>OX457087.1:52968458-53531522 GCA_949752835.1 Empis stercorea | reverse complement strand
TATAAGACAATAAACCAGGAAGTTAAGAAATAAATTTATGTTTATACCAAAAAAAAAGAAGAAACAAAACAAATATATAATAACATTTCTAATATTCAATTGAAAAATATTATAAATTTTAATGTGTTTTTAAAAAAGTAAATAACTAAAAATCATTTATATAAAATTAAACTAAAAAGTAACATGAGTTTTAATATTTTGTAAATATATAATTTGTTTTTAGTTTTAAATAATAATTATTTTAAATTTTTTTTTTTTTTTTTTTTGTAACTTAATAGCACAAATGCTATATACACAATTTATCAAATAATATTTTTTATATATTGATTTGCAAATAATTATTTGCAAAATCCTTTAAAATAGGTTAAATGATGGTTTATGTGTGTTTGTGTTTTTTTTAAATATATTTTTAAAAGTTACAATTTTATTTTAAACAATTTTTACAAAGTTTTTATGTTTTTGTAATTGATTTAAAGTGAAATTATGATCTTAATTCTTTATTTATTATTATTACTTTATTAACATTTTTTTTGTTAATTTTAACATAATTTATTCAATATGTTTATTCATTAAAAAAAATGTATGCTATAAATCACACACAATATTTTCAAAAAAATATTTGAATTTACTTCTTTTTTTGCACAATATTATTAATTGTTGAAAATGTTTATTTTTATAAATATATAATTAATTTAAATAACAAACTTTATTCCAAAGTTTTAATTTTTTTTTTGTTAAAAAAAAATCATTTTCATTTTTGTAAATTTATTAAAATTATTCAATCTGGTTTTTTAGCTAAATCTCAATCATTTTGTGTCTGACAATATAATTCTTTTAATGATTTTAATTCATCGATAAGCGCTTTATTTTGATTTTCTAAAACAGCAACACGATTTTCTAGGCACTTAATATATTCTTTCTTTTTGCGCCGACATTCACGTGCTGCTTCACGATTTTTAAGTAACCGTATTTCTCGTTTACGTGTCTGATCTTCAGCTGTGTTATTATCTAATTTTTATTTCGAAAAATAAAAATAAAAATTTTTAAAAAGGAATAAACATTTTTAATTAAATTTTATAAAGTTTAAAAGATTAAGAAATTTTAATTTTTAATTAAAATATAATAATTAAAATATATATTTAAAAGAAATAATATTTTTAAAAAATTATACAGAAGAGAAACTTTCGTTACTATTTCTTTGATTGTTTTTTTTTTATAATAATTTGCTTACTAGGCATATAATATGAAGAAGTATCCTGACAAATAATTGTACCAGTACCAGCGGGTGCAATTGCAGAAATGCCACCACTACTATCGCTGATTTGTAAAGGTAGTTGACCTGTAAAAAAGTTTTGTTTTTTGTTTTTGTTTTTTGTTGGTTCGTTTTAATTATCGTTTTAAATTTTTTTTCAATTTATTATATATATATATATATTTTTTTTATGAAAAAGGAGCAATCCTTATGAGATTTGAAAATTATGAATAATAAAATAATATTTAGTGCAAAGCATGAATATGTGACTATTATAATATCAAATTCAGACATAAAAATTTATTTACACACGCAAAAATAGATTCGAGTTTTTTTAATTATGTGAATTCAATGATTGAGAATTTTAGTTTAATTTTTAAATCAATTTTTTTGTTATTCTGATTTTAAATTATATGTTTTTCTGGTATATTTCATATATAAAAAACTAATTCAGAATATCAAAATAAAAATATAAAAATCTAAGAATATTTATTATGGTAAGAATGAATATTTTACGGTAAAATTAATTATGACAAATTAATAGTATATGTACAATTGGTGGTGAGGTGGTGGTCTAGCAATCATTTAATAGCCATTGAACAATGAAATTTTATAATACAATTATTTACAATATTAAGATAAATTAATTTGAAAGAAAATCCAAAAATACCAATTTTTGAAATCCATTAGTTTTTCTAGTCAAAAACTGAAAAATAGTCATAACTTAATTAGTTTCTAATTCATCTTAGAATTTGTAGTTATTTTAGACAAATTTTATTTTATCTATATATCTATATATCTATGTATTCTAAATTTTTATACATAATAATAGCGATGATATTATTTGTAATTGTTAGAAAAAAAATGATACATATTAGTACAAAAATTGTAAATGTTGATGGGTTATTTTGGTGGCGGTACTTTCAGGTACAAAATTAAAATTTAACACAATTTTTTTTTAAACACAAAATAACAAAATTAAATAAATATGAAAATAACAAATGAATAATAATTATAAGAAATGAAAATATATAAAAAGTAATGAAAAAGTAATATAAATTATTTACCATAACATAAAATACAAATAAAATTGATTATAAAAACAAAATATACTTAAAATTATTATTATGAATTTAACATACCGGCCATATCAGGTCCACTGATATCTTTAAATATTTTATGATAGGATGGTCGTCGGGTTAATTCTCGTCGTCTTCTAGGTGAATCGTCATCAGATAAACTTTCGTCACTGTTTGTATCGAGCATTTGATGTTGATTTGGTTCGGGTTTAATCTAATATTCAAAAAAATTATTAAATTTATATTTTAAATATATAGTTATTTTTTTAAAATAATTATACTTGGATTTGTACTGTATTTCCAGTTGTTGTATGAATAACTGTACTATTTGGTTTATTGACATATAAAACTCCTTTTTGTAATGTAACTGGATGAAGATTTGTAGCTGTTGCATTTTGTATAACTGATTGATTTGGTTGTATAACAGATTGTGTCTAAAAATTTATAAATTATTTATAGTAAATTATTAAAAATAAGTAATTAAAAATAAAAATTACCTGTATACTAGATGTTGGTATAAATTGAACAATATTTGCACCAGATGTTAAAACAGTACCAGAATTTTGACAATTTGAACTTTCATTATGTTGTCCATTATCACCTAATGGATCTAATGCTGTATTACCATTTTCCTCAACTAAACTATCCATTTTATATTTTAGCAAAACCGCCACTTTTTCTGCCTTTTATCAATAGTTATTTAATTTTAAAAATCAATTTTTTTTCAGTTTATTAAATATCTAAGAAGTAAGAATTCTGTTGAACTGTGGTAGATATTTGGTATTTTCCTAAAAAAAAATGCATTTAAAAAAAGTGTAAAATATAAGTATAAATTTTTTTTTATAATATTTAATAAAGATATTTCCAATTTATAAAAGAAAATTTTAAATGTTAATTATAAATAATCATTTTTTTATCAAAATAGTATAACTATCAAAACATTTTAAAACTATAATTTTAATTATTAAAATCATTGTTAATTACAATCAATATAATTCATAAATAGTAGAATTATATTAAAATGTTAAAAGATTTCCATACAACATTAAATATTGTAATAAGTATATATTTTTTTTATTTATTTATTTAGCTTTTTATTAATATATATATACAAAATAATCTATTCTTCAAATATTTTTTCTTATGTGTTTTGTGTCGACTTTTATATTGATGACGTCATGCATTTATTTTTCACACAAAATAAAAAAAAAATATTACTTTTTTTTTCTCTTGGTTTCCACTTCACCAATATAAATTCAATATATAATCATTTATGACAATAATAATATTTCTAAAAAAAAACTCTTTCACAATTTTTGATATTGTTTTAATTAAAAAAGACGACTTTTTCTTATCTAATTTTTTTTTATTTTCCTTTAAAGATATTGTGATGAAAATATGGAAAAGTATAATTTAGTATGACATCACAATATGTTGTTGTTATAAACAAAATGTCAAAAAATGTCATTCTCTGTGTTTCTTTTAAAAAATTTGTATTAAAAATATTTATGGTACCCAGAGTTTTTTTTTCACATATTGTTGAATTTTTTGTTATTAAATACCTTAAAGTCAATATTCAAAATTTTACTATTTTATATTTAATTTCCGATTGATTTTATATTAATATAAATTGAATTAAAGATTTGGGCGCGATGAAAATTAAAGTATATATTTTTATTATTATGATCGAAAAAAAATAGCAATAACAAAAATCAACCACCACAATTGTGTAAACTGTAAACGTCACTTCCAAACTCAACATAAAGTGGTGAATTTATATTAAGGAAAATTATTGCTAAATTTTATGGCGCCAGTATAATAGTGTCAATAAAAAATATTAAATCTAAAAAGCTATATTATTATTATTCAATTAATTAGATAATTTAATTAAGTAATTAAATTATCAAAAATATAAATTAAATTTATGTTTAGATTTGATGGCATGGATAATACTTTCAAGTTAGAATTATTAGACCATGGCATTCTATACAATTATCATCAAATAGGCCTTGTCTCAGATTTATGGTTGGATCAAAAATTTCAGTTTTTGGAAGTATTGAATTGTAACTATCGAAACGACTTTAAATTTCAGTTCTCATATTAAGTGTAATTTGTGAGTCTTAAAAATTTTTTTGTGTATAATTTATTAGGAAACTAAAATCTCGTTACCCAAAAGTATATAAAATTCTAAATTGAAAAATTATTATTAGAAAGTCCTATTTAATTACAAAAACTAAATTATATTGAATAAAAAATAGTTTTATTTTGAATAAAAAATAATTAAAAAATTACGTCTTATTTTTTTTTAAAAGAAAAACACCTTTAATAATCCTTTAATCATTATTTTATTCAATGAATATTTTTCTGCTCCTATTATGACACAAAATTATTGCAAAATACAAAAAAAATGTTCCATTTAAAATATCTTATTTCTTTTTTTGCTTTCAATTTTTACAAAACTACAAATTCACATTTAAAATATTTAATATCCGAATATATAAATATTACAACAAATCAAAAAATATTTAATTAATAAATTAAATTCACATTTAATAATTTTTTGTTTTAAAAAAATAATAAATTTAACTTTTGTTATTTTTCGATTCGAATTGTTTTTTTTTTCGATAATTGAAAAATAATAATAATACAAAACTGACACAACAAACACGACGTAATAATATTTTTTTTTATAAGAAAATTGAAATTTTCATCATTGTGTGTTTTGTTGTTGGTTCAATTTACTGACAAAAAAAAAAGTTATTACAGCACAAAAATATTTTTTTTTTGTTAAAAAAAAAAGCTGCCAGCCACGTCAAAAATCGAAAACTTTTTTTCTTCAATAAAAAAAAAAATAAATAAATACAGTCACGATAAAATATAACGAAAATAATAATAAATAAAAAAAAAATTTAATTCGGATTATTGAGAATGTGTTAGTGTGGTGTTTACGAAAAATGTAAATGTCAACACTTTTTTTTTTAATGTTTATTTATAAATTTAAAGTTTCCACAAGTATGATTTTCTTTAATATAGTAAATTTATTAACTATTATTAGTAATAAATACAAATTTTTAGTAAATTTAGAAATTAGCGTTTATTTTTCAAGCGATATAAATATTTTAGAAATAATTTTGAATAACAATTTTTGTTATTTGCAAAGTATAAAATTTTCTCGATTTAACTATTTTTCTGCCCACTGTATTTTAACAAATTTGACATATTTACTCAAAAGATTTTCACCCACCACTAAAGAAACCTGTAAACCTATTGTTACATATTATGTACCGAAAATGTACAACAAAAGCGACCTGTAAGTGCAAATGAAACGAGAAGAAGAAAATTCATTGAAAGCTATTTTATATGCGTTTTTTCAAGACTTTTCAACCCTCTTTCGTCTTTTTGGCAAAAAGTACGTGAGAAAACGATCTAATGGAGACTTAAAACGCGGGTGGGAAATCCGGTGATTCCATTATATTTTTGAGACAGAAAATTAGGTCGAATAGGAGTCGAAAATACACATTTAATTAACCGATTTTCAAATCCTGAATAAGTAATTATCTTTGACTATATAAAGGCCGGTGCACAATTGGGGCTTTAATCCCAAGTGTTAACTTAAAAAAGTTTCAAAAATATGGAAATCAATGTAAGCGAACACAATACCAGCAGTTAACGCTAGGCGAAAAAAACTTCAGCACTGGATTTCAACAAATTGAAAAATTAACGGCAGCGTTGAACTATTTTAATATTGGGAGGCAAAAAATTAGTGAAAAATCAATTTTTTAGGAGGCAAAAAACAATTTAACAATAGGTGGCAAAAACTTGCTGGAAAATCACATCAAAATTATGAAAATTTAACAAATATAAAAAAAATCTACGATACAATTGTGCTAAGTTCCGCTAGGTAGCGTTAATAAAAGTAATAGTTAACGCTATCTATTAAAGCCCCAATTGTGCGCCGGCCTTAATATATGCTTATATAATCGCTTATAATTTATTTTGCTGTCAAAGAAAAAGAATTCTATTAGGACTGGGAGCGCATAGCACCAGAGATGGCCAATAAAAGAACTAAAGTTATGTAATTCTGAAATAAATCCAGTAGAATTGTCAAGTAAAATCTATGGAAGTCTCATAAATGATTTAGTTGTTTTATTGACCGTCAAAAAGGCGAGCTTCGGCAAAGGCAATTCGGAATAGTTAGTTCTTTTTTTCGCCATGTCTGGTGGTATGCGCATAGTCGGTGATGGCTACAGCAATGAAGTTGGTTACTAACAGTCCATATATTACTGTAGTAATATATAGTCAAAGGTAATTATAGTTGCTCGTAGATTTTTTGGAGAAGGAAAAAACATAAATGAATAAGACATTTTCAACAAAATTTTATCAAATCGATAATTTTGTTTTAAGGGTTACTACCCAATAAACACGGTGCTATACAATAAACTTTCAAAAAATGCATACATGGTTTTGAATATATTACGACAATTATGCCGTCATAAAGTTAATTATGAAAATATTTATATAATATGTTTAAAATATTTAAACTATTACATAAATTTTAAATGATAACATTTATTTATTTTTAGGTATTTTATAATATTCAATTTCAGTTATTGTTGATTTTGTTGTTCCTAGTTTCGACCTTGAAGTATGACGTAATTTCAATAACTACGCGTTGTAAGAAATGACGTCAATACCTGTAAACCGTTTACATTTTTTTATATTGTATATGTTCTTAATATTTTTTATTATGGTTTAAATTTGGAAAAATATGTTATGCAATTTTGGTTAGTTCTAATTTTCTTTCTTTTGAAATTATATACATAATGTAGTAGCTTTTATAAAAGAATATATTATAATGATGACAAATAATTGTAAAATAATAAACATTTTTCAATTTCTTATTATACATTATATTATTTTACTTGTTTTCCTATATAAACGTTAAATCCTATATTAAATAAAGTAACCTTACTATTATTACGTTTTTATCAAATAAATTAAAATTATATTATAATTAATTAAATTATTATATATTTTAAACCGATAATTATACAAAAAAGTGGACAAAAATAAAGGAACGGACTAATTTAATAATATAATAATGGGATTATTGATAAAAAATGATGAAATTGATGAGGAGAATAAGAGATTATTATTATATGGACCTTGGGGTGATTTTTTATCTAAAAAGAATTTATATACAGAAGCTATTAATTATTATACTAAATATTTGGAAATTGATGTTAGAAATACAAAAATTTTATTTAAACATATTTTTATTCATATTTTAATATTTACATTTAGGATAATGATCCAGAAGCTCATTATCATAGAAGTTTATGCTATTGTAATAATGCTAGAAGTGAAGATGCTTTAAAAGATGCTAAAACTGCTTTAAGTTAATAAAAAAATATATAATTAATTATTTTTTTTTTATATTTTTATAATAATAATATTTAATTTTTAATTTTATAGAACTAATTCCCCATAGACCTGATTTTAATTTTCAAGTATCTGAAGGATTATTTGAATGTAATGATTTTGAAAATAGTAAAATTGAAGTACATAATAATATCAGAAAATTTGAAAAAACTTGTAATAATGAAAAGCTTGAAAATCGTTTAAATATTGTTTGTATTATTGAATTTTTTTTTAATATAAAGAATATAAAATATATTTTCCTTTTTTTAAAAAAAAAACATATTAATTAGATACTTCAAAACTATTCACAAACTTTTGGAAATAAGTATAGTCAATTTGCAGCACATGAAAATTTTGAGAAGATTTTTGATAAATTGAAAAAAAATGATGATTATAAAAATCATGATAAATCATATTGGAAAATATTAAAGGAACAGGATAAATGTGATGTTGATAGTATATTTGAAAAAGAAAAAGAAAAAGAGACATTATTACATCCAAGAGAAATTGAAAGACGAAAATTATGTTATAAAAATTTTACACAACTTTATTTACATCAAGGAGCAAAAGATATAAAATTTTTGGCTGAATTACGATTCAATGATATGTTTCTGCTGCCCCAAACTACAAAGAGTACAAGGAAATTAAAGGCTTTGGCAAATGAAAATTACGATTTAGCATTTAAATTTGTGGTAAGATTTTAAAATATTAATCGTTATCTAAACATCGAATTAGTAATATACCAATTATTTAATTTGTGATGTAATTATAAAAAAACTAAAAAAATTTGTCCTCTTTTTCAGTTTCTGTTTATAATTTTCATTATTTGTAGAAAATGCTACAAGCAAGAGGTCCAGTGTATACACAAAAGTTTAAAACAGGGCGAAATCAATTAATTGCTACACGAGAAAAAGAAAATCATATTTTACGACTTCAATGTCAAACTAGAGGGGAAATGTTCAATATTCTAAAGAGATTGCATACATTCAGGAACCAAGGAAAATTAGGGGTATTTGAAATTAAAATTATTATGATTAAGAAATTATAATTCTTTTTACTTTTTTTCTTAATTATATGTAATAGGAAGTATTTAAACTGGTCGATTACACTATTAGAGAATATGTTATTATCAAAACTAATAAAGTTATGCCACGAAAATATGAATTTATCAATGACGTTTGTAATATTTTAGCATTGTCATATATTGATAAATTTAAAATGCCTAATGATATATTTTCTACGTACGGTTCAATGGAACAATTACAGTATTTATTTAATATACCAGTCATAAGAGATAAATTATATTCTCAAGTAGATATTTTTATTGATAAATCAAATTTTAAAGAATTACTATCAAAGGAAGGTAGTTACATTAAATACAAGTAAATAATTCACATATAATTACAATAAAATTAATTTCTTATTCTTATTTATATATAATTATTTATAGGAATCGATTGAATATTTTAGAAAATCGATTACGTTTTGCCATTTTTCCTATAGAGAAATGTTATATTTATTATGCAATAGCTAATAGTCATTTGAAACAAGCTGCATATGAAATGTGTCTTACAATAATCAATAATTTGATCATAGGTATACTGACAATTCATTAAATTAAATATACAATATTTATACGATTATATCTATTATTTATATGTTATCCATATATAGAAGCTAAGATATCAAATAATCTAGCATGGGAAATTGTAGGATATCATTTAATTTGTAAAACATTATTAGCCCAAACGAGATTAGAACGACTTCAAGAAACTGTATTAAAAGCAATTGAGTTAGCAAACCAAATTAAAAATAAAACAATATATAATTTATTTCAATTAATTAATAAATTAATAACAAATGTCTTAAAGCATAAAGCAAAAAGGATTTTAATGTCAATGACAATGAGGCAATCAAAATAATTTAATTATGTATCTATAAATTATTATTATATAAATATGTATATTTTATATAAATTATTTTTAATAATAATAATATATTAGTAATATTTATGAAATTTTAAAATGAAATTGTTTTATTATCATTTCTATTAAATTTAATTCAATTAGCGTTTTCATTAATCACTTGGTAATTATTTCAAATTACTTATAAGTATGTGGTTGACTAATGGTTTTTTAGATATTGTTCTCCTAAGCCATCATTCCCACTTATAAGTATAGTATAGTTATAGTATAGTATATTTTGATTATTTTCATTGTGAACTAAGCACTTAAATTAAAGTACATAATTAAATTATTAATCCTTATAATAAATATTAAATTATGTTAGCTTTGGATTTTCAAAATATAAAACAAAGTTAGCTCTTTGATTTTAAACAGAGATTTAATAAAATAAAAAAATTAATTATGGTATTAAAGGCTGATTTGTGTAAGGATATATATTAAGGCAAACATTTTCATGGAAACTATAAAATAAACCATCGTAATACAATATGAATTTATTACTACGTGTAAAAAAGTATAATATATGCGAAAGTTTATCCAAATAAACTAATTTTTATCCAAATAAATTAAATAATGTAATTGCATATTTTTCATTATAATATTCAAATTACTTATTAATTACATTTATATAGAAACTATTTACTAAACATCAAAAAGCAGCCTAAAAATTCAGCTTCAATCAAATATGATTATTTATTTATAAATAATTAAAAAAAAAAAAAAACAACAAAAAAAAAATATTAAAAAAGTATAAAAAAAAAATTATATTATATTTAAATAATTAAATAAATTAAATTTTAACTAATATGGATGATGATGAAATTGATGAAGAAGCACATCGATTGAATCGAGAATGGGGTGATTTTTTAACTAAAAAGGATTTATTTAAAGAAGCTAATATTTATTATACTAAATGTTTGGAAATTGATGTAAAAATGATTTTTGTTTTTATTTCTAATTTAAAAATTAAAATTATATTCCATTATTATCTAAATTTTGTATAAATGCATTTTAGAATAAAGATGCACAAGCACTTTATGCCAGAAGTTTATGTCTTTGTGATTTTGCTAGAACTGCAGATGCTGTTCAAGATGCAAAGGAAGCATTAAGTAATAATTAGTATCAGTTAACATATTTCAAATTGATTAAATAATTTTTTTATATATTATCAATTAATTTTTTTTTTTCTTAAGAACTTGCACCACATAGACTTAGTATTAATTTACAAGTTTCGAAAGCATTATTTGATTCAAATGATTTTGAACAAAGTAAAATTGAATTACATAATAATAGTAGAAAATTTGATAAAATTAATTTGAAAAAATTTGAAGAACGTTTAGAAATAGTTAGCAGAAATTATTATTATTAAAAATATTTAATATTATACATTATTATATCTTTTTTAGTTAAATGAAAATTATTTACATAGTCTTGGAGATCAATATGTTTATTTTGCACAAAATAATAATTTAGTTAAAATTTTTGATACACAAAAATATAAAAATTTAAAAGAAAGTGATAAAGCACTTTGGAAAATATTAAAAGAACAGGATAAATGTGATGTTGTTAGTATATTAGAAAAAGAAGAAGAATTATTACATCCAAGAGAAATTGAACGACGAAAATTATGTTATAAAAATTTTACACAAGTTTTTTTACATAAAGGATCCAAAGATATACAATTTCTAGCAAATTTACGTAATAATCATATATTACTATTACCACAAACAACAAATAGTACGAAAAAATTAACAGAATTGGTAAATACTAATTATGATGTAGCATTCAAATTTTTGGTAAGTTGTTTAAAAAAAAAAGATTGATTAATATTATTTGCTGAGAATTTTACTATTTTATACAAAATTACATTATTATGTTTTAATACTTTAAATTCAATGTATTAGTACCTAGCTTTTAAAGATTCTCCATTCAAAATTATTATACATATACATATATAATAGCCAACCATTCAATAGTCCACAAACTCATTAGATTTAATCTTTTAATAACTGAATTAATTTAAATTGCTGGAAAAAATGAACGAAAACAGATTTTTTTTTCAGGACACTTATTAAATTTTCTTTATATTTCAAAAAGATTTTACTTTATTCAATTTAGATATAGGTTTCCGTTACCACATTGATTTATCTAAACCAATAATTAATTAGTTTAGCTATTAAACTATTAAATTTATCATTTGTAATCCAATTTTAATTATAATTATATAAATAGAAAATGTTACAAGCAAGAAATCCAGTTTATACACAAAAATATAAAACAGGACAAAATCAATTATTTGCTACACGAGAAAAAGAAAATCATATTTTACGACTTCAGTATCAAACTAGACGAGATATGTTTAATATTCTAAAGAGATTGCGTAAATTGAGAGACCAAAGAAAATTAGAGGTATTTATTGAAACATGAAACTGAAATTCTGATTTAATTATACAAAAATCTAATATTTATACATGTGTATATTTACTTTTAATTATAATAGGAATTATCTAAACTGGTCGATTACACTATTAGAGAATATGTTATTTTAAAAACTAATAAAGTTATGACACGAAAATTTGAATTTATCAATGAAGTTTGTAACATTTTAGCTTTAGCATATGTTGATCGACTAAAAATTCCAGATGATTTATTTACTATTTATGATTCATTTGGTAAAATTAAATTACTTTTAGATGCATCATCTGCAAAAGAAAAAGAATATTCAGCATTTGTTTTTGGTGATAAATCAACATTTACAGATCCAGAAGCAAAAGATCCAAATGCCATAAGATACAAGTATATGAATTTAATATAATTATATTATGATTTAATTATATTATTAAAATATATTATTTAATATTTTTTAGTAATCGATTACATGTACTTGAAAAACGTTTACTTTTTGCAACATTTCCAATAGAAAAATGTTATTTTTATCATGAAATTGCACTTAGCCATTTGAATCAATCAAAAAATGATATGTGCATTACAGTAGCAAATAAAACAATTGCAGGTTAAAATGAGATATACCATACATATATGTATATTTTTTTTTATTGTATTTATATTTCTTAATTTATTTATTTATATTATAATATAGAAGCTATTGCTTGTAAGAATATAGTATGGCAAATATTAGGATATCAATTAATTTGTAAAACATTAATAGCACAACAGAAATTAGAACGATTACGTGAAGTTTTAGTAACAATAATTAAATTATTAAAAAAATCTAAAATTACTAGAATATTACAAGTATTTCAAGCAACCTATAAATATACAGAACAAGCATTATTAGAAAAGAAAATGAAAAGAGCTTCTGTATGCATAAGCACTCAGAATTCAATTAACGAACCAAAACATATGGAACAACCTCAAGTTTCTTTACGAAGTTCATCTCAAAATACAGTACGAAGTTCTGCAGTCTCGACTAGATCCAGTGCATAAAATATTCTAATCCAATATATTATTATATTTAATAAAAATGTTATATACATATATATATAATACCATTCAAAAATTGTAATAAATTTTATATATTTTTATAATTTATTACCATACATTATTGTAATGTTAATTATTTATTGATGAAATTTTTCTTTAAATTAATTATAAATCAAATTTATCTTCAGTAGATATAAATACCAAACAAATTTCCATATAAATTCTCTTAAAATTTCTTCAGAAATTCTCTTGACATACATGATACTAAAAATATACTTACATTTTTATTCTAGAACTAGAAAAAATTAATTTAGTTTTTAGTTGAAATTCGTCTAATATGCTATATACATAGTAGTTCGGTTCAAATAGATTAAATTTATATTAAAATATCTTATACTTTGGTCTATAAATAGGTTCTCCATTATGACAATTTTAATAAAAATAAAATTATAATGGATATTTTATTCTTGAGTCGACATATTTTTCTTGGTAATGATGAAAATAATTTAATTAATGGTGGAATTTTAGTAACAAATGATGGTAAAATAAGAAGAATTTTAAAAACTACTGAAGAAGTAAATTCATTTATATATAATAATGAAGCTGAATCGGTAAATATATGATTAATGAATCATATTTAAATTTAAATTTATTTATTTTATTGGTGAATTATTTTTTTTTATATGTTCATATATAGATAATAGATTTTGAAGATAAAATTCTTATGCCTGGTTTAATAGATACAAATGTTCATATTAATGAGCCAGGTCGAAATGATTGGGAAGGTTTTGTAACTGGTACTAAAGCAGCAGCAGCTGGTGGTTATACTTTTATTACTGATATGCCGGTGTTAGTTGTAACATAACAAAATATAATATAAAGTAATAATTAATTTTAATTTAATTTTAGATATTCAATACCACCAACAATAAATGGTGAAAATTTTAAAGCAAAAGCTATGACAGCAAGAGGTAAAATTTATGTTGATGTTGGTTTATGGGGTGGTATAACACCACAAAGTACTAGTATTTCATATATAAATTCATTATTTCGAAATGGTGCAATCGGTTTATATTGTACTCTATGTCCTAGTCAAGTTCCTGAATTTCCAGAAGTTAGTAAAACTGATATTGAGAGTATTTTAAAACATGTAGAAAATGCCGGAAGTGTTTTAGCGGTAAGAAAAATATATTTAGAAATATTGAATATTATTTAGCCTAAAAATATGCTAACTAAATATATAAATTTCTTAATTACTGCTTTCTAATCAACAATTATTACGAAAACGATAGGCCGTTCTCATAAACGCAGTATGATCGCAGTACTGCAATGTTTTTATTCGTTTTTGTGGTAGTTTAATCAACGAGATAGCAACCAGTCGACAGAAGGAGCATTGGTTAAGCTAAATTTGTCGATTTTTCACTGTCTCGATAGTCAAAATACCAGTAAAAATAATTAATACATTGCAGTAATGCGATCATACTGCGTTTACGAAAACGGCCATATTTTATGCTGTGTAAACTGGTTGATTTTAGATACTGTATCATTTCATGTCCTGTGTATAATGTATACACCATTTATGCTCAAAAACTGTTAGACTATTTATCGAACTCACTGATTATCCAAATCTGACTATATATTAAATGACACTACAATCAGATAGAGCCACTCGCCTAGATAAATTAAAGATAGATAAGCCACATTTACATATTTTTTAATCATAATAATAAATATGACCCAGACTTTGTAAAAAAACTTAAATCTTTTAGTTTCATGCAGAACTGATGCCTCTCAATCCAATTAAACCGAATGAAAGTGAGCAGTTTAAAAATTATAATTGATTTTCAAAATAATTGAATCCTTCTTTTATAGATGAACCAAAAAAATATGAAACATTTTTAAACACTCGAACCGAAAATATGGA
Organism: Empis stercorea; assembly: GCA_949752835.1. NCBI lineage: Eukaryota > Metazoa > Arthropoda > Insecta > Diptera > Empididae > Empis > Empis stercorea. The sequence continues at coordinate 53,516,438 of OX457087.1, read as the reverse complement.
AATAGATGCAATTGAATATATAACAAATCTATCACAACAGAATAAGAAGTAAGGAAATGTGAAAATACATAGATAATTTTTTTGATCAAATATTATAATTTCAGTATTCGAATGCACATTATGAATTTAAGTTCAGCTGCAGCAATACCATTAATAGAAAATTGTAAAAAGAATGGTGGTAAATTAACTGTCGAAACATGTCCTCACTATTTAAAATTTTCATCAGATGATATATCTGATACCCAAACAGAATTTAAATGTAATCCGCCAATACGTAATAAATTAAATCAAGAAAATTTATGGCAAGCTATTAAAAATGAAAATATTGATTTAATATCATCAAATCATTCACCAACAATACCAGGTATGAAAAAATTAATATATGGTCGAGATAGAGGTGATTTTATTAAAGCTTGGTCAGGAATAGCATCACTTCAATTTGGTTAGATTTTTTTGATTTTTGAAAAATATATATTAAGAACAAAACATACTCGTATAAATTTCTTTTTTAAAGGATTGTCAATATTTTGGACAGAATGCCAAAAATATGGTTTGGGTTTAAAAGATGTTTATAGACTTTTTTGTAAAAATCCAGCTAAATTATGTGGAATTGATCAATTTAAAGGTAAATTAGAAATTGGTTATGATGCAGATTTTTGTATTTGGGATCCTAATGAAGAATTTAGTGTAACACCAGATATGATTTATTTCCAAAATAAGGTACATACTACATATAATGGTGAAATTTAAATTTTAAATTATTTTGTTTAGATAATAAAGAAATATAACAAAATTATTATTGTAGTCAAATCCTTACATGAATATGAAACTAAAAGGTGTTGTTCATAATACTGTAATACGAGGTTTACATGTATTTGAAAAATATAAAGGATTTGGAGAACCACTTGGTAGAATTATACTGCAAAAAGCAAATAAACAAGTTGTTAAATTCAGTTAAAAAAATTTCATATTTTATAAATTAAGGCAATTGTTTTTGAATAAATTCTAAATAAATAATCTAAAATTGATATTAAAATGTTGAAATTTGACAGTGTTTTTTTATTATTATTATTATTTGCCTGTAATAATTTAGGTAAAAAGAATTAAAATATTTTTATTAATTTTGTGATGAATATAATTTTTTTATTTATTTTTTTTACATTTTATATGATGTGCCAGCATAATTTATAATACATAATTTATGTAATTAACAAATATTATAATATTCGGTTTTTTTTCTGCTTTTTTTATATTTTTATACATTATACATATTTAGCCTAAAGGACGTTTTTATATAATTGCAAGGAGTTAAATATACTCAGTTAGTTATTTATAAATAATGTTTTTAAACTTTTATTTCTTATATTCTATATTAAATTAAATTTTAATTAATTCTTTATGTCATAAACAAATTTAAAAATTATATTTAAAAAAAATGTAATTGATTTTATATATACCCACAATTAACATTAAACAGGCTGTTATAATATACAAGACCAGGCTGTTATATATATGCATAAACATCAAACAGGCTGTAAAAATCAAACAGTAGGCTGTTTAACCATCAAACAGACTGTTATATGTATGTTATAAATATGATTTGATTGGTATGATGTAAATAAATTTAATCATAAATCAGGTAATTTAACATTATGTTTAAATTAAATCAGTAATTGATTAAAAAATTTATAAAATAATGAATTTTATATTTCAATATATATTTATTAATTATCAATTGAATTCCTTTCTGTTGAATCATCACTCGCACTCCTATATGTGGGCCTAGGACTACTACTACTATGTATCTTGTAGAGGTTTCTCTGGTATTTTGTTGCCGAAAATATTTTTATCAATTCTTCATATTTGACATAAGTTGTAAAATCAAATTATCCCACATTCATGGTAAGAAATCCTACGCAATTTTTTTTCCTCAATTTTTCACCATATTTTCAGTTATAGAAATTTACAATAAAATTATTATAGTGTCAACAAACTTTTACATCTTTTCATTTTGATAATGTTAATTATACAATCGTGACGAACCAATCGACGGTATCCATGATTAACCAATAAAATCAATTCTTAACAGATTAATATTTTAAGTATAAATTTATCTTTGTGTCATTTATAGTATATTATTAAGTCTAGTAATATTTAAATTTTATCACATGAAATTAATTTTAAAATAATAAGTATATTTTTGAAGAGATATGGAAATGATTTTATGTAAATTATATTTTATAATTTGTATATAATGTCTTTTACATTTTCTTATAAACAAATTGTTTTAAACTATACAAAAATTGTTGTTTGTTGTTTCATTTTCGACATAAAAACAAGCGAATTGTAAATTTTGTAGATTTTTTTTATTATTATTGTTTTTTTAAAGCTTTGTATGTTTGACGGTATCGGTCCAATAATTTTGAATTGTCATCGCTTCCAATGAATTTAAAAATGAATCATTATCTAAACTATACATTTCATCAGAATTATCCTACAAAAAAAAAATTATAAATAATTTTTTAATGAATTTATGAATTATAGTTTTAAAAATTAAATTTACTCTTATTGTACTGTCATCTATATAAACACTCGAATCTGGTTCATTAAGAGTTTGTGGTTTATTTAAAAAACGTCGACGATATAATATAATACCGAACATTGAAACACCAACACATAATGCAAATACTGCAAAACATATACCAGATATTGTACCAGCATCCATTACTCCCTGAAATTGAAGTAATTTCAATTATATATATAAAAAAAAATTTAATTTTAATTTAATATATTTTTCAAGTATGTAAATGAACTATATATACCGTAATTTGTAGAGCTTCAGATGAAACATTACCATCTTCATGTTGTTGTTCAGCAAACAATTGTAAATTAGCTGATGTATCTGATGATGCTGAACGTGTTAATAAATTTTTTGTTTCAGATATTGGAAAATTCATAGATCTTGAACCATCTCGATATTCTGATAATGTTAATAAACCTTTTGATTTACGAGCATATTCTAATTCATTATTATTATTATTACTATCATTAATCATTTTTGTAACATTTTCTAATTTTGTTGAGATTTTTTCATTTGATTCTGTTGCTGTATTATCATTTAATAATGTATTATTTGTTGTAATTGAATTGATTGTTGTTGTCGTTACCAAATCTAATTTTGTTATATTACCAATATCATCATCATCATCATCATCATAATTAGCAGCAGTATTATCAATAAACATTGTTGTTGTTGTTGATTCATTATTTTGGTCATTAAAAATTTGTGATTTTAATGATGTTGATGATGGTCGTCGTGGTGGTGGTGACAAAATCGTTGAATTTATAGTATAATTTTTTTTAATTTGCATAATATTTGATTGAGTTGAATCTGTTGACTCATTTAGCTGATTTATACTGTCTAGTGTTTTATTATTATTTGTACTGTAAAAATTATATTATATAAAATAACAGAAAAATATAAATAAAAATGTTGTAAATGAATCATAAACCATAAAATTGTTTGAATAATATCAAATTGATGACTTTTGGAAAATAAAATAAAATTGGTAAATATTGTAGTAGCTATATTAGTTTTATTTCTTGAACTGTTTTGGTTTAAGATTTTCTGAACCAAAAAACAAAAAACAAAAAATGAAAGTTTCATGAGTTTTGACAACTGAGGTGAAAAATTTAATATTTATATAATCATTTCATTTGAATTGATTCAAATCATAATATGTATTACAATATTTATGGTTATTCACATCGTAGATTTTAAGAAATAGATAATTTTCTAGAAACTAATGAGATGTATAGTATAACCCAAAATGCAAAAGTGAAATGTTTAAGCAACATGTCATGATCTAAATTAGTTTAGTTTTAAGATGAATTATTACAGAACTAAATATTACTATTAAATTCAAAAATAATTTGATTTATGTTAAAAAAGATTCTATCACAATTCTGTAAAAAAAATAAAATTTAAGGTACACAATTACCATATTTTATAAAATTTTATCTTTTGTTACGATAATTTTTTCAAACAAACACAACAATTTTAATTATTTATATTACTCACCTTATATTACTAAAGTAACTAAAATTAACATCTTTTAAATTAACATTTTCCATTTCTGCAATTGTTTGATTAACATTTTCAGATTTATTGATATTTTTATTATCACTAAGACTGATAGTCGCATCACCAGGAACCAACTTTATCACATTACTAACATTATTTAAATTATTATTATTATTATTATTATTATATGTTTGATTTTTATTTAATATTAAATTATCTTCAATTGTTTTATTATTAAAATTTTCCAAATTTTCTTTATTTAATTTTTCTGGATTAAATTGATTCAATTTTTTATTATTATTATTCATTTGTTCAATAATTTTATTTAAATTATTTTTTAGTAATTGTGATGGTAATTGTTGTCCCATATAAACATCATCTATATCATGATCATCATCTAATGTTGGTGTATTTATTGGATATTTTAATTGTAAATTTTTATTATTGTACTCATTGATTTCTTCAAGTGGACTTATTGGATATGATGAAACCGAATTATTAAATGTTAATACAAATATTACTATATAAATAGAAATAATTATGTTAAGAAGAATGAAGAAAATAATTAATTAGTATAAATTAATTAAAAAATATATTTAATTAATATGTTTACCAGTTAATCCTGTTGTTATCCAGAACCAATGATTCCACCAATACCAAGTCATGATGAAAATAAAATTGTTATAATTTTTTCGTGTCTTTGGATGATGAATTTTTGCCTTTATTTTTTTTATTTTTGTGCGCAAAATTTATTGGTTTTGTTTTTTGTTGAAGATTAGGTCTGAGAGAGTTAATTAAATTTCACTGCAAGATAAAGAAAATAGGATAAATTTTTAATAATTTTTTAAAAATTGTATTTTTGATTATTTTGGGTAGAAGGAAATATGTCGTTTAGTCGTCTGTTTTTCAGTCTATTTAAAAATTATTTAACAAGGTGAAGAAAATCTTATACATTTAGACAGATACAAAAAATGAACTAAAAAATCGTTTTTTTACCGATTTTCTAATTTTATTTTATCAATTTCAAATTATTCAAATAATTTTATGGCTATTTCATTTATTCGTTTATTTGTCCCAAAGTATTTTTTAACAGAGAAATATAAATTAGCATACGTAGTAGATTTGCATATCAGGCTGCACCCGAATTATTTTTGTCTGATCTTTATTCTTATAATATTTCTTTTTAAATATATTTTTATGCGACAATGCAACATAATATTATCACTATCAGTTATGTTTTTTTCATTGTTATTCTGTTCTTATAAATGTGTAAAACATAAATTCAAAGGTTAAAAATCAGAAAAGCATAAAATTATAATATCATATTAATGCTTGTTTCTTCGAAAAAAATCAAATTTAGTGGAGCAAAACGACTTTCAAGATTTGTTTTCTTTGTCATATGTTTTACTATCTTGATTTTTCTGATTAATAATTTTATTATATCAAAATTGATAATCAAATTTTCAACTTGTTAATTTTTTTTTATTTTTTTTGATGATGAACAATGAATGATTATTTGATTGATGAGTTTTTTCCCAAGTTTTTACCTATATATGAATTTATATTATTATTTATGATTCATCAACTTGAACCGATATGCAAAAGTAAATTTTTCAATTCCTAAGCTCATTAAGTATTCCCCGTGTAATCGTTTTTAGACTATGATTTCATTTTTACATTATAATTTTGTGGTTTGGAAATGATTAAAAAGTGAAAATTTCCTCGTGTATATTTTTAACCCACATAACATTATTTTACTATCTTAGAATTTATATAAATTTAAGTATTAATTTTTTGTAATTTAATTTTGTTTGAATCATATAAAATCATAAGAAAGAATAAAGTAACCTAGAAATTGTATAAATATTATAAATCCGTAAATTCAATGAAAAGCTTTAATTTGCATTTTAATAAAATGTGGAAAAATTGTAAATAAAGAATTTTCTTTAATGTAAAAAAAAAATTTGAGGAAAATTTAATTTGCATTTTTTCTCCATTTAAACTTAACAGTGTATAATTAAACTCACTCGACGAAGAGGTGAAAGTAATTCAGAAATTTTTTTTTGTTCTATATTTTTTTTTCATTTTTCAATTATATTTTTCGTAACACTGGGAAAAGAAGATTAAATCGCGATGTAGAAAAAATGAAAGTGTTAATATCTTCATTTTTTTTTGTCAACTGAGGCAAAAAAGGTGTTTTATTTTGTAAATTATTTGCAAATGCTTTTCCGGTAAAACAAAAGAGTCTTTTTTATCAGTTTTGTCGGTATTTAAAGTATTTACCATCAGTTTAAAAGGTTATCGAAATTACCAACTCTTTCTTTTTGGTTAATATTAAAAATAATAATGTTTTCATCTAAGATTACATTACAGAAATTAAGAGTCTTTTTTTTGGGAAATTTCAAATAAGTAGTTTTTAATGATACGATTCAATAGTACATGGATATGAACAGAAAATAATGTACATATAATATCTAATTTGTAAATCAAAGTGAAATTTTAAGGGAACTTTCTGTACATACTTAGTAATTATTATTATACACCATTAAAATATCCAAAAAATAATTTTGATTGATAGATTTATATTCTGGAATTATTAAGATCACGGCCCAGCGTATTTTCATTAAAATTTGAATTATTGTTAATTAAAATTATTTGCTGTTGCATTAAATTGAATGACTGCTGAATTGTGTTTAATAATTGCTGAATAGTACATATATTGAATGATTTGCTCAATTGTCGTACACAGAACCAGACTATTGATATTATAATAGCATAATTAATGCTATTATGGTTGGATTAACCTTCATACTAACCTTCCCTATTCAATTAGTTTGAATTATAAAATTTGGCTAAACTTTTATATATGTAATTTTACGGTATCATAAAAATATGTGTGAATCATAAATTTTATCGTAAATTTTTTTGTTTATAGTTTATTTATGGGAAGTGAAGTTTAAGTATGTTCGTCGCTCCACTTAAATACAAGACTATTTACTTTTGATTAGCTTGAAAACTTGAATCTAATAAAAAAACTATACATTTATGTAAAAATTTAAATAAATTTCATAATATGTATTACAAAAACATTATTAACGCATCAATTAAATTTATTTTTATGTGAAATATTTTTTTATTTATTTAAATATTTAATTACATAAAAACCTTAAAAAACTACAATTAATTTTTCAGTAAGCAATTATGCAACAAAGGCAATGTAGATTAATGATTTCTGTTTTACGAAAATGATTTTGATTTTTGGTGTATGATCCACACCTTAAAATATACAAAAATTTTGCAAGAATTTTATTATATTAATTATAATTATAATTAAATTTACATATTGAAGAATTTCGAGTTTTTTCGATCTAGAAAAATGCTATTTTAAATAAATTTAGTATAATTTTTAAGGAAATTTTAATTGAAATGCAAATATTCGAAATCATTTTTAATTTCAATAAACTTGAGTTTTGTCGAGAAAATTGAACAAAAACATTATACATAAATCAAATTTAAATCTGTTGCTATAATTTAGCATTATATGCGAAATGTTGCATACTTCTTTTCTTAACAACTAACAGATACACCAAAAATGTTGCAGTAGAACTAGCAGCCTGTTATTGGATGTAAATATCACATTCCATGTAAAAAAAAAATTGTTATAATATTTTGTTCGCAGTGCGACATCTTTATAAGCTACTAGACTAGAGTATCTATGGTTAATATTACATATAAATATTACACATAGATATATTAATGTCAAATTCTGTTAAAGGCCACAAAATTATTTTACAATTTTTATTTATTTTTACTATTATATTGTGTATTAGTTAAGTTTTTGTAAATTGTGAATTGACTACTGGACAGACCTAGTAAAACCAAATTAGTTAATTAAAGACTCTATATGTCTAAGCCGGAAAAAGGTGTAAAAAGATATAAAATTTAATTTAGTTCTTTTAATGTTCAAGGTTGAAACATTGTCGACAAAAATTTGTAATTGATAGTTTTGCACGTTGAAAAGCGGAAATTAATAATTTTTACGTCAAAGTAAAAGTTAACTGGATTTATAATTAAATAAGTTCTTATCAACAAAATTAAGTAATATTTTCTAAAGAGTAAAATGTATCATAAGAAAGCTATACTAAAAAATATTGAATAATAATTTCTACTTTCGACTTGATTATTGAATTTTTAAAACGAATGTAAATTTCAATAAAAGTTAAAACAAATTTTGTTTAAATAAATTTAAAATTTTTACTTTTTAAAAAATTATGTAATCCTATTTTTTTTTCATGTTTCGTATGGAAAATTATTAATATTAATGAGGAAATTACTAATTAACCTACTAAATAAAATTTTAAAGAAAAATTGTAAATTTCCTTATTAATTTAGTGGTTTTTTTTCTATAAATTTTAATTTTCTGTAATTTGTTATTATTAAAAGAAATTGATTACTTCATTAAAGTAAGATAATTAATAAAGTGCTATAATAATTAATGAAAATGGTTTATTTTTCTTTTTTTTTTTGCTTTATATTTTCAATAAATTTTAACAACAAAAATGAATTTTGCATTCGAAATATTGTAATATTTACAATTTGATCGATCAAATATTAAAAATCAGCATGAATCTATAATTAGTTTTCATGTTTCCTAAAACATTTCAAATATTTTTGAACCAATTTCATACTGTATTAGTCATTTACTATTAGATTGATTAAAAAAATAATGAATTTAATATACATATTACATTGCAGAATTTCAGTTAAAGTAATAGCAATATACAAATATGTACATAATTACATAATTTAATCGAAAAATAAAACCAATTCAGAAATGAATTAATTCTGATGAAAGGAAAAAGTAAACTATAATCATAAATTATTTAATATTTTCAATGGAAATAATGTAATGGAATTAATGATAATGGAAATAATGTGCCAATGTGCCTAACCTACAACCCTGGCTTAAACTAATTAATTAAAACTTATTGAAATTAATCTATTACAGTAATTTGACTAATAGAAATTCTGCAATGTAGGTAAATTGTATGGACGGATAATTTTAATTACAATAAAAATATCCAAATCAATCCCAAATATCTTTAATTTGCCAAAGTTACAGCAAAAAAAATTTGAAAAAAGCCTGCAAATAGGGAGCCACCTCCTATATAGATGCTCTAATCTAATCAATGTACTCAATTTTTAATATACAATAAAAAACCATAACAGATTCTGAAAATATAGATTTCAATCTTTAATTTCTTATATAGAACATAAAATGTCAGACAAAGATTTCTATAAAACATAAATATCAGGCCAAAAAAAATTTCTATATTTTTTAACTCTGCTTAACCTAATTAGATAAAAAAATATATTATACTAAATAAAATCAATATTACAAGTTCCATAAGCTAAGGAAATATTATCAACATGAAATTAATTAATTTTTTTAATTATATAAATAAAATTATATATTTTTTTGTTGTAAATTTCGATCTCTATGGTTGACCTACTTCAACATTTTTACAATTAATTATAATTAAAAAAAAGTTCTACTTTATTCGTAATTTTTTACATAAATTTTTAAAACTAGCAAAATTCAATTTAAATGGTATAGTAAAATTAAGGAATACTAAAAAACACAAAATTTAATGAATTGAAAACATAAAAAAGCTAAACAAATATCTAAAAAAGCAAAAAATAAATTTACGTATAGTTAGATTAATTTAAAAAAAATATAATAGCATAATTTTTTGTAGATCAGAACATGGGAAAACCATTTTTTTCCTATTAGTTATTTAAAATAAAATAAAATTTAGCTCGATTTTGTTTAATGAAAATATGAAAAGCAACAATGTAAATTTCAATTTTTATTTAAAGTCTGCAATTTTAGCAAAAATTTAACATAAAAGAGAAGAGTTTACATTTTAGAAATTGAATCTTCTTCGTCATCTTATAGGCTGGTAGAGTTTATTTGAAAAAAATTAAATTACTTTTTCTACTTTGCCAATTAATTTTCTAAGAAAAACATAAAAATTTTCTTTTCTTCGTAATTTAATTTTTATGCAATTTTAGAAATTTTAATTTCACTGGAAGAATTGTTTTTTTTTTAATTTAATTAGAGAGTTTATAATGTAAAATTAACTTGTAATATAATTAAAGCAAAGAAGGTCGTACGAATAAATTAACATATAATTTAAAATTTACAAGGTCTGCAACATTAATTTATTCAGTATATATACCTTAAAGTTTGTATATGATTATTAAGATTTTTTTTAATTAATTTTCAAAGAGTGAAATTTTGGTAATGTTTTAGGAAAAATACTAGTACACTAAGTCGTAGGTAGTACAATAAAGATCCTAAAATTTTATTTCTAATGATAATTTTCTATAATATGATTATGATTTATAATTGGTACATACAAATATTTATAATTAACTTTTCATTTATATTTTAATATTCAAATCATATAATTAACCAAAGTTAATTATTATTTTTTTTAACAATTATTATGCTCCTATTAAAATCAAGACAATTTCAGTATTTTATTTAATATTTTTATGTAGTTTATTGCGGAAATATATGTACAATGTTTGTCTTTGGTTATGCTTAATGAATTTTCTCGAAACAATTAATACAAAATATACATTAAGCTTTAAAAGAGTATAATGGAAAAAATGATTTTACTACCAAAGTATTTGGTAGACAGATAAAACATGCAAAATTAATAATTAAATTTACGAAAATTGTTATGCTACTTTGCTATAACGAACTTAAAGAGTTATACAAAAATCATGTCTTTTTATTAGGAATTTGAATTACCGAAAATAATACATCTCAACTGTTATCAATAATCTAATTTAATAACTACATATTTTAAAAAATTATATAATCATAACTAAAATAAAAATAATTCAGAAAAATAATTATTTATTTATTTAGCAAAAACGTGTTCAAATAATAAAAATTTATTTTTATATTTTTAAAATTTTACGCAGCATATAAATAAATATACTTTATGCTTTAAAGAAAAATTTAAAAATATTATAAAGCATAAAAGATTAAGATATAAAAAAGATTGCAAACAATAATATAATTATTTTGTCATTAAAAGTGTTTCCTATTATCGTGGAAAAATTCAAAAAAAAAAAAACAACTTCAACAGCAAATTTTAAACTTTAAATTTTTACAATTTAGAAAATCATTTAAATTTAAAACGTACTAGTATTTTAGTTATTATTTCTCATGTACATTAATATCTAGTGATTTTTAGTGTATGCTGTACACTAATTACTATAGATTCCAAAATAAAAGAAAAACAGGCATCTAACTTAACTATACTGAAAAACAATTGTAATAAAAGCAAGTTTATTTTTGTCTTTATCTGGTGTAGCTTTTAATTGCTTTTAAAGTTTTTAGTTTCCTATTGGAGGAAGCCAAATACTGATAACTTGTTCGAGTATATTTCAAAAATGACAGATAAAATTATAAAATTGGTCATTTTAACAATTTAAAGTACATGATCTTTTTAAAGATTTGTGGAGAAAATCAATGCGTTAGGAACAATTTGAACGTTTACAGATCATTTACAGATCGTTTACAAATCGTAACAGAACTCTCCAAATATTTAATATACTCATTACGATCATTATTGGTGGAAGAATAGAGATTATTTTTGGGGATTATAATCTGCTAATAAAGATTGTAGATTTTCTAAATATTGAATATTGAAAAACAATACCAATGTTATCAAAATTTATTTATTTTTCGCTTGATTGCTTTGTTCCAATTTGCTTTCAAACTTGTTAACAGACTGAACTGAATTCTAAACAATCAATCAAACATATTACACTCAATTGATTTTGGAGAATAATTCAAATTGCATCAAAAAATTCACATCTGCAACTGATTAATTTTGTTGATGATCTGTAGAAAATAATTGATGCCAAATATTTTTATCATTTTGTTTTTAACAATTTAACAAACAGAAAAAAAAAACTCTTGTACGGCTATTAAAACAAAGTTTACCATATTTTGAATATTTGCTTGCCGGATATGATGAAATGAAAATGGCACATCGGAACAATAAATAAACAATAGAATATACAATGGGAAAATTTTTTTGTTAAATAATTTGAAAATTTTGTTGTTGTTTGAATTGTTGTTAAAAATATGTACTTTACTAAACAAATGAGGTGAATTATTATTATCTATATTTTATTCCATAGATTAAAAAAAGTAAATAATGATTCAATTGTTTATGTTTTTATGTTATGTTGATTTGTAATTTTTTTTAATTGTTTAGTAGCTATTTTTTAAATTCTACAATAAGTTAAAAATTTCTAAGAATTATAAATTATTGTAAATTGTAAATTATTCATTATTAATTTGTATATGGAATTTAAATATAATTTGCTATGTAGGCACAATGATACTAATGAAAATTACGAAGATAAAATTATTTTGAAACATTTCAATGGTCATACAGATTGATAATGGGACTATCACTATGGTCATATCTTTTGAGTGATTGCGTATATTGTAATTTAGTAATTTTGTTTCAAGATTATTTAAGTATGTTTTGTAAATATGTATTTGCCATAGTAGTGGAAATTTCACATGTACCAATGAATGAATGGTTACTTTCTGTCTGTTTAAAAATCAGATTATTTTTATGTATGATCCCATGATTTTTTGGTATTGACGATTTTCATTTTTTTGGGCTCAACGCCGACTTAAATATAATATAAATGTTATGGATCAATTATTTGAATTACATCGTATTAAACACCTCAGTAATTTTATTTTATTTATTGAAAATTAAAGGTCAACCAGCCTAAAGGTTTGACCAACATTTGATATTGTCATTTGTAAAATGTTAGAAATTCCATACACCCCAATTATATTATTAACTCAACAATTGGAGCTATTATATTTTGTCTTCTAAAAAGTGGAGATAATAATATACAAAAAATGTTTAAGCTACCGATGTGTAGAAATACTATTATATATTTCCCATATATAAGTATAATATTATTCTACTCTAGCAACATAATCTTTTTCTTATCTAATCCGCCCACCCAAAAATTTATGTTATTTATGTTTTTATATTTATGTTTCCATCTGAAACCTTCTGTTGTTTTTTTTTTGGTTTTGTTTTATAAATTCATAAACCATAAACAAAATGTAATGTACATTATGAAAATATTTCACCTCTCATAAATTTATTATACCACTTATGTATATTCTTTGTCTGAAATTAACAAAACATACAAGGAAGATAATTTATTACCTTGGATGTTAATAATAAAAATAAATTCGTGTTTAGGGAGCATCAAAAAAAATTCTTTTTTTCAGTTCAAAAGTGTTTCATAAATATACGGAAATAAAAATATAGAAAAAAATTACCAAAAGTTAAATACTTTTACCAAAGAGTACATTACTTAATATCTGGAAAGGCCAAAAATTAATCCTGTTTTCAAAAACATCTTCTTCTTCTTTTTTTTAGATAAATTTTAAAGGAAATAATAAAAGGTTAATTAACTTTTATTATTCTAAAATTTTTCGTGATTAAAATATTTATTTTTAAGTTAGTCACGATTTAAGAAGAAAAACGATGAAAAAAATTATGTGAATTTTTTAAAAGTTTGTTAACAGAAAAGTATAAAGAAAATTAGAATTGATTAATAACAAGATTTAAAGAAATATAAACTTGTCAGCTTATAATTATGAAATTTTTCAAAAACCTTGACAATTTTCTAATTTTTAAACAATGGTTTGTTTTTACACACACAAAAATTTTGTTATTTAAAAAAAAAAGTAATTTATAAATTAAAGATTATTAACGATTTTAATTGTGTAAACATCTACAGAAATTTTGTTATAAAAAATGGAGAGAGGAATAGAATCTATAGAAGAGGATGATTCCATAAGGGAAATTTTAAATTAGAAGAAAATTTCTTTTTGATGATAAGTTCAACTATATAGTAATAGAATTAGAGCAAAACAATCATAGAAATTATAAAATCAAAATTGTACATTGATTTGTTTAAATTTTTTGGCCGGGTGGTGACTAAAATCAATCTGTATTATGTGTTTGTTTGCCATTTTCGCTGCATGATACAATTTCTACTATTCTATCCACTGTAATTTAGTCCAGAAATTTGTAATCAATGATTTCAAAATTACATTGAATTTTTGTACTATGTATATGTTAAAGCTAAATAAAATTATTGGTAAATATTACATATTATTGATTCAAATATTACATTATAAAAACATCATTACGTTTATCAATTATTATAAATCTAAATTAGTTTTTTAAAAGAACCATATTAAATTTTTTTATATCATAATATATTTCGACCACATCCACATTACTTCATATCTGAACTGAATGAGCTTAGTGACATTTAGTATTTATACTTTTATTATATTTGCAAAAATATCATTACACAAACGAATTAATTAAACAAATACCAAACAACTTTTCAAATCTTTTCGCTCATCAACTAAAAATCACCTCATCAAAAAAAAAAACAAATTCTGTGAATGAAAAGTTCAAAAGTACCACAAAAAATATTTACAAAATTTTATACACATATATTTTGAAAAATCATTGAACTTTTTGGTTTAATCAACTTTATTTATACAAAACAAAAATAAATTTCTGTCATTTTATCATCACTCATTGATGAGAAATGGCATATAAAAATAATAATGATAATATTTATAAATAAAATACCACACGACATGAGAATTTTGGTACTTCGTTATTTGCAAAATAATAAAATAAATTTTTATAAATTATTTCCTCAAAAAAAAAAAAAAATTAATCTGAGCAACACCAGCAAAAACCATAATTACATTTAAATAAAACCTCAAAAGAATATAATTGAAAAAAAAAGTGAGAGTAAAATCTAAACATGGCATGGGTCAAAAACATAATTTTTTTTATTACATGATATTATTAATAAAGCATGATTTTTATTATTATTATGCCAAGCTTTTAAACTATTTATAGTAGCATATAGTAAATATTGATTTCACGCGATTTATATTACTATACAAATAACAAAAATTATAATAAAACATTTTTCTTAGCAATATGCAACTTCAATTAAAAACGCTTATAGCCAGCAATGCAACTTCAATTAAAGTAGCTATAATATATATAATTGCTATAGTACAATATTTTATTTTCACTTTCAAGGTAAATTTTGAAAAATTATAGATATTGTAATTGTATATACTTATATATTTAGTTGTAAATGCCAATTTAAAATTTTCAAATAACTAATTTAAAAAAAAAAATATGTGTACATAATAAAAACTTTGAAGATGTTTTCCATATTTTTCGTGCAGAAAATCATGTTTTTCAAATGTTATCATTTTTAAAATTATCTTACACAAGTGGAAATTATATAAAATTGGAGTAGGTATGTAAAAATAAAACACTTGAAATACTTGAAATATTTTCAAATTTGTTTTGTACTTATATAAAAAAAATTTATATTGATTTTTTAAAGTTTAAAGATTATTATTAAAGTCTGGTTTTAGTTTTATTGGCCAGTGGCAGTAAATTATTACCAATGTATTGAACTTTGTAATTGACTAACAATTATAATTAACTATGAAAATTATTTTTGTATATAGCTAATGAACTTTTTGTCTATATAATTTATAGGAAATGGTAAAAAAAGGTTTAATGCTCCCCTGAGTTATTGTAGCTTTTCAGATTTAATGCCGGTTAAAATATAAATGACGACAATGTTATGGATCAATTATTTGATTTAAACACCTCAGTAATTTTATAAAAAAAATATTTGTTATTAATATATTGAAAATTGGAGGTCATTTGCCCAAAGATATTTATGATCAACTATTAATTATCATATATTGTTGTTAAAATGTTAAAAATTGTATACATATTAGTAATAATTAGCTCATTAATTGGAGCTAAATGTTACTAATATCATCTAAATCGAAAAGCATTTATAAAATTTTAAATTTTAATTATATGTTTAAATCATTTTAAAATAAATTTTTGTTTATGAAAAATATTATTATTTAATTGTGAAATTCCACAAACCATAAAATAATTTAAATAATTCCAAAATATAATAAACACTTTCAAAATATTATTCGAAAAATGTGAGCGACAAAATATGAATTTATTATACTTTAATTACTATTTTTAAAAATAGAGTTTTATTTATAAAATATTAATCAGATAAGCGTGAAAAATGAAATTATTAAACATTAAATAAAGTCTTAAATTTTTGTTGTATATACAAAATTAAATTAAGTCGCGCGCGTTAAACTTCATTAATCAATTTATAATATGAAATTTTAATGGCCCTGTTGATTATATGCTTTCCTATCAATATTATCTTAATTATGATGTTAAATTGATTTTCAAAATGTTTTTTAGTTATGACATTGCTAAATTATATAATTAAAAAATCAATATTTGATATTAATAAAGTTTTTCAGAGTGTGTAGTAAGTATGTATAAGTAAATGTCAGGCGATAAATCATTAAAATTTAAATAGACCGAGACTTTTTTCCATTTTGTTTAATTGCATCATTAAACTATTTTGTTTGTATAAATATCAATCAAAAAATTTTTAGTGCAAAACACAAAAAAAAAAAATATTATCGAAAATGATTTTTTTAACATTGAAAATATATAATTAACATGTAATATAACATCAAACATAAATTAACATACTAATAAATGACAGTTGATAAACTGTTACAAACATTTTCAGCTTTGAATCAAAGGCTATAGTATAACTGTTTGTAGCGTAGATGATTGCTAAAATGTCTGATGACAGAAATATTATGTGTTCAATGAAATACATCCTAATCTTCAATGAAATCTTTACATCAATAACATAAAATTATTTTCTTGAAAAATCAAAGACTAAATAATATTCATCAAACTATTCACTATATAGTGTATTCACTATATAACTTAACAGGTATATAGTAATTATATAATATCTGTTAAATAGACAGAACGTAGGTAACTAACTATAGACAAAAATATCAAATTTCTGATCTAAGTACTGGAAATATGAATATAAAAATTAAAATAGTTAGTTTTAGATAGTGGCGTAATTGGGAAATACCCTACAGGCCTACAGTATCAAACAGTCATGTGACCTGTTATGTGATAATTTTAATTTAAAGACGAAATAGTGTAGGAAAACCATTTGAAAATTCCAAAATAATTTTTACCAAGATTATTTTTGTGCAATATCTTTTAAAATTTTCTACAACTTTTCAATTTGTATATAATTTCAATTATTGATAATGACTTTCTCTAAAAGAGTATATGTATATAATTATCAATAATTATAGTCTATCTAACATAATTTGCTTTTAATTGATAATCTAATCAATTTGATAGATAATTATATTGCACAATCGATTAATCAATTTTCAAATTTATTATCTTATGTTTTTTTTTTTTGAGAAATTATAAAAACAAAATTTATTATGATTTGAAAAACACCTGAACGATGGCACAACATTTATAATATATATATTTTCTAATTCAATATAATATATATATTTTCTAATTCAATATATAAACTAATATCTTTTTTATCTACCAGTGCATAAAAACAGTTTTATATAACATATAAATTTTTAAAAAAATCAGGTTAAGATTTTAGTTTGTTTATTTTTTAAATTAATGAAGAAATTCTAAATTACATTTTTAGCATACATTTAATTATTTAATATTATTATAATTAGTCCGGAAAATAATATTAGAAATTCTACTTTTCAAAATATCATTTATTACTTATTATTTTTAATTACACTATTAGAACATTAACATAGAATAATATTCTGAAAACAAATATAAAAGTTATAGCATATAATAAAAATCATAAAGCGAATGAAAAATTTATGATTTTTATGATGATGTATATATATAATTAAAAATTCGTTCTGTTTAACAAGTGATTCGATATTCTTTCTTGTATCATTTTATTTTAATTTTTTTAGTTACTTAGACGAATTTGTCTTATAATTATTATGTTGATGATGAGTGGACTTAGCTCATTTCTCGGAAATTGGAGCAAGATTGAAATGTGGATGTTAAAAAATTTAACTTTCTATATAAGAATTATTCCTAGTTTAAAATTCGGTAATATCAAAGACTATATACTTATATCTATATGCCCTTTCGAATATATTGTTTTAGAAATTATAATTACATATATATAAAAAATCTCATATACTAAATTGTTTCAATTATATCTATAAATATACAAAAATTAATAGTCGAAAATTTATAAATTCCTATTGAAAATTTCTGTATACCACAAAATGGTATATTCATAAATTCCTAAAACTTAAATTGTAAAAATATAAATTTTGATCTGATAATATAAAATTTCTAAATTAATGTAAAATTTCGTCAATGTTGAAAAATAATCTATTCAAATATTTGTTGAAAATAATTCATATAGTAATTAAAATCTTATAAAAATAGATTAATAATAACTTTAGTAAATTTCCAAAATTGTAATTATTAATCTTTATAAGGTCATTAACAGATAATTTCAAATACAAATTTTTTTTAAAATCTAATTAGTAAAGAAAAAAACATGATTTTTTTAATTCAATTGAACATGATTAAATACATAAATTCACATAACTTCTATTATTATTATATGTATAAGGTAATATCAACATAAATGTTTGATGCCATAATTAGCTTCATTTTTTTTTTGCGACCCCATCATAATCTAAAAATTTCAGTTTTGGAATCAACAAAAAAATTAAAAAATTTTTGATTAAAAAAAACTAAATAAATAAATCAACAGCAAAAAGTCAATTATGTCCATAAATAAAGTAATATTTAATTGAAGTTTAAATTTAAACAAAATAAAAAAAAATTTCTACATTATAAATCATAAAAAGAAAAATTGTTAGATAAAAAAAAATCAATATTTATGCTAAACAGGTCAAGGATTTCTAATGTGTGTACTAAAATAGTAACAATATAGAAATAAATTTTTCTCTTTATTATTTGTACTAACATAAAAAATTAATAAAAATTTAGATTTTTCATATTTTTATTTGACATCAATTTGTTAATTTTTTTTTTATTACAAATTTTGTTTGAGATCCTAAAAAATCATTATTTTAAAAATCAAATTTAAATAATGCAAAAAATTATATATGTTTCAATGTTAATTTCGAAAAAAATTGATAAAATTTTTTATTATAGTTTATTAATTTAAATTAAAATATTTGTTGTTAATATTTGTGTAATTAAAATTTGTGGTTTTTTATTTTTCCATTCTATGCGCAGTTTCTCCAAAAAAAACAGAAATTATTAAGGTCTTCAACCTCGTAAAATCACGAATTTATAATATTTTTCTATTATAAATCATGATATTTTCTGGCTTTTCGAATTTATTTTGTACATAAATTTTCTGAATTCTCTTTATTTATTTTTTTTTTTATAATTTTTTATATTCATTTTGTTTATTTATTATTAAATTCAATTAGTCAGAAAGTAAAGAATAACAAGGAAAATAATCTAGACAGTTTTGTATACCAAAAAACCGCAATAAACTCAAATAAATAATATTTTTAAAAGCTGTCAAATGTTATTTATCAAAAAAATTAATTATTAAAAGAAAAATTAATCAATTATAATAATTAACCTGAAGCATAAAACCATCATTTATTAATTTTTTACTAACTATAAATGATAAAAACCTTTAAGAACCATGGTTTAAGGTTAATTAACACTTGCCCTGCTTATTTTGAGTGACTATTCTATATCCGCCTATATTTTCTTCCCTAAAGATTAATTATTGTAATGACGGTCATAACCGTCTTTTGTATAGAAATTTTCATAATTATAATAAAAAGCTATATAATTACAGTGTCATTCTGTCTTTTAACCGATTTTGTTTTGACGTTGGTTTTGTTGGGTGACCGTCATTTAAATAATAGTTACGAGTATAATTTCAATTCCTCCGGCAAAATAATGTTTTATTACCATTCAATGTCATAATAATATTATTGTTACAAGCTAATTTTAAAGTTATGATATTTATCACATAATTAAAATATTATACAATTTATGGAGACAGTAAAATTGGTTACCGGATTTAGATTTAGTCATATATATCTGGGGAAAAATGTGTTAATAATCTTTATAAATAATTTTTCAAGTTTTAGTCGACTTCTAATTTTATGTGTACTAAACTAGAATTACATATGTGTCTAGTAAAAACCAACTAGTGTAGAGAACCACAATTTGGGAATATACCAGTATATTTATGTCATATCAAAATGTCATATATTTTGAACACCATTATGACCTATTTGTTCCCGAATATCTAATGACAAGATCCACACTATATCATGGTTCCCTTGTACTTATTTTCTTCCTGTTATAAAACAAAATTTGTAGTTTCAAAACTGATTTTTTAACAATCTCTTTGGTAAGATATTTTGCGATTGATCCACAAAAAAAAAACTGTATGATTCATGTTGTCGTGTATAAATAAAACTCTAGAAAATGTTCAGATAATAAATAATTGTGGTAGTTTTAATTTCTGCTTCTTTGAAAATCAATTTTTTTTAAATAATTTGGTAATTTTTTTGTTAACATTTTGCTGGCGAAGAGATTTAGTTTAATGGGTGAGTCACTATAATTATATTAATATTAACTCATTAGATGCCAAGGAAAACCTATCGGAAATAAATCATTTTTTAATGAAAATATCAAAGTTTTGGTAAAATAAACAAAATCGGCAACAATTTTAAAGAAAAATTTTTTAAATTACAATTTTAAAGAAAACATTAAAATAGAAAAAAATTACCAAAATCAACTTTTATTTATCTTTAGTTATATCCTTGGGATTATTTGAACTTTTCAAAAGTAAATACACACAACTATACCAAATAAAAATTCCACACTTTATTTTTAAAGACACTTTTCAAATTCCATTACACAATTGATATATATTATATATTTCATAGCTTGCAGTAGGGACATCTAAAACTCTGTGCCAAAATTGGTACTATGGGATAAAATGGGTTAACAAAGTTGGATGAACACACTTGGGATTATATGAGCAAAAATTATGTATAACTAGATGGATGTTTTCATATAACTGGCTATATATGAAAATTCAATTTCTATATTATAAATTGTAGTACCCCATTCACTCAAATTATTATTTTTACTCAAATTCTATTGAGTTATTAAGACCAATGACTTAAAAACCAACAATCAACGTGCGTTTATTTTCGTTAGAGATTTTTTTTTATTTTCAAAGCAATAATTTCATTTCATATAAAAAAACGTTTTTTTTGTGTTTTTCTTCGCATATGTGATTGTATTGTATAATCTTATAAATAGTTTTGTTGGTATTCGCACATTTGAAAATTTTCTAATTCATAAATAAATTCTAATTTTCAATTTTTAGCTAAAGGAAATATAGTTTCTTCTATATTTGAAGAATAGTACAGGCGTTTGGGTATTTTTGGTAATATCGATTACACAAATGCATGCAGGAATAGTGCATGATTATTAGTAGTTTTTAAAGGGAATTAAACATGTTTAGAAATGTATTAATATTTTCTAAATTTAATTAATAAATTTTTCATTTCAATTCACATTTTTTCAAACTAAATTAAAGCTAACCAAATTTTAAAATATAGTTTTAAAATTTATGAATATAATATTGTTTAATCAGAAAATATTATTAATTTATTGATTTGTTAAATATATTGTATAATCAGGAAATATTCCATGCATTTTTTAATCGATATTACCAAAAATACCCAAACGCCTGTACTATTCTTCAAATATAGAAGAAACTATATTTCCTTTAGCTAAAAATTGAAAATTAGAATTTATTTATGAATTAGAAAATTTTCAAATGTGCGAATACCAACAAAACTATTTATAAGATTATACAATACAATCACATATGCGAAGAAAAACACAAAAAAAACGTTTTTTTATATGAAATGAAATTATTGCTTTGAAAATAAAAAAAAATCTCTAACGAAAATAAACGCACGTTGATTGTTGGTTTTTAAGTCATTGGTCTTAATAACTCAATAGAATTTGAGTAAAAATAATAATTTGAGTGAATGGGGTACTACAATTTATAATATAGAAATTGAATTTTCATATATAGCCAGTTATATGAAAACATCCATCTAGTTATACATAATTTTTGATATGAGTCAAATTTGAATAAAGTATACACATTTTTATACAATTATGAATTATTTAAATATTTGAAGCGATTAAAAAAGCTATATGGTATTCACCGGGGAACTATTTATTAGCTTTCTTATCTTATCTATTTGTTTTTGATAGTAAACTGTTGTAAAAATTAAATAAGGTGAATCATTATTACAGTCTGGTTATTAAAAATTAACGGAAGTATGTATACATATAATAAAGTAAAATTATTTTATGACATGAAAACATAGTTGAACCAGGTTTTTATTTAATTATTATTCGTGTTAATCATTAAGCTAGCAGTAATTTTAGGTGTTATGTAAAAGGGAAATATTAATAAAACTAGTACCACCTGTTACAGAACCTGTTGTTTAGCAATTAATACGTATGATTACAAAATCATCATATTTCTTTAATCGTCACTACCATTTGTTTTGGAAAGGAACATTAATGCAATCCGTTTAAGGGCTCGTACTTCAAAATGATTCATGAATTAGAAAAAAAATATTCTTTTAAAATCCATAAAATTTTCTTTTAAATTGGTTTTGGTTGTCTTCAATTTTTAAATAATTTTGAACAATTCTTTTCTTTGCAATTTTTAAATTTTCGTTTCCTAAAATTATGATTTAAATTGCAATTAAGGTACGAGTATTATAATTTATAATATAATAAAACATCTCAAAAATTACAAATTAATAGTATCATCATTTCACCATATAATTTTAAATATATAAAAACTGTATTTATTGTCCTTGAATTAAAGAGGTAAGACTTTTTGATTTAAATCTTAATTACATAGTTGAATATTGTTGTAAGTTCTTGTTCCGTAATTTATTTATTTTTTATGTATGGCCATCAATGTTCAATTTTTTCATAATTTTATGAATAAATTTACTTTTTTTTTTTTACTTTAAATCCATTAAATGGTAAATTGTCCAACAAAAATTACCTTGTATATATTTTTATCAGTTTTCATTTTATTACCGGCTTTTAATGTTTCGTATATAGAAGAGATCAGACGGAAATTTCAATTTGTATTTTAATTTTAATTTTTCTTCGTTAATATATTAAAATTTATAAAAAATAATTTAACTTATTTTCTCATTTAAAAGAAAACTTTGTAATTTTCATTCAATTAATTTTTTTTATAAAAATGAAAATAAAATTACAGCAATCAAAATCAAATGATTTTAGATTTTAAATTTTAAATTATAGAATAGCTTTTTTTCCTGTTATTATGATTTATCTTTTTTTTAAGTGGGCTTTTATAATTTTTTATAATTAGTCGTTTAAAATTTAAATTTTTGATTTAATGTAAATATGATCAATATTTATGGTTTTTTTTTTTTGCAAATATGATTTTTCGGTATCATCAATATTTTTAACCATCAAGAAGGAAGCCATTTATGGTCATATAAAATCTATAAATAAATTTTTGCTGTTGTTATTTTTTTTTTATGGTTAATTTTATGGCATAATGAAGTCATATAAGTTTTTTTTTCTGCTATGGTGGCAATAAAATGAAAAAAGGGTAGGTTGTTTTTATAAGGGGTTGTTTTTACCATATAAAATATTAAATTTTCATGGCCACCAATAATAATATAATATTTGTTAATTAACATTTGTTTTGAAAAATTGAATATGGAAAATGAAAAATAATTTAAATATAATTTTTGTTTTGTATTTAAAAACATTTTAGAGTTAAATTTTCAATGCTTTTCGTCATTATACAATTTAAAATTATTTTTTTTACTTACTATTATGAGCTTGTTCAGTAAAGTGGACCCCTTAAGCGTTGAAATAATAAGCAATTTAACGAATAAAAGATGAAATTTTGTATGAAAGACTTGTGTTATTTTTCTACTAGCTATTAGATTTTGTGCATTGTTTTAAGTTTTGGATGTATGATAATAATTTATTTCTATGACGTATGTGGGAATGTTTAGAATTTGTCAATTTATATGGGTAATTGTCAGACAAGGCGAGGCGAGAGATTCAAATCAAACAGAAAACTTAATGGCAATGTAAAACTTATGAATTTCAGATGGTTTTTGGTTGAACAAGTCACATATTCCCTGCAACCCTTGACAAAAACATAAGAAAACTCCAAAACCTCGGCTAAAAATTAGACTTTAAACTGAATTTACAGTCGATGCTGGAATATACTGACATTTGATATTCAGGTGACTTCTTCTTCTTCTTCAGTGACTTCTTTGCCACTAAATATGTTTTCAAAAAAAAGTTGTACAAAAAGTGAAATAATTATCAGCATTTATTATAGGTTTGCCCAGCAATATATGAATTTGAAATAATGAATATTGAAAATAACTAAAATAACAAACCGTCAAATTGTCATGCACTTATAGGTCTATTGAAATTTTTGTAATACCATTTCCACTTTAAATAAACTTCAACAAATAATAATACCAATTAGCGATATGATTAAATGTTTAATTTATTATTAATGAAATTTAATCGCATTGCTATAATTATATTGTCATTATATAAATGTAAATAGTATTTAATAAATTATGTATTTATTATTTATTTAACTCGTCTATAGATGTAAGTAAATTCAATTGAAAACGAGTAGAGTTGTTATATGACACCAAAGTAAATTACAATTAATATAATAGTTTATATATATATGTATAGTACCTAAATGTTGATCATAATAACAAAACGAACGAAACCCCAGCTATATAACATAAATTGAAATGAAGAAGCTACAGAATGTGAAAAAAAGGTGAAAAACAATAATGAAATATAATTATATTAAATAATATTTTAAATGTGTTTATGTCTTCTTTTACAATTTCTATATTTAATGAAAAAAAGTTTACGCAAAGTTTTCAACCGTATAACTTGGCAATTGTTGACTTGTTATAATTTTTGTGTTAGTTTCGTAATCAAACAAACATTGTCATTAAATAAATTCAAGTGTGAAATTTAATATAATAAAATATAAAATTTATATAAAAAAAAAAATTTGTTAATTTTTCTTTCCAAATATTGAATTACATTTTGATCGTGTGAATTTGAATATTTCTAAAAAATATAAGTAATTCAAAATATAAATTTAAAATTGTCAAAGACCAATTGCAATAGACAACATCGAAAATTCAAATTTGAATATTTCCTTAAGTTAAAGTATGTCACCAATTTAGCCCTGTAATGATTTTAAATTTTAACTACAATTTTTAAATATTGAAATGCAATCTACTCCTAGTATTATATAATTATATTTGCGATCTTGCGGGAATTAAATATACTTATATGTAAAATTAATGCTTCACATGTTCAAAATACAAATCAACTTACTAAAGTATCCTGGAATGTGCCAATATTGTAAAATTGTACAAGACTAACTTTAGATTAAAATAAAAAAATCTGCAAAATTTTCAAATTGCCGACAACACGAAACTTCTATAATCTACTGCCAAAAAAACTTTGATTCAATAATTTTATATAATTTTACATAAGCTAAAAAAATCACAATTACATACTACATAATTATTGTAAAGGCAAAATTGCCATATATCTAAAAAATGAAATATTAAAGTTTATGTGTGCATATCATCATAAATTTCACGGTCCTCTTATTCTAAGAAAAATAAGTTTTCATTCATTTATAAGATTTATGTAATGATAAAATAATAGTAATTTCTGCTGGTGATTTAAATAATTGATGTAGAACTTTTTGGGAGCATTTTTGAGCTTAAGTACAAAAAATTTAAATTAAGAAATAGAAGCAAATTATTTTGGTTATTATATAAAGTAATTAAAATAATTTAAACCCATTTCATTGAAAATGATTTTTTGCTATGTTATAGTATAATATAGCTATAGAGTATAGACTATAGAAAAATCAACTAAATTTTAGACTATAGAGAAATCAACTAAATTTAGTTTACCATAAAGTTAAAATATGTATACTTAATATTAGAATTTTAAGAATTAATTATACAACAAATAATTTATAAATGTTATGCTAGAAATATGAATTATAATTTAAAGTTTTAATGTAATTAAGTATTAAGTATTATTGTACTTAATTAAATATTTCTTTACTTATTTTAGGGATATAATCATGTGGTATTAGACCTTAATCATGAAAGTATGTATAAGTATGTATGTATACCAAAAATTATTTGCATGATGTAACGAAATTACTTTTTTTCACATCTAAAATGAAATTGATATAATAATTTTAATATAAATGTTAAATGTGTGTAGTTTTCTTCGTAATACAGAAAATTATGTAAAAATTTATTATTAAAATAATATTTACCAAATTTTTTTTTTATTAATAAGTATAATAAACTTTTTAACATAACTAAAATGGGTGCAGTTTATACAGTTGTTTAATATAATTTTATTTTTACATAACCGCAGCCCCGCAATATACATATCTTTTTTTTCTTATTAATCTCTTTTATTCAAAGATTATAAAGTAACAAAAAAGAAAATTAGAAATAGTTTTATGAATTTGACACTAATATACGTTAATTTAAATAATCGATTATATACCACAGTATGTTTTATAAATTTATGAGTTTAATTTGACAACATGTTGAAACACATCGTTTTGTTATGCTGACTAAATGATTACTTGAAGTTAAATTATATTTTATTGGAAAGAAAGGTTAGTCTTATATACGCTATCATCAAATTGAATGTTTTTTTTTAAATGTTTTTCAATTTGTAAACACATTTTAAATGCGCAAAAAAAAAATATAAGTATTGAGAAAAATGTTGTTAAAAAAAATATTAACAAAAAATTATCTTCAATAAAAATTTCAATTGTTTTGTTAATGGTTTCATATACTTAGGTATACTTGTTAATTTAATTAGCAAAATTTAAGAATATTTGAAGTTTAAATTAAATTTAAAATATATAATATTCCATCTAAAAAAATATTTGACTATTTTAATAATTGAGTTTTGGAACTGACAAATAAATTAATTGTGACTGACATTGGTATACAAAATTAGAATTAAAATTTACTTAACTTTATGAAGCAATTTGTTTAACTTAAAATAATTCTAATTTGAAAAAATTTAGTATAATTTATGCATCTCTCTTAAAAATATTACTTTACGTCAGTTGTCCAATTAAATTTGTTAATGTTTTTACATAACCATATACCATATACATATATGTATTAAAATTATGTTTTTTTAACAATGAAAGTAATAAATTGCTAGCGTTTTCATGTCCGAAAAAGATCAAAAATCATTTTTCAAAAAAAACTTTATTTCAAAATCTTAAATTGCGTGTAAAGAAGTTTTTAATTTTTAGCGATTTATTTTTAGAGAATTTAAAAAAACTCTTTTTATAAATTAATTCAGTAGGTCAAATCATAATTAAATAATAAAATACAATTTCATAAAATTATGCAAATCATAAACTCACATGGTCATATATGTCTTAGTTACTAAGATGTAAAAAATAAACAAACAAAAAAACTTTTATCTAACATAATCATTCTATTTTAATCAAAAAATTAAAATAGATTTAAAAGTGGATATAAGATATTTAAAATTAACAATATTATTTATGAATATAAAAATAGAAACATTAAATTTTATGTTAATAATGTAGAATTATAGAAAAATGTAAACAGCGAAACCTTCAACTTTTAGCATAACGATATGTAAATATAAAAAATTTTTGGTAGATTTTTTTTCAACCATTTTTTATTCCAAAAATTAATTACCAGGAATTAATTATTAAAAATTTAAATTATATACTTATATACTTTTCTATGAATATTCATTAATTTTGATTATTTAAATTAAATAATTTAAATAGAGTTATTTAATTAGAATAATTCGGTGTTTTTAGAGTTACTCAACAAATTGTTAAGATAATTAAAATAGAAAAGTATAATTGACTATTAAAATATAATTTTTCCAAGGAAAAATGAAATTATATACTTATAGTATATATATAAATTTTTGTCAATATACATATGTATATATAGATATGTAGTTTGGAAAAATTACTATAATTTGATTTGTAAAAAGACTAATTTGACTTCGATATAATATTGCATAGTTAGATCCCAGAAATTCATAGAAGATAGAGTAGTATCAATGGCATGAAAACTCAACTAAGGACGAAATTCTTCTTTGTCTGAGGATAATCATTTT
Organism: Empis stercorea; assembly: GCA_949752835.1. Classification (NCBI taxonomy): domain Eukaryota; kingdom Metazoa; phylum Arthropoda; class Insecta; order Diptera; family Empididae; genus Empis; species Empis stercorea. The sequence continues at coordinate 53,487,953 of OX457087.1, read as the reverse complement.
ATTTATACTTTTTCTGAAAAATATATATGCATTTTAAGGTAAATGGAATATGTTGTATACTATGATTTATTTTATAACAAAAAATGTTTAATAATAAAATTAAGACTTATAAACCTAACCAAATATAAATAATGGGAGCAAAACTAAAGAAAATTTATCGTTCTAAACCAAACAAACAGGTATTGGAAAGGTAAGATCAAAGGTTATTGAAGAAAAAACCTGAATTAGTTCATTGAGAACGTATTGGTATTTAATTTGTTCAATTGTTTAAAAATTTCTTATTAGAAAAAAATAATATTATATTTTTAAATCTTCATTTACCTGGGTTACAATAATTCCATTCAATATTTGTATATACAAATATGTAAAAATTGTTTTTGTTGTTAGTAGAAACCGAAAATCATCCTGTTTTCCTGTTAAACGCAGGTGTCATTTACCTTTTAATAAAACGAAAAAAAACTTTATACTTGTCAAAAACACAAACAAATGATTTTTTTTACACTTTTGTCTTATTGGCAACACAACAAAAATTTAATAATCACTAAAAACAACAAAACTTTACATAAAATTTATTAATTTTTTATTTAATTTTATTTATAAATATTTTTCAATTTTAATTTACGTTCTTTTTTTATTGTTATGTGTGAAATATGATTTTGTTGTATATTTACAACAAAATAGTCGAATTCGTATCTCGGTTATTATATATAAATAATAATATTTTATATTTGCAAAAATTCTCTAATTCAGGATTATTGATTTTTTACTTTTTCTTCTTCTTCAATAATAACACAAAAATTTCGTTAAAAATATATTTTTTTATTTATAAATTTCAATTAAGTATATCGTTTTATTAATATTTAAAAAAAAAATAACAACAACACATGATTAATCATTGGAAAACAAATAAAAATTAATTTTTACAATATGAAAATATTTACGTAGCGTTTCTGTATAGCACACACAATGCACAGGTAAAAATGTATTTGACAAAAAAAAATTATATCTACGGAACGAAATGAAGTTAACACCGCGCAGGTATTTTAACAATTAAATAACTTTCAAAAAATTCTCTTTTCTCTTCCAACTCCAACTCAAAATAAATACAGAAGAAAAGTCAAAATAATGTTGGCGATCAGTGTTGCCATTACTAGGAATAATTTTATAAAATAGTTGAGGAAGAATTAATTGAGTGAAATTGAATGACTGACTTTCCGCCAAAATAACCTCAGTTGCATATGCATGTTGCATCCGCCAAAATAACCTCAGTTGCTCAGTTGCATATATAGGCAAATTTTTTTCAAATTTAATTCCTCTAAATTTTAATTTATAATATTTTTAATTCAATATTGCATATTGGAATACGAATATTGAGTTATTAGTCCTGTTGATGATAGTTAAATTAATGTAAAATGTTGTACTTCATAGTACTATTGTATAATTGTATTTATAAATACAATGTATTAATACAATGGTAGTGCTAATGTACTGTAGTAGAGTACTAATTGCGGAGTATTCCGAGACTTTATAAATTGACACCAACAGACAAATCCAAAAAAATTAACAATTTATTTTGTAGTTTATCGCGCGCCTTAAAGTAAAACTACATATTCATAATCCAAATCCAAACCAAACGAAATAATCTCCTTGACCCAAACCAAAATATAACGAGATTTAATTAATTTTGTACAAAAACCCAAATAAAAAAGTCCCTTTGACGTTTGAATTATTAGTCCAACTGTTGATCGATAGTTGAATTAATATAAAATGTTAAATTATTTGTACCTAAAAATATGCAATTAACGAATCCAGCTCAAAAAGTTTTTGTAAAATTATTTTTAAATTTTTCTATTTACTCCCAATTAGTTTACCCCGCACTACTAATTACGGAGTATTCCGAGACATTTTTATATACTTTATTTAACATATAACAACTTTGGAAATTGACACCAGCCCACCACGGACGGACAAATTATAATTGGCAGATTGACATCAACCAGCAACCACCGACAAATCCAAAAAAATTTAACAATTTATTTTGTAGTTTGTCGCGCGCCTTAAAATAAAACTACATATTTTCATAATCAAAATCCAAACCAAACGAAATAATCTCCTTGACCCAAACCAAAATATAACGAGATTTCATTAATTTTGTACAAAAACCCAAATAAAAAAGTCCCTTTGACGTTTGAATTATTAGTCCCTCTGTTGATCGATAGTTGAATTAATATAAAATGTTAAATATTTGTATCTAAAAATATGCAATTAAGGAATCCCGCTCAAAAAGTTTTTGTAAAATTATTTTTAAATTTTTCTATTTACTCCAAATCAGTTAACCACGCACTACTAATTGCGGAGTATTCCGAGACATTTTTATATATATTATTTAAAATATAACAACTTTGGAAATTGACACCACCACGGACAAATTATAATTGACAGACCAACAGACAAATTCAAAGAAATAACTTATTTTGTAGTTTGTCGCGCGCCCCAAAGTTAAAACTGCATATTCATAATCCAAACCAAACGAAATAATATCCATGACCCAAACCAAAGTATAACGAAATTTCATTAATTTTGTACAAAACCCGTAAAGTTTATAAAAAATCCCTTCGACGTATTTAAAATTCCCTCTGACAGCTGATTACGAGTATCGATGATTTAATTTTTTTTTTATTATTTTTTTTTTGCATGAAATATGTCAAATTTATATTTTTTCCATATTCCCAGCTGTCAAATATACACAAAACAGAGAGTAAAACAAAGAAAAAAATAATAAAGTGCTCAGGTTCATATAAAAAAAATTTTTATATATAAAAATAAAGTAAGACGAATATTTTTTTTTCTTTATGAAATCAATTTTATTTTGTTAAATTTCAAATAAAATAATTTTGATTAACATAATTAAATTCCAAAAATAAAGACGAATAATATAAAAACATTTTGCAAGATCAAAAAGAAAAAAAAATTATTAAAAAAAAAACGCAACATCAAAAAGTAATAAAAAAAATTGTGTGTTAACAAAAATTTATATATATATATGTATATAAAAAAAAAACTATATATATATAAATATATGATTAACAAAAAAATTAATGTCAAAATCAGCAGCGAGACAATGAAAAAATGCTGTGTTCGTTATTGTCAAAAATTAATAATGTTATAAAATAATAATAAAAATAATATAATATAAAAATTAATTACATTATAATGGAAAATATGTTTTTAATTTTCACAACATTTTAAAAATTTACAAATTAAAAAAAAATAACATTGATTGAACATTGATTTTCCATGGCAAAAAAAACTTTCATTTGAATAAAAAAAAAGAAAAGTTTTTTATATATATATATGTACTATACTATAATAATAAAATAACAAGAAAATTAATTTTACATATTACAACATTTTTCCAGCCATTAAATAATTTATATTTTACATTATTATATATATATATATAAATAAATAATATTAATGAAGAGAATTTTTCAAGGAAAAAAAGCGAAATTTTTCAAGTCTATTGTAACACAAAAAAAGAAATATTACATACCTACATTATAGTATATATAGAGAAATAAATTAAATAGTTTATTTATCTACTATATACATATATATATATATATGTATGTAATATTATAATAACTAAAATAAATATAAAACTTAACTAAATAAAAAAGCCCTTGAAAGTGCAACTCTTGCTGTATATAATATAATAATATATATTTTGTAGGTGGTAGATATTATTTTATATTTCTTTATTCTAAAATTATTTATTATAACTATTATATTTTTTATTATTATTAAAGTACATTTTTGTGATCATCCAATTAATTGAAATTTCATACATAAAACAATATTTATTATTATACATATTGAAAATGTGGAAGTTATTTTTTTTTTTTTTTTTGATAACATAAAATTTCAAAAATAATATTACTAAATTTAAAAAAAAAAAGATATAAATATATGCGTAAATTACAAACAAAAAGTAAACATATTTATTAAAAAAAAATCCATATAAGTAATAAATATATTAAAATGATCATTCATTGTGTTTTAAAACCAAAACAAACAAAAAAATCATTATAAAAATTCATATTTTATTTAAAAGTATATTGAATGATAAAAGATTTTTTTTTTATTAATTACATTTTTAAATGAATATTTTGTGGAGCAATCAAGAACAAATTTATTGATCCATTATTTTATTATACTATACAAAATGTGTAAAATTAGTGAAAGAATAATTTTTCCAATTTTGATCTATATTTCTTCTAATTAGTTAATTTTGAGACTATTCAAAATATTTGTACAATGGCAAATGCAACTAATTTAGATAATTTGATTAAATTTGTATCTTGAATTCTCCATATAATTGATTGCGTTGTGCAATTAACTAGTGCAATATATAATTGAATATTGTGAATATTGAACACATCTTGATTTTACCAAAATAACATAAAAAATTTAATTACTTAGATGATCCAAAAATGAAGAAATTAATTAATTTATTTCGAGTTAATGTCATTTAAATCTATCTGATATTAAAAAATTAATTCTTAAATATAAAACAAAATTTAATATATAATAATTATATTAAATTGAATTTTCTATCTTAAATTATTTATCTGAATTGATTTTAATGATTTTATCTCATTAAAAAAAATCTATTCATATAAATTTAGAATTAATATTTTAGTATGTAGTGTTATTAAGTATACTTACTTCATTAATTTTGTAGGAATTAACTATCTACCGGAATATAATAAGCATTACGTTTTCTATATAATATATAAAAAAAAGATAACAATTTAATTCGCTGATATCCTCAAAAGTAAACTATGTAATTTCGAATTATTACTATGCAGATCAAAAAGGAATATTAACAAAATAAAATTTTTAGCTACCAAAATTATTTATTTTATTATAAAATTTATAATAACTGGTAATTAAATTTTAGTTTATTCTCAGAATAATTCTTATTTAATATATCTAATATAAAATAAAATTTTATAATTATTTCGTTATAAATTTATTTAATTCAATTTATTATGTTGTAATAAAATTTCATATATATATTAATTTTTCTAATTGTAGAAATGTCGTCACCAAGTGCTGGTAAAAGGCGTATGGACAATGATGTCATTAAATTAATTGAAAGTAAACATGAAGTAACAATATTGGGTGGTTTAAATGAATTTCATGTAAAATTTTTTGGACCACATGGTACACCATATGAAGGTGGTGTTTGGAAAGTACGTGTATATTTACCAGATAATTATCCATTTAAATCACCAAGTATAGGATTTGTTAATAAAATATATCATCCAAATATTGATGAATCATCTGGTACTGTATGTTTAGATGTTATTAATCAATCATGGACACCATTATATGATTTATCAAATATATTTGAATCATTTTTACCACAATTATTAACATATCCAAATCCAGTAGATCCATTAAATCGTGATGCAGCAGCATTATATTTACATGAACCAGAAGAATATAAAAAAAAAGTATCTGATTATGTACAACGTTTTGCTACAGAAGAAGCATTAAGAGCTGCACAACAAGAACGTGACAGTTCAGATAGTGAATCAAGTATGTCAGATTTTAGTGAAGATGAAGCCAGAGATATGGAATTATAATATCGGTTTTTAATTAAGTTTAAATATTAATAAAACATAAAACAAAAAATATAAATATTAAATATATATAAAATAATATAAAATTTAAAAAAAAAAACAAAATACAAATATAAAATTTTAAAACTAAAAAAAAAAACAAAAAATGAATACAAAAAAAAAATGAATTATAATAAAAATAAAAATATTTTAATGAAGTACATAATGTTATTTAATTATTATTTTTTTAAATTAAATTTATTTTTTCAATTTGTTTTTTTATAATGTAAATTTAACTTAATTTAACTTTTAAAAAAGAGTTTTTTTGTGTTTTAAATAATTTTATATTTAAATTTTCATTTTCGAATAATTAATATTTTTTTTTTTTAAATTAATTTTTCTTTTTTTTTAATAATTATGAATATATTTTTTTTTTCTTTTATGGTATTCCTATTTTATTTCGAAATTTGTTAAATAAGCATAAACATTTTGGTACATTTTCGAAAAATGACTTCGAGAACAAGAAAAAAATGTATTCATTATTAAATAAAAAGAAAAATTAAACGTTTATTTATTTAAATAAGTACAATAAAAATAATAATAATAATTGTTTGTTTCCTTTTTAAGTTTAAATTCGAAATTGTTTAATATATATAAATAAATATGAAAAAAATAAATAAAATATAATGTAATAATGATTAAAATAAAATAACAATTTTGAAATGTGTATACTCTTAAGAATTTCAACAAGAACAACAAAATAATAGAAAATAGAAATTTACAAAATTAAATAGAAAAGAAAATTTATAAATTATGAAAAAAAAAATATAAAACAATTTTTTTTTTGCCCTACAAGAAAATATTAACAAATTTTTAAAATTAAATAATAATAATTAATATAAAAAAATAAATGAAACCAAAATGTTTGAAAGTAATAATAGTTATATAAAATTTATTTTAGTAGTGTTACAAGAAAAAAACAATTTTTTAAACATAGTAAAAAAAAAAACATGAACAAAAACAAAAATCAAGTAACAATTTTTTTTATTGGATTATTAAAAATTTAGAAATTCAAGTCAAAATATTAAAACTTATTATATATATATGAAAATGAAAAACAATAAATATAAAAAAAAAGTCTATTATTTTCGAAAATGTAATGTAAAATTTAATGAAATTTTAATAAAAATAATGAGAGAAAGATATCAATTGTTTATTTATATACCTTGAATTTTTACTATTTATAACCTTATTAGATAAATAATAGTAATGGTCAGCTGGACTACCTAAGAAAATTAGTTAGTTTTTGAAGATTATCTAATACTTTCATAAATTTTACAATTTATTATTTTTTATAATCTCTGATTTACAGAATTTCCTGTAGATAAAATATTACAACAAATGGATGGAGCAACGAACCATTGATAAGCATTTTATGATACTTTAATAAGCTTTAAAATTATTTATGTATGTTAATTGAAAAAAACAATTTGAAAAAATATAACTATATAATGTTATTAATTCAACAGGCATTTTAACTTCGAATTATTCGAATATGATTATACTTTAACCGTATTTTTGCTAATAATCAGGATTAATATTTTCGAAAGTGTTATTTAAATTAATAATTTAATTTTGAATTTTTAGATTATTAAATTAATACTATAGAAAATCTTAATCTTTGTAATTTGAACATACAAAAATTTTCTATTACATTTTTTCTTCAACAAGTTTTTTTAATATAGTTTATATAAAATTTAATTGTACCATGCTCGATTAGTCTTTATAGCAAATCAATAAAATTTTCATCATTTTTTTATTGAACTAACATAGTTTTTTTTTTTTAGTATTTTGCCTAGCAACTTTATTTAAATCATATGTTTACATTATATTGATGTTATTCACTAATATCTTTGTTGCTTTTTTTTCCTATTTCAATAAAAAAAAATTTTCGAAATAATAAAAAGTTTAAAAAGTGTGACGATACAAATCTAAATTATTCGTGCAAAAAAAGTTTCAAAAAATTTATTTAAAAAAAATAAATACAAAACAAAAAGGAAACATTAATTGCTAAAACTTTAATTGTTTATATATAGACTTGCATATATTGGAATAAAAGTTTAATAACAAAATCTATTTGTGCTATAAAAAAAAGTGATTTAAGTTTTAATTTGAAAAAAAAAAAACCATTTGAAGGTATAAAAACATATCACTCATCAATTATTTTAAAATAGCTAAATTTATTATTGTGGTGGTATCTAAAATATTGTATAGTAATATTAGAAATATTTGCTATTCCTTAAAATTTACTTAAATTAATTTCAGAAATATTGCAACGTAAAATCTATAAATAATAAAATTATGGTTTTGTAAAGAAGACACACCCTAAATATAATTAAGTAGTATTAGTTTAAATAAATTGTCTCGTTGTAATAGAATTAACAAATGGATAAAGCCCTCACATAAAAAGCGAAACTCATGTTTTACATTTTGAACAGTGTCTGTCGAATTTCATGTTTCTAGAATTTTACCATGTTTCTATAGTAGTTTCGAAAGTTTTAAGGACCTATTAAACAAGAAACATACAATTTTAATGTTACACCATAATCGATTTGTTATTTGATACTAATAATTAAGGAAATATAATTTTTGTATATAATAATAAAAACCAATTTTAAAACAAACAAAATATTTAATTCGTCTCTGGCATTTTTTGCCTGGTTTGTAATAAAGTAAATATACTAAAATTCAAAGTTAAGAAAATCAATAATTTAAATACTTATTTATATTTATATTAAACTAAACCTACAGCTCATTTCTATAATAAAGATTTCCATTTGAATTTTACATTTATATTAAACATGCACTGCTAAAAGATTTACATTCATACTATATGGCAGTTAACAGGTTGTTGAACATTTCGTATATTTCTTTCTTTATATGATTACGTGGTGTACTAAGTCAATTGTAGTTATATATATGTACATATTAAAATTTCCTATTAATATAGTACAATATATTTTGTGTACTGATCATAAAAATGAACATATACTATAGAAATTTCGAATACACTATGTAAATGTCTTTGACAAATCTAAGGTATAGTAAATATTTTAATGATTTTCTTACCAAAAATTTAAGCTCAAATTAATCTTTTTACAATTTAAAATTAGCTTTTTCCGAACGTATAAACGAAACTTTTCCAAAAGGACGATTTTTAATTTGGGAAAAACCAATCTGAAATAATAATTAGAATTATTTCACAATTTAAATACCTATACAAAATTTTCATACTTTACATTTAAAGTTCAAATAAGTTATTGATAATTTTATTGATATACTCGTAAATATAAAATTTTATGATAAATATTAATATGTATATATAAATAATGATAATTATTTGTTATTAATTTTAATTAAAATTAAATGTTTTTGTTCCAAAAAGCTTTCAAATTTACTTAAAAAAAAACTCTATGTAACTTACAAATGATTTATAACTCGTTTATAATTTATAATTTCAAATAAATTAATGTTTAGTAATGAATCATTATTTTTAAAAAAAAAAAATTTTCTATTATTTTATGATAATATGTGAATAAATAAATAAAATAATCGATCAAACTTAGAAAATTAAATTATTAAACATGATAATATGATAACATACAACTTTTTATACATTATATATCTAACATACAATTCTGAAAAAACATTTTAACTAAAGCTATTTTCATTATTGAAAATATAAATAATGAACCACTGTTAAAAATAATATGTAGTTAGTGTTACTTCAATATTTTTAACATAAATGTTTAATTTATTAGTACATGTTTACCTATTTTTCATATATTAACTTCTTATTTATCATTACTAATCATATTTTTCATATGAATAATTAATAATTTCAAATTCATATTTTAAAGTTTGAATTAAAGTCCTTTTGCAATTTATATTATTATATTAAAGAGTGAAAATAGACAAACGTTTAGTTAAAAGATCATTTACATTTCCAAAATAAGTTGAATAATAATATTTAATATACCAACATTAGTTACCAGTTAAGTTAATAACTTTTACATTTTCCACAAGATAACAGATTTTGCAGATAACAAACAGTTAAATAACATTTACATTACAATAAGATTAACAGACTTTAAAGTTAACAGTTAAATAACATACAATTAACAGATATTTTCGATATTTGATATACATAGTTGACAAAAATTCAACAAAAAAAAAAATTGTCGTAGCCCACATTTAAAAGTGTGGTAAAAAAATTATAAATACTAATAATTTAAATACTAATTTAAATAGAAAACTAATTTAATTTGTAAACAGATTAATTTGTATTGCAAAAGAATACTAATTTGAAATACATATTACAATAATTAGGAATAATAATTGTTTTCCGTTTGTTCTCCTATTAAAATAATTTCGAAATTAATCTTTTACTTTTAATATAAATTCTATAATTTTAATATAATTTTTTTTAACAGTGTAACATATATTAGATTCACATCACAAAATGTAATAATGAATTGTATAATTTTTAAATTAAATCCCAAATTATTGAAATTGTCATGCATATTTTCCTATTTACTTATTGTAATAAATACCATCACCTTATAATGATAATCAATATAGGAAAAAAAAGTATATTAAATAGAGTGCTTTATGTAGTGTGATAATTGAAAATTAAATTTACAAAAATTTCAGGCGTAAAACTCTCTTCCTTGGTTACAACATTATTTTGTTGGTATAAAAAGAAAAATAACAAACACATTACCAAAATTATTTCGATATAAAAAATATTGTATATATATACCAAAAAGGAAAAATCAGTAAATATGAATTCGAAAAGTTTTGAAGGCGCTGGCGCCAGGCCAAATACGGTTACATTCGACCCAACAACGGGCACTATGATTTTAAAAAGTGTTACCATGTTTTTAGCAAGTGGCAGAAGAGTTTCTAGTAGTCAACGTCATTCAAAGGATAAACAACAAAATCCTGATAAACGGACAATTAGAAAAATGGAAGATATTACTGGTAAACCAAATCCAAAAATTATGGAAATGTTAAAAAAACGAACAAAATTTTCAAAGTGAGTGTGGTGTTGTGTTTATTTTTTTTGGTGTTGTGTATATTTTTGTTGTTTTCTTTGTTTAATTTGAAAATATATAAAATAAATAAAATATTGAAATTTTTAAATTTACTAAATGGATTATTTTAAATGGAAAATTTATTTATAGAGAGGAAATTGAAGCTTTATGTAAGATTTATAAAAAATTAGTTGCAAATTGTCAGCATACATCTCGAGCATTAATTACAAATACACAAAGTGCTGTAATCGCAAAACCACATGCTACAGTTGAGGTAGGAAAATTTGAAAATAATATTAAAAAATATTTAATTAAAAATTTTTTAAATAACGAAAAAGTAAAATTAATTTTTTTTAATTGCACTTGTTTTAAAATTTTGTAATCTAATGTACAAAAATATAAATTGGAAGATTGTGGTGAAATTGAAAACGTGGAATTATCAAGATTAAAAAAAATTAAATCGCTACTGTGGTTATACATAAAGTAGTTCTAAAATTAATAAATAAATTTATAATGTGAATTTTAAATAATTTTTGTATTACTGTCAGTTATAAGTTTTATATTGGTTCAAACTATATTTAATTAGTATTTTTCGTTTAAATTGGACTTTTTTAAAATGCAAATAGGATTTATTTTCTAGATGGACCTTTGGCAAAGTTATAATTTGATTTAGGTATTTAGGAAAACGTGTGAATATTAAATTTAATTTTGGGGAAAAAATTTAATTGCACAGGGAATTATAAAAATTGACTCATTTGATCTGAGTTTGTTATAAAATTTAATTTATTTTTATTATAATTAAAACACTTCATATTAATTGTAGTCAAAATTACCTTATAGATTTTTTACATATCCTTTTTAATTTTCAAATGTTCCTTCTATACATTATTTTACTAAAAGTTTTGAGTTTTACGATTACCACTAATTTTGAATTCACAGCACAGCACCAATTAAATATGTCAATTTGTAATTTGAATAAATAAAAATTTTATGAAAACAAATAATACTAATAGAATTATTAGATTATTTTACATTTGAAATTAATTTAAACTTTTTATAGTATACGTATACAGTTTAGATTTGTAATCTTTATTGATATAATATCGCGAATTTATGTTTATCAGATTCCGATATATAAAAAACAATTTTTCCCACGAATATAAAAATTATTCTTTTCGTTTTTTAATAATATTTTTTCGACTTTATTTATATTTTTTTTCGTATATTAGTTTTTTTTTTAAATAAAGTTCATTTATTTTTTATGTTTTTAAGTTATGTTTATTATGTTGTCTTTTTACTTTAAAAAAAAAATTGAAATAAAAATTATTTTTTTTCTTCTTTGGTATATAAAAGCCAGTGAAATGAACAAACTGGCACAAAGGATACAAAATTATGATTATAGATTTGCTCAGTTTGTTTTTTGTTATCCCACCTTTGAAAAAAAAAAATTATTATGTATTTTATGTAAACAGGACATGCAACATGAATGACATATGTAAAATAATTTTTCTTTTTTTTTACAAATATCATGTATGCATTTTTTAAACATGTAAATAAAATAAATTATATTTTATTTATTTATTTTGATATATCAAAAAGGAAAAACTGAATACGTCATGTTGAGATAATAATTTTTTTTTATATACCAAATGTTTTAATGCTATGAAAAAGGATATTATTTTAAATAATAAAGGAAAAATTTATGGTCGCATGAATAGTATATTAAAGCTTTTGGTATGAGAGAAATATTTAAGTAAATGTACTTAAATGGATTCTAAAATAGAAAATGAGATGGGAAAATTTTTAAGTTTGTTTGAAAAATTTTGCTATAGAAAATAAAAGAAATTGAATTTGTGGTATATATATTACAACAATAATTAGTACTATTAATTGCAAGTACTTAATTGAAGATGATATCAAGTAATACAATAGTTTTATTATAATTGTATATGGAGAGTAGTTACTGAATTTATGACCTTTCCAATTAAATATCAACTAGTGCCGAGTCTGCAATCAAACGTTATGTAAAATTTAAATAATAAATTGTTTGAAAGGGTAATTTAACGTATTACAAACAATTTATAATTATTTTAGTGTCATTAACCGAAGTCTACTATTTTTATGATCTCATGGTGATCATCTCTGCAGATAATATGTAAATAATTAAGACAGAGCCGAATAAATTTTCCAACTAGGCTGTATTAAACTAAATGTGAATTCTATTAAATAAATGTGAAGCATATACTTCAACGTATCATGAGGGTCTCTGAAAGGTTTTTCCTGAAAAATTAATTATATTACAATAGATCCACATTGTGGCCACGATGATCTAATTTTAATAATTCCCTAAATAATTGAATGCATTCACCAGTTGAAATTTTATTGACTAAAATTAGGTTAATTTAAATATGAATTTCAAAAACTTACAAATCGTCTTTCCATTCCATTACAAACATTTCTCTAATTCAAAGAATATTTGTTATAAAAGTACATATGTATACTAAAAATTAATGTTTTCCAATTTTATATTGAATAAATAAGCGAAACATTTAATATCATAAAAGATTCTATAAAATAAAACAATAATTCAAATTTTTTATATACCATAATTTATAGCCGAGTTAAAAAAAAATGTCAGTTGAAAATGGTTAAAGAAAAACAATAAATGTGTAGTTCTAAAAAGGATTGACAATATAAAAAACAAAAACTTTTAACTTAAAAACTTTTTCTTTCGTTTTTAACATTTTGTTTTTGTACTACATGTAAAAATTATTAAGTAATTTATTTATAATTTGTAACACGCAAACATGTTAATTTGTTAAACTTGGAGCAATTTTTATATAGTTAGATTCAATCCAATATTTAGTTAGTATTTATTAGTACCTATAAAAAGTATTAATTTATACCGAAGAAAATTTGAATGACAATTAACAATAATATCTTTTCAATAACAAATTTACATAATTCAGTGATTTGAATTGTTATATAAGAGGCAATAAAGAAGGTATATAAATCAAAAGGGTTGTTTTATTGATAACAAAAAGCTCTTAAAATGTCCCTAATAAACATTTAAAATATTGATTATTATTTTTTTAATGTTTTTTACTGCGGATAAACTATTAATTGTAAAAGCTTATGGTCATAAGGATAGTGAATATATTCAGTAGCATTTTTTCGAATCTTACAAAAGTTTGTTAATGAGTATATACTAACTAAAGCTCTGCAAAGTTTAAGAAAAAAAGAAACACTCAATTAAAGCTAAGTTAATTTAGAACTTAATCCATGCCATTCGCCCTATTATTTAAATATCAAGTATTTGCTATAAGTAAAATAGTGACTATAAATTAATAACTATTAAAAATTAATTATTACATACTGCTAATAAAAAGAGTTGAGTGGAATAAAGGGTGTGATAGGATTAATGATTAATTAAGGATACTATACATATTCTTTGCTTGATAACCATTTTTACTTCATTTTTGATTCACTCTATCCAAGTATTCACTCTAGGCACTAGGGAATAGTCTTTAAATTGTAAAATTATCTTTTAATTAAATAATATTTAAATTGAAATATTTATAATTATATTTTATATTCAATTCAAGGGAATCGATCGTATTGTCTTTCGAGAATTACTCCATAGTACATTTGATATTGTCACTGAAGAAATTTTAATGGAAAGGATATTTTGTAGTTGGGATAAAGCACATGAAGGTTTACCAATACGTTTAGAAGGTTGGCTAATTGGATTGTCTGTATTTTTACGTGGTACAGTAACTGAAAAAACAGCATTTTGTTTTCGTGTTTATGATTTAAATGCAGATGGTTTTATTACAAAAGATGAAATGTTTACATTATTAAGAAATTGTTTAATTAAACAGCCACAAGATGAAGATCCAGATGAAGGTGTTAAGGATTTAGTTGAAATAATCTTAAAGAAATTTGATTTGGATAAAGATGGAAAAGTTAGAATTTATTAAAATATTCAATTAGAAATTAAATAGAATTTATTTAATGTATAGGTTTCTTATGATGATTATTCAAAAACTGTAATAGCAGAACCACTACTAATTGAAGCATTTGGACAATGTCTACCATCTGAAATGGCTACAGCTTCATTTTTTTCAACATTACTATAAATATTAAAATAATAATTAATTATATTCATATTGAAAATTTATAAAATTATATTTAAAAACTTGTTTTAAATGTACAAAATATTTAATTTAAATAAAGATTATTTAAGAATTTAAAATTTCAGTATTTATAATTATATTTCACATCTCTGTTTCTGACAATTACTTTTTACGTAAAAAATTTTATTACATAAATCACGTTGCACGTTGCAAAAAGGTTTGTTAAGGTTAAATATGTTTTACATTTTTTAAAAAAAATTTAAATATTTTAAATAAAATAAATTAATGAAAAAAGATAAAAATATTATTTATATATAATCACCAATAAAAATCAATTATAATTCTAATTATACAAAATCAATGTCATTACAATATAATTATCCAACTTTTAAACCAAACCATATCCAATTTTATTGCAATTTTTGAAAATTTGTTGAAAATCTAAAACACGTTTATAGTGGCAATAATAATATTGTTTTTATTTATATAATGTTAAGTAAATTTGATTCAATTCATTCATTGGTTGTTGGGTCAAAAAACATTGAAATATGATACAATTTTTTTTATAGTGTAATTACTTATTAACGAATCATAAAAGCATAACATAATTTGTGAATAAATAAAGAAATTCCATAAGTTTCATACAGAAATATATGTCAAAGACACATATTTGATATCTACACATTATTAAAATATGTAATTCTAATAAAAATATACTTTGATGGAGAACATAAAAGGGACCTAAAACTGGTTCATTTATTTAAAGTACAATGCAAAAATCAAGTTCATTTTATTAAATGTTGATATGTTAGTCGGCAGGCAGATTGGTTAACAGAAATTTTATCAGTTTGTTGTCAGAGTGTTATTGTCCCTGAAACAAATTGAATTATATTTAGCCAGACTCTCATAGTATACAAGTCTGTTAAAAATTCAAAGCAGGGACATTTTTAAAGGGTCTTTTCTTTTAAGATTTATTTGAGTCACTTCGTGGACACAAAAGATTAGCCTAGGTCATTTCGAAGCTATATATCGTGTTAAAGTATTCAATTTTTATATATTAAAAGGCTTTAATCTTTAAATTCAATAACAATCTTATATTTCCATAAACAGAAATATCAAATATCATTTTCATGTATATTTATTAATTCAATTGGATTTAGTTTTTAGATAATTTAAATAAAACTATATGATATCGTCATAATTATTGTTCCACTAAGAATAATTCCATAAAGTTGATTTGCTTGAAAAATAATAGCATTTAATATAATGAAATTTCAGTTTGACTTGCTTGACCTAATATCAAATATAATCATAAATAAAAATTCTAAAGCACATCTGATATTTTTTATTTCGAAACATTTTCCAAACAAAATAAAATATAATCTATTTATAAATTTAATTATATATGTAGCTATCAAGAAAAAATTATCAAAAATTTCTTATAGAATATCTAAATTTTAATAATCAGCATAAACTATGTATGGAAATAAAAATTCGAACTCTATAAATAAGTTTTTAGAGTCATTTTAAAAATAGATTAAATTTTTAGTATGGCTTTGTAATTTTCGTTGTTGTTAATTTTTATCTTTAATTAGTAAAAAAACAAAACAAAGTATATAGTTTTTTTTTTGAAAGATAATAATTCTAATAAACTCATAAAGTTCACATTTTGTTGATTGTTCATTAATCGCTATATAGTTAGTTTTATTCGTTTATAAATACACATAATATTATAGAGCAAATTAGAAAGATAGCCGGCATATGGCATTGTAAATAAATAAAGAAAAAAAAACACATGCAACTAATAGAACAATTTAAAATTGTACTTTTTACATAAAACATTTACATTTAATTTCATCACCTTAGTTGTTCTTTGTTCTAAACGCATAATTATATTATTTCATATATTTCTAATGTGGGTTGTATGAGGAGAAGTGTCTACAAACATTGTAATTATTATATAGCTATTAAAATACAGGATGAATATATTTTGGAAGTTAAAGAATTAACTGATAAACTAATTTGGATATAAATTCGTCTTTATTTTGCAAATAAGGCAAACAATTTTTGGTTGTATATTTTATACATAATTCCTGATAATATTACCAATATTTATGTATTATTGGTAATATACTAATATAAAATATAAATTTAAATCGAATTCTGTAAAAAAACATTTGGTTTGTAGATTAATTTTTAAACCTAAATATGTTGGAAATATCTCTGGCTTTTATATGCAATTGTCGAATAAATGTCATAGGTTCAAAAATCCTTGATATATGATCAAAAAAAATCTTACATACTAAAATTATGTAGAAATTTCCATAATATAAGTCTTCTAAGCATTTCACTTAAAACTAAATATGGTAAAACATTAATCGTAGGCGAATATATTGTTAATATTATGTTTAATAACAAAGGTGACGATATCTAAATTTTATGTAGTATATGTATATAATAATAAAATATACAGTGTCTCTCCTGTATATATTAATTTAACTCATTATATGTATGTATAACTATGAATCAATTAACCAGCTGATATATTTCCCAATGTTATATAAATTTTCTTTTGAAATATATATAAATAAATAATTTCTGCGATTTGAAAAAATATTGTCATATTAATGTATAAGTAGAATAATTTTTTTTATGGACAAGTTTAAAACAAAATTTCATTAACTACACAATATCACTTTTAGTATTTATAGTAAATTTAAAATATATTTTTTAGAAATTAACAAAATTTTATAGAAATTTCCTATATCGTTTTTCTTCTGTTTTGTTTATATTTTTAATCAATTAAATTTTTATAAACATTTTAATAATATTTCTTTTTTTATATAATTTTAATGATAATAAAATATAAGATTATCTTTTTTTCGGTTTTTTTTTTGTCATAATAATATATATATATAGAAAAATGTATATACTATATGTAAGATTATAAAATTTGTAATTTGAAAAATTGTGTTCTCAGTCTTGTTAAGAACTTTGATGCAAAATCATCAATCATGTCGTCAAATCGAGTGTAAGTTCTGTTTAAGTAAATTAATTATAATTAATAATAAAAAAAAAATTATTTAAAAATGAAAAGATTTCTGAAAAGTGAAAAGACCAATTAAATTTATTTTTTAATTAAATTGGTTTTTTATTTTTTTAAATGTAATTTAGTTTTTGTTGTAACATATAATTAAAATTGAATTATATGTTTAATAAAGTAGTGAAATATTTTTTTGCGATTTTTAATTGCATTTTCTTTATTCTATATAAATTAAGTGTGGGTTTGATTTTAAATATTTTTTTCATAGTATTTTATAAATTAAAGATTTTTTTTTTTTTATATAGTAAAAATTTACATTAAATAAAATTTTATTCATATATATTTTTGTTAGTCAAATATGTAGTAATTTTTTTTGGTATTTTTATTATTAAATTATTTTTAAATAAAATTATTAATAATTTATTTATAATTTACAATTTTCTTTAATTATATTTAAATACTCATCATAAGATATTTTAATAAATTTAAAAATTTTGGAATTAAAATCAGAATTTAAGTAAAATTTGAATTCAAGTACGGTATTAAAAATGTTCATATTTGTGGGTATAAAATATAAATAAAATATTTTCATAATTTTTTCATTTCTTAAGATTGTCATGAGTAACGAAATGTTTTGTAAGTTTTAAATAGATCATTATAGAAAGTAATTATAAATAAACATATAGAGAATTTGTAAAGATCAATAAACATTATATAAAAACGGTTTTAATCCCTGTATAATTTTTATTTCCAATACAATATTATTCTAAGTAGTGCGTATGCTTCATATACGCATACGCACTACTATAGAATGTAAAGAACTTTCAAAATTCGATTTTTCTCAATTAAAACAATTCACACGACGCAATTATCAATCATAATTAAGTATTAATCCAAATTAAATAATATGAAATTAAGTTATTAAATTTTATGGATATTCAATTTATTTATATTGAGAAACATATTTTGTAATAATAAAAATTTCATGCACATAAAATACATAATATTTTCGGATAAGATAATCATATATGTAATTGTAAAGAAAGCATATTTTATAATTTTTTTGAAAGTATAAAATTTATTATTGCAATTTGTTGAAACAAAGTCTGATTCATTATTTTTTATTATATACGTACATGAACTTTGGTATATAATTCCTTTAAGTTATAATTAAATTTTGATTAAAAAGTAAATGATAAAGATTAATTAATTTCACATATATTATTCAATGAACTTTGTATTGAAAACATTATTAAACTGATTTTTATTTTTATTTCTATATTTAATAATTTTTTTTTAAATATTTTGAACTTGTTTGATTAACGATTTACATGAATATAAAATTTCCAATTATCCGTACCTTATTTAAATTAATTAACATTTTACCAATTAAAAGTTAATTACAAAAATTTATTTAATTATTTTAATTTATATACTTATTTTAATTTTTTAATTATTATTAAATTAATAATATTTATTTTAATTATTTATATATGACGAATAATTTGTATATCCATTTAAATTTTATTAAAATATTTCATTATTAAAAAATTAATAATCTGAATTGAAATATGTAGGTATAGAAAATTTAATGTAAATATTTTATATTTTTTAAATCATTTGTAATAAAAATTGTAACGAAAAGAAAATTAATTACATTTGATATGAAATAAAAATTAGGAATATATTTTAAAATTTATTATTACAAAATATTGCAATTTTATCGGCATTTCTAACTATGCGAGTATAATAATAAATTTGTAATTATCGTTACTACTAATAAATTTTAATATTATATTTAACTTTGCTTGTAATTTATTTGTTTTACAACAATTAAAAATTAAAAAATAACTTATTTATAGTGTCAATTTTAAATGATTTTTAAATTAAAATTAAAATAATTTAGAAATTAATTGCGTTAATTTTTTTTTGCAAAACCTGTTTAAAGATTGAATTAACTTTATATAAAGAAAAATGTTAACACAGTTAAGAAATCTTGAAAGCTTTAAGTGCAGTTTTTTTTTAGATATTATAGTTTAATAGTTATTTAAATTTCGTCTAATTAAGTTCTAGTCCTAAAATTTTGATTTTTATTGCACTAATTTTCCTATTAAAAATTTGTTCTGTATTATAATTCCTACATATTTCTAAAATACATAATTACTCGGTTTAGTTACTCTAATACTCTAGGACTCCAATTAGTAATTATTTAAATGACTACTTATAGACCGGACTGTTTACCAACACTCTATATAGAGCTGAAATTCCGATATAATTTGTAGGTTCGGTGGTAATGTAAATTAGAAAATATAATTTAATATTTTGAAAATTTTCCACCAAAAATTATTTCAAAATATTCTTAATCGCGATCTAAAAAAATTCCTTTATTTTTCTAAGATAAAAAAAAAACTTTCGTTTATCTTTAAAAGTTCTAAAATATTTATTAATTATTGATATTTCAACAAAAAAAAAAAAGAAAATATTTACAACAATTTATTGACTTTTGATTTCTATATAATATTTTTATTTAGAAACTTTCAAAAGTTTATTTTGTAAATAATACTGAAAACGAAATTATTTATACATTTATATTTTACTGATAAATTGTACAAAACAAAAATTTTTAGTTCAAAGGTTCACAAATTTTCAAAAAAATATATTTCTGTAAAAAGAAATAAAATATTATATATTTATATTATAAATAATTTAATTTATTGCAATTCGAAATCATTTACCAAAAAAAAAGAATATTATGATTTTTTATTTTATAAATTTAGAATTTTTTTCAGAGCTTTTTTTCTTTCTTTTTTAAACTTTGACTTTAAAGATTGTAAAAGATTACCTGAAATAAATATTTTTTTTTTTTTTTAGATATTTAATAAATTTGATTTATTTTATTTTTATTATAGAAATCAATTAAATCAAAATGAAGATGATGAACCAAATTTAACAGTCAAATTGTATAATTTATTTATATTATTAATTGATATTGTTTTAGTAAATATTAAATTTTGGTATTATAATTTTGAACAAATAATTAATTTATTTCTAAAACAAGAAGAGGCAGATGTTAAAAATGAAATTGTTTTAGTAAGTTATTATATATATATAATTTATAATACAATGTTGAAATCATTTTAGCTCTTTTTTAATAAATCAAATTGGTCCTATTAACAATTTAAATCATTTATATGTTATAATTCAAATTGATCTTTTTACAAAAATTAATTCAAAATGGACAAATTTGATTTGGTAAAGGAAACATTTGATTTGGTGACCAATTTGAATTGTAAAATGACTAATTTGATTTGAAAATGTTTATAAATCTAAAATAAATATTTAAATATTATATAGATAACTGGTACAGCTCATGGTATTGGTAAAGAGACAGCATTAAAATATGGTCGATTAGGTGCAAAAGTTGTTTGTTGGGATATTAATGAAAAGGGAAATTTAGAAACTGTTCAACAAATTGAAAATGAAGGAGGAAAAGCATATCATTATATGTAATTGTTTATTATTTAAATTAAATACTATTTTGGTTAAATAAAAATTGTGATCATACAATTGAAGAACTACATTTCGTTTATAATTTATTCGAAATTTCGTTTTTGAAAAATATTCAATCTAATTTGTGTATAAAAATACTAAAATGCTTTAATTTGTTCAAAATATTTTTATAGATGTAATGTTATGAAACGTGAAAACATTGTAGAAGTAGCTGAAAAAGTTAAAATAGACGTTGGTAATGTTAGTATTTTAATTAATAATGCTGGTATTATGCCATGTCATCCAATTGGTCAACATACAGAAACAGAAATTCGAAATATGTTTGAGATAAATGTTATGGCTCACTTTTGGGTAATAAATTTTTAAATTTTATTGTTATTTTATTGAAACAATTCATATTTCATTCTAGTTAATTCAATGTTTTCTACCAGATATGATTGAAAAGAGAAAAGGTAATATTGTAGCATTATCATCTTGTGCAGGTTTATTTGGTATTAGAAACTTAGTACCATATTGTGGTACAAAATATGCAGTTCGTGGTATTATGCAATCGTTGGCTGAAGAGCTTAGATCAGATGCAAGAGATTTATCTAATGTAAAATATATTTACAGAAAAAATACTGTAAAATAAAAATAATTTTTAACTTATATATTTTTATTTAGATCAAATTGACCACTATATATCCATATATGGTTGATACTGGATTATGTAAAAAACCTCGTATACGTTTTCCAAAACTAATGAGATTAGTTTCACCTGATGAAGCTGCTGATACAATTATAGAGTCACAAAGACGTGGTATCGAAGAATGCTCAATACCAAAATATTTCGTATATATGGAACGTATTCAAAAACTATTTCCTAAAAAAGCAAATGTAGTTCTTCTTGATTTCCTTGATGCTGGTGTAGATTCAGACATGTAAATTTAGAGATTATTAATTGATTATATTATTAAAATAAAAAAGATTTTAAATGGAAACATTAACAGAAATTAATTTTATAGTTTTTGAACTTTCCATTTGGATGACTTTTATATGAGAGTGTGAGCCATTACATACTCTTTCCTGTAAAATTTAAACACATTGTGGCATAAATACCTTTTACAATCAATCTTAATTTTATTAGAAACATTTTTTCTGTCTACAATAATATTTATAATGGAAATAAAATTATACATAATTTTTTGTCAAGCGTAACATAACACATTAAACTTATCAATTACATATATAAAAAAATTATTACAAAAATATATATAAAAAGTAATATAATAAAAAAAATCTTAAATTTTATATTCAATATCAATAATTATTATAGAGAAACATTCTTGGATCACTCATTTAAGTACCAATTTTTTCAATTTCATCTGAATTTTCGGCATCCAATAAATTAATTTTCTTTTGAAAATGATTTTCAATTGTACGACAAATATTCATTGATTTTTCTGTATCAACTAAATTAATAGCAATACCATTTTTACCAAAACGACCAGTTCGACCAATTCTATGTAAATATGTTTCACAATCAGCTTTACCATTACCATCCATTGGTAAATCAAAATTAACAACAATTGTTACTTGTTCAACATCAATACCACGTGATAAAACATTTGTTGTAATTAAAACTTTTTCTAAACCAGCACGAAAACGATCTAGTACAGCTAAACGTTGTTCAACAGTTAAATCACCAGATAATACAGCAACAGAATGACCATCTGATGACATTTTACCAGCTAACCAACCAGCTGTTTTACGTGTATGACAAAATATTATTGCTTGTCCAACAGTTATACCACCATAAATATTTTGTATAGCTGAATATTTTTCATCTTGATTTTTACATTTAACATAATATTGTTTAATATTGTCTAATGATTCTTGTTCACGTTTTAAACGTATTATAATTGGATTTGGTACAATATATTGTGCAAAATCCATAACTTCTTTTTCATATGTAGCTGAAAAGAACATCATTTGACATGTATTCTTTGATAATTGCTTATGTATTCGAATACATTGATCATGATGGCCTTGTGTTGCAATCATGACATCAGCTTCATCTAACACAAATACACGAATCTTTTTCAAATCAAATGCACGAAATTTTAAACCCCAATCCATTATTTTACCAGGTGTACCAATTATAATATGTTCAGTTAATTTTGTACCTTGTGATATTTCTTCACCACGTACAGCAAATTTTAATTTAATATCAGGACAAAATTGTGCCATTCTAGCTGCTACCTCACCAGTTTGTATAGCTAATTCATATGTTGGTGATAAACAAACAACTTGTGGATAATTATTAGCTGTATCAACTCGACTTAACATTGCTAATACGAATGCAGCAGTTTTACCAGTACCAGATTGACTTTGTGCAATCATATTTTGTGGTGGATCAGCTAAAAGAGTTGGTAAAGCGGTTTCTTGTATTTTTGATGGTGTATTAAAGCCCATTGCATAAACACCCTTTAATAAATCTGGTTTTAAATGTAGCGCTTCAAATGTTTTTACCGAATATAATGGTGATGTTGGATCTTTTCTTTGAATCTCCAAATCTAATTTTGTTTCAACTAAACCTTTACGGATAATTTTCATAAGTAAACTTGTATCAGCTAAATTTTCATAATCTCCTTTATGCTGTTCATCATTATTACTTGTTCCACCTGATCCTGATGTTCCAGAAGTTGTGGCTGTTGTATCAATTGAACTTTTATCATTTTCTTTAACTAATTTTGAAGTGGTAGTGGAAGCATTTTCATCTTTGCGCTCTAAATCTAATTTATCAACCAAATTCGATATTTCTTGATCTTCTGCTTTTTTAGCCCAATCCGAATTTTCAGACATTTTTATAAATTTAAAACGAGATTCACAAAATTCTTTATAAATAAGGATAAAATTAAAAACAACGAGGAGGACCGGCGCTTTTGTCAAAGAGTTTTCAATTTTTCATTTAAAATTGACATGACAGCAAAATTTGTTTGGCGCGATGGTCGAATGGTCGAAATAGTAAAAAAAATCCTAATTTTTTATTTGGCGCCTGCTGATATTTAACCCTGAAGAGTCCCCAGTATGATAAGGTGTCCTGTATATATTTATCTTGCATAATTCCAGGCGTTTTGAATTTGTTTACAAATAAATAATATTTATAAAGACTTTTGTTGGCTCAAAGGACAATTCTGAAAGTTGGACGTAGGTGCGAAACAGCATAATTAAACTCAATTTTCAAAAATACATATATTAAATTTGAAAAGTACACAATCACATTTTAAAATTTTGAGTGTAATTTAAATCCTTTGACGAACACTAATTAGCACAACCCTGGAAATGATTAAAAAACTCGGTGTCGGTCTGGGTAAAATTCAACAATTTTTCTACTCTGTCAATTTGTGTCTTGTGAAAATCCCGCATCATAAACATTTTTTTTTAAAAAGACAATAAGAATTATATATTATTTATTATAAAATCTAAAATGTAATTAAATATTAAAGAAATTATTTAACCGACATGTCGTCATTTTAAAAAGACGCAAAACCAAAGAAGAAATTACTTAAAGATATAAATAAATAAATGTAAAATAAAAAAAAGTAATACATAAATAATGAATTTAACGTATTGGCTTGGCGGCAGTTTTACAGCCTTAATTGCGATTATTTATTATTATCCAACATTTTTTTACATATTTTTATTTGCATTATATTCAATTATTTTGATTTGTGGCGGTAAGTGTTTTTATATTGTATTAAAATAGATTATATATGAAAATCACTGAATGTAAAAATAATCAATAAGGTCAGTTCGTCAATACAATGACCAACGTTCAAATATTATTTTTATATCAAAATTATTTAGAACTATAAACAAAATAATGTTTTAATTTAATAATTTATTTTAACTATATTTACAGCTATAACTTGTACAATTTACATTCAATATATTGTTTCATCAAAACCACCACCCCAAATTAATCATCAACCATTAAATATTCTATATAATGCAACTAAGTATGTGAAATATTGATTTTCTCGTTATTTTATTGAACTTTATAAATTTTCAAGTTGAAAAGAAACCTTTGTTAATCAAGTTTATTTATTATTATTATTATTATTTGTTATATTACACTTTCTATAGCTCACATATTTTTGATCCACCAAATCCAATTAGTTCTTCTAATTTACCTTTAGTATTTGGACGTACTGTGGATTTACAATTATTACAAATTATTGAATATACATTAAGAGATTTTATTTCACCATGGCTGGGGTAAGCAATTTTTTTTTAAATAATTATTATTTCATTATTTTGGAAATTCTTTAATTCTTATTTTTAGACATGTTGTTACAAAACCAAAAAATTTAACAGATGTTTTGCGAGAGGATATGTGGAATGCTATAATAAAATTACGTGAACGTGCCATGAAAATTGATGCAGCTAAAATAATTGCTGTTGATATGGTGAATCGAATTACTGTACATTTGGAGAAAATTCGAATAGCTGGAATAAGAGCGTAAATTTTATTACCATAATATAATTTACAAAATCATTTAATAAGATATTTTTATATATATATATTTTTAGAGCAGAAACTGGTACTATGCCAGTATTTTCAACACATTCATATTTAGTAACTGAAGATCGTGAAATTGAATTTTTACGTAAATTAAGTGAAATTATAATAATATTTTTATTACCGAGAGGATATTCATTATCACCGCTTAAAATTCTGCTAAGCGAAACGCTTTCATTTAAAAGTACATTTTTTTAATTAAAGTTTTTTTACCTACTAATATTTTTTATTTATATTTACTTTTTTATGTGCATTATCTGCTTTATATAGTATTTTTCCCACTAATCAAAATGATTACCTCTCCGGATTATATTAATCAAAAAATTGTACAAAATATTGAAACACGATTAGCTGCAGCTGCTATTTATAAAAGAAGTTATGAATATGCTGCAAGTTTTGAAGAAATATTAAAAATTATAAATAATGCAAATAATAAAGAAGAGCTTTTATTAATACGCACTAGTATTATAAATGATTTAATGCACGCTACAACTATGCAAAATTTACAAAGAGCAAAGGGTATACTAATAAAAATACTCGTAGTATGTGAATAAAATTTCAATCTAATATTTTTTATATAATTTAGGTTTAGATCCAGACACTGAAGATAATTGTTTAACAAAATCTGAACAATCTGCTGTACAACGTCTAAAACGTTATATACAACAATTAACATTTGCAAAAAATCAATCTGAAAAGAATTTAATGAAATTTGGTTGGGAAGGTCATTTTACAAATGAATTGGTTATTAATACATTTATCAATTTATCAATTTTTAATTTAATTTTTTTTTTTTTAGAATTTATCATTACTTGATATTTTATCAACAGTTATTGGTCGACGATTTTTAACTCTCTTTTTAGAACCATTAAAAGCAAGTGCTTTAGTTGGTTATTATTCAGCTGTTGAAGAACTTAAACATTCACCAAAGTCATCATGGCATCAATTTGGTGCTGAAATATTTTATACATATATACGTGTACCAATGCCAGAAATAAAAATTGATAAGACTGATCGGAAAAAAATTGAAACATTTTTATTAGGTGATAATGGACCAGATGTATTTTATGATATACAAAAAAATGTACTTAAGACATTAGAAGAAAAATATTATCAATCATTTTTATCAAGTGAACAATTTGGATTACTTAAAGATTCATTAACATCAGATGATTTTAAAGATATTACATTAAATTTACCAGCAATTAATGAAAATCAAGATGATATAAGTGGTAATAATTTATTAGATTCTGATATGGATTTTACAAATCATTCAACATATGCTAAAAATAAATTGGAACAAATACAAGAAAGATTAGATAATAAAAATCAAGCATTGGATGCATTAAAATCATCTGTAAAACCAGAATCAAAAGTTTTATCAATATTAGAAAAAGAAGTTGAATGGTTACGTGGTGAAAAACGACAAATAGAAGCACATTTATTACGTACAGAAGTTTGGAGTGAACATTTAGGAAAATGGAAAGCAGATATACAAAGTGTTGATGTATTTATTTATTTTAAATATTTTTTTTTTCCTTTTTTTTATTTCCAAATATTTAATTAGCTTTCAGATGACAAAGAAATACCTCAGTTTATGATTTTAGTTCATGTTGATGAAGATATTAAAACAACGAATGGAAATAAAGAAGGAACACCAGAAACTGAAAACATATCAAGTGGTTGGGTAGTTTTACGATCATTAACACAGTTTCATGTAAATTTTATTTTTAATATTTAACTAAAAAATTATTTTTAAAAAAAAACTTTTTTTTAGGAAATTCATCGAAAATTAAGGCCGTTGTGTCAAGAATTGAAATCATTTGATTTACCAACAACATTTAAAATGTTCTTTTTAAAATCAGATAAAAGTGCACTTGAAAAAGCCAAAAGTCAAATTCAAAAATATTTAAATGTAAAACATATATGATGTTTTCAACTATATTTAGGAATATTTTAATTAAATTAATCTATATTTTTTGCAGTTTATTTTAGAAAATGATCATTTGAACCAAAGCGAAGTGATTTATACATTTCTTAGCCCATCTTCAGAACATTTAAAACAATCAACACCATCACCTAAAAAATCCAAATTCTCATTATCAACATTATTTAAAACTGATTCAGATATAAATAAAACAGATCCATTTTGGGGTTTAACTAGTAACCGTGAAGATGATGACATATCAATGTATTTACAAGGATCTGTTAATGATAA
Organism: Empis stercorea; assembly: GCA_949752835.1. NCBI lineage: Eukaryota > Metazoa > Arthropoda > Insecta > Diptera > Empididae > Empis > Empis stercorea. The sequence goes on along the minus strand of OX457087.1, from coordinate 53,459,756 downwards.
TGATTCTAAGCTACATATTGAAATTGATAGTAAAGATTCAATTGCTGAACCATTATACGCTCTGATGGGTGAAATTTTTGATATGGGCGGTGTATTTAAATGGATACGTAAAAGTTTAATATCTTTTGTACAAATAACTTATGGAAGAACAATTAACAGGTACGGAAAAATTAAAGTATATTGTTATACATATCAGTTAAATTTAACCACATATAATTAACGATACAAAAAAAATTAATTTTTAGACAAATTCGTGATTCTATTTCCTATTTATTTGAAGAATCAATGTTACATTATTACGCATCAACAGCATTAAAATCATTTTGGCCTGGTGGTGTATTGGCATCAAATTATCCAGTTCGATCTGATGATATGAAAGAAATGACAACGAACGCGGCTAAAGCATTATTAGTTGATAATATTCCAGAAGTGTTTAGTAATTTAATTGGCGCACAAACTACAAAACATGGTACTATGAAAGTTTTTGAAGCTTTACAAAATAATATATTTAATAAGCAATTGCTTTATGTAAGTATTATATACAACAAATATAATATATATTATATTTCGATTTGTATTACAATATTATTTTCAATTATTTAATTTTAGGAATTTATAGAAATATTAATGATTGAATTGTTCCCAGAAATACGACAACTTAAACCAAATATTAAAACCAACTCAAATACGAAATAATTTATTAAGTTATAAGAAAAATCAATGTTGTGATGGTTATCACCATAATTTATATATATAAAATAACCTTACCTACCCACAGAATTCCGATTTCATTATACCAAAAACAAAAAAAAATATATTTTTTATATCTATTAGTTATTTTTAAAACTTAATTATTTTAAATAGAAAGACATTATTAATATTAATTTTGAAACCATTCCATATTAAAGGAATATCTATTGTGTGCTTAAAAACATGACCAATGAATTATAAAAAGAATACAATTCCATTTATGAATCTTTATTTCTTTAATAATACTTATGTAATTGAATTTTTTTAAATGAAATACTCCAAAAAATATTTTTAAAATTATATTTATATAAATGTGTGCTGGCTAGTCATTGCTTTCAAAAAGTTTACATAAAAAATTTGAGTTTAAGTTAAATAAATTTATTTCCTATAGTGTTAGAAAAGTTTATTGGAATAAATATCACTTAAGAAATAATAATTGTAATAAGTAAAAAACTAATAATGAAATAAGAAATAATCATATATTATATACATAAATAAATAACCTCAATCCTTTATATATAAATATACTCTTGATAAAAAAAATTATTGTGCTAAATATTGTATTATTTGTATACAACTATATTATAAATATATTTTATAAAGAATTGGTTGTTTAATTTGAATTGCAGTTTTTATTGTTTTATTAATATATTTCGAAAAGAACACAGATTTTAGAAATGTATCTTGAGTTTTTCGATGAGATATTCTTAAATAAATACATCATAATTATTTAAATATTTGATAGTGCACTATTGAAACCAGTATTTTATATAATTATATAAATGTTGGATGTTTGATTTTATACCTATATGTTTTATCTTCGCATTCGTCGTCTCGTACAATCCAAGTATAAAAATTTAAAACCACAACGGTAACATTTTATTAGTTATATTTACAGCACCATCTAATGTTAATTTCCAGAACTAACTGTTGGTGGAATTATCAAAACTGTCATAAAAAGGTGAATATTGCAGCTGTCATAAAAAATAACAAAAAAAAACCGGCAAATTAAAATTTTCCAATTTTAACAAAAATTACCTTAACATTTTTAATTTTCTTTAAAATTAAAGTTTTTGTTTATTTTTTTTCTTGCAAATCTGGATGAAACTAGTGAAGTTATGATTGCCGCCTCAGAGCCTCTGGTAAATAAAGATAATTCTATTCAGAAAAATACTACATTGTTTACATATTTCACAATTATTTGTATTTCGTTATTCTTGTTTTAAGGAATTTGTTCCTCGGGGCCGCCAGGCGGTAGATGAGCACCCGGGGCCCCAAATAATAAAACACCAATTAAATATACCAAGTGAACATATGCTATTACATCGTATGCAAAATGTGAATATCTCATCTGATGAAAATCCTAAAGAATTTTGGACTGTACGTGGAATTTATGAAAAATTTGAAGAAAGTAATAAGAAATTAAGAGCAAGCTATCCAAAACAAAAAGAAAATTTAAGTAGATCAGGAAGTCCAACATATATGACAGACTATTACACTAATTCTGAAGAAGAAATTTATGTTAAAGGAAATACAGCTGTTTGGTCTAAAGGTAAATTATTATATTCGTACAAAATAAAAATTACTTTGAAATAATTTTATTTAATTTCTTTTTAAATTATTATTATTATTGTAGGTATTGGTGGAGATGGAAATATTTTGCCAAGAATTTGTTTCACTTGTGATACGAAAATAAAATTTGCATTTTTTTGCAATGATAATTTTGTGTCATCATCATCGTCTCAGCAAAAATCAAATGAAAATGATAAACTAAAAAATCCAGAAGATAATGAAAAGATGTCATCTGTATGTTTGATAGATTCTACATGTATTCGGGTATATTGTAATAATGGTGAAGATTATTTAACAAATTTAGAATTTCCTGTATCAAATGTATGGCAAACAAAATATGGTATAATATTGGAAAAAGAAGCATCTAGTGCTATAATTCAAACACATTTAATATCAATGCCAAGATTTTTTTCATTATCCCATCCATTAGATGAAATGTGCCCAATAATAAATAAATCATCAAATGGTCAAATTGGATATTTAACTGAATCTGATTTTCGTATTTTATTTTCAACTTCTGAAAATGATTTAATATTATTATTTGATAATAAAATAGGTAAACATTTTGTTGCGAAATTGCGTAAAGCAACTGAAGATGAAATTCAGTTTGTTGGTTGTAAGTATAATGTTAAATAAAAAAAAAATTTTATTATTATAATTACTTAAATTTTTTAGGTGCAAACGATAGCATGGCTAGTGCATTTATGAGTTCAAATAGACCAGGAAGTAGTTTTTCACATTCACCAAAATTATCAGGTTATATAATATTTTTTTATATATAATATACTAATATATTTATGAAATAGGATTAATTAAAAATGGTACTGGAATGTTATCTCGGAATAATTTAAGTAATCCTACACAAATTGGAAAAATATTCTATACCACCGGAAATTCACGCTCATATCAAAGTCTTAATAGTAATTTAAAGTAAGACAAAAAAATATATATAGTTAAAAAATAAAATAAATAATAACAAAAAATTGTAGTCGATCTAATCAATCACCAATTGCGAGACTTCAATCATCATTAAGTGGTCATTCAATGTCAATTCAGGATATTAGAAAAATTGGCCAAACCCAACCGTCTAAACCAATTGTTCCAGAATATTGTTTAGAGCATATTTGGACAGAAAGTTTAATTGGAAAGTAAATAAATTGTCAAAAATTACAATATATTTTCAAAATACTAATTTTAGTTATTGTTTAGAGATTTTTGTGAAGTTGCTTCAAATGCTTTTATGCACACTGATTTAATTGGTCAAATTTATTTATGTTTTTTACTGCCACGTTCAGGTAAATTACATTTGGCCCGTTTAGAGAAAACTAATTCACCATGTACACAAATTTTCGGAATGATTTCAACTATACCAGCTAAAGATGCTGTTGTATTAAACGTTAGATTAAATTATACTTATGTTGTTTGTTAGTGAAACTAATATTATTTATATATAGGAAATGAAAATGATTGCAGTACTAGATCAAAGTGGAGTTTTAATATTATATACTGGACCCATTTTAGTTTCTAAAGTTCATATTGCTGGAGGTGTTTTACCAAGTATTGCAACACCAAATTTACAAAATTCATTAACACCAAATTTTCAAAATCCATTAACTCCTAATTTTCCGAGGTAACAGTTTCTTTATTGTAACATTTCTTTATAAATAAGCATATTTTTTCCTTAATTGAAAAAGGCGAAGTAGTTTATTGCCAACAATTTTACATCAAAATGAAACTCAATTTGACGATGAGTTACATTTATTGTCACCAGTTCATCCGTTGCAACCTCAATTTCCAAATAGGTAAAATAATGTTAAAATATTGCTATATTAAAACTAACACTATAAAAGTTCAAAAAAATTTTCATGTACATATATTTTCAATATTATTAGAAATAGTCAAAATGGTTGCCTTAGTATACGAGATCCAGCTGGTAATAGAATAACATTAGTTTATCCATGTGAGAAAATGTTTCGAATAACATTACCATTACTTAATGATAATCATTTTATAACAAAATGTATTCATGCATTGCGACAAGTTCTTAAAAAAGATTTATCATTGCAATTACTTATTAAATGGTATAGTGCAAGAAATGCACCAGGATCACAAGATTTCAGTATTGAACAAGAATGGGAAACTTTTAAAAATGTTCTCTCGGGTAATTTATTTCAAATTATAATTTATTATAATTAATGTAATAATATTAATATATATTTTTAAAGAACTTCTTGGCCGTTCAATTTCATCAAATGAAACTAATTCGATTAATTTAAATTGTGAAGAACCGAAAAAACGCCGTAAAGATGAAAGTGATGATAGTATTTGTGGTAATGATTCAGATTGGGACTATTTACTATCTATAATAAATTCAAAAAATAAAGAAACATCAAATAATGTAAATTCAATTCAACATAATGATTATAGTGCACCATTATTTTCACAAATTCCTATTATATTTTATACATTACATATATTGTATGAAGAAATGAAATTAGAGACTACATTAACCAATAATTCAAATTATTTAGCAGAGGTTTAAAATTTTATATATTATTTTCGATTATAATTATAAAAAATGATAATCATTCCTTTTTTTACATAGTTTTTATATCAATTAGCAACTGATATGCAATTAAACTCTTATTGTTTACATTATTTTTTGGATTTTCCATATTTGAAAAATTTGACACGAACAAAAAATCTTTTTACCGAAGAAGATGGTCAAAAAATGCAAAATAAACAAATTTTATTAGAACCAGTACCGAATATATTTCGACAAATTTTAGATATAATAAAAGGACGTGAAGAAATTAAATATTCTTGTATTTTGAATGTCAATACAATAAGTAAAAATGTTTTGCAAGTATGTTTTTTTTTTCAAATATAAAATTAATAATTAATTATTTCAATTCTAAATTATAGCTCATGTCTGTTAATTTCCATGGTCATACTAAAATTAAAAATTGGATAACAAATATTGAATTTCCGGGTACTCCATCGGCAGATATTTCTAAAATGCCAAAAAGATTAATCTCTGCTAATGTATCACGATATGTTCAAATTATCCAAATGCTAATTAACATGGGTATTAAATATGAACAAACTTTTATCTCGAAACTTTTATTATTGAAATAAAATTTAAATTACTTATTATTAGATTGGACAAGAAAAGATATTGAACGCTTGCCGCCTGCTATTAATTTTATAATTGCAGAAGCTCTTGAACAATGTCGTCTTTCACCACCTATTGGTTGTTCATCACGTGCCTATGAATTGCTTTTACGACCTGAATTAGTAGAACATACACGCATAAAAAATTCATCTAATATTCGTTCTTCTATCGCAAATAAATCAAATTTGAAAAAAGAACATTCTTTATCACCGAACAATATAAATCCTACTATATTAACAAAATCTGAAATAACAACAAATAATGATGATGATGGTATGGAAAATATTGATACAAAACTTTTAAGTTTACGTTTTCCGGAAGATTTAAGAACAAATGAAGTTCGACGATTATTAAATAGTTCTGAATCGGTTTTAATTGATATTACACAATCACCAGGTGTTTCAGATCATGAATTTATTGAAGAACAAGAAAAACAATTATATGCATTATGTACCCGTACCATGACATTACCAATGGGTCGTGGTATGTTTACATTACGTACATCGATACCAGCACCAACTGAATCAATGCCAATACCAAAATTATGTTTATCGGGTAAAGAACCAATTAAAGGAGCAACAATTGAAATGCAACAAATCGAATTTCCACCAAATATGAGTTTATGGCCAACATTTCATAACGGTGTTGCTGCTGGTTTAAAAATATCACCAAATGCTAAAGATATTGATTCAACATGGATTGTATATAATAAACCGAAAAACTCAACTGAAGTACCAACAGAACATGCTGGATTTTTAATGGCATTAGGTTTGAATGGTCATTTGAAAAATTTATCATTTATGAGTGTATATGAGTATTTGGTTAAATGTGATGAAATGACAAGTGTTGGTTTATTATTGGGTATAGCGGGAACACATAGAGGTTAGTAGTAAATTTTCGATGTAATTTCTTAAATTAATATTCTTTACATATAGGAACTATGGATAATACTACAACTAAACTGTTGAGTGTTCATATTGAAGCTCTTTTACCAGCAACAGCATTAGAATTAGATATACCACAAAATATACAAGTTGTATCTTTAATGGGAATCGGTTTAATATATCAAGGAACAGCAAAACGTCATATAGCGGAGGTTTTACTACAGGAAATTGGTAAAATATTATTAAACAAATAAAATTTAAAAAAAATTTATATTAATACTAGGACGGCCACCGGGACCAGAAATGGAAAATAGTGTGGAAAGAGAATCGTATGCATTAACAGCAGGTTTAGCTCTAGGTTTGGTTACTTTAGGACAAGGTGAATCTCCAGCAGGTCTTAGAGATTTACAATTACCAGATACATTACATTATTATATGGTTGGTGGTAATAAGCGTCCTCTAGCAGGTGATCAATTAAAGTTAATTTTTCACCTATAATTGAATAATTCGAAAAACATTTCAGGTTCGCAAAAAGAAAAATATAAATTATCATCATTTCAAGTTCGAGAAGGCGATACAGTTAATATTGACGTTACAGCACCTGGTGCCACTTTAGCTTTAGGTTTAATGTTTTTTAATACTGGTAATAAAGCTGTAGCACAATGGATGATGCCACCCGATACAAGTTATTTGCTTGATTTAATACGTCCTGATCTACTATTATTACGAATTATTTCCAAAGGACTGATACTTTGGAATGATATTCGCCCAGATTATGAATGGCTGTTTGATCAATTCCCATCGAAATTAGAATTTGACTTAAAACGCGGACCTGAAAATAATGGAAATGATATTGATCATGAAGCGAATGCGTAAAAATATTTATTTATTAATTAAATAATCTCAATATAGCTAATAAATTTTGATTTCAGACAAGCATACTGTAATATAATTGCAGGTGCAGCATTTTGTATTGGTCTTAAATATGCTGGAACGGAAAATCCAATAGCATTTAAGGCATTACGAAAAACAATTAAATTAATTTTATCCTGGACAGGACAATATGTTGGTGAATTTGCTGGGAAAGCAACAGTTGAAAGTAGTTTAATATTGGTTCTGATTTCTTTGTCTTTAATTTTTGCTGGTACTGGAAATTTGGAAATTTTACGAATTATTAGATTCTTACGGTCGCGAATTGGTACAGCACATTCACAGGTCACATATGGTTCACAAATGGGTATACATATGGCTTTAGGATTTTTATTTTTGGGTGCTGGACGTTATTCTATATCTAGGACACCAGAAGCAATAGCAGCTTTAATTTGTGCATTGTTTCCGAAATTTCCCAATCACAGTAATGACAATAGGTTAGTTAACTAAATAATCAAATAATTTTAAAATATTATCAAGACTTATATTTTCAGATATCATCTTCAAGCGTTTCGTCATTTATATGTTCTTGCTGTTGAACCAAGGTTATTTTTGCCCAGAGATATTGATACAGGAAAATTGTGTTTATGTCAGATTTCTTGTATTGAAATTGATAGTAATGATATAAAAAAATTACCAATGGCTCCGTGCATGCTGCCAGAACTTAGTTCTCTTAAAAGCATAACCGTAAATGATGCCAATTATTGGCCAGTATGTTTTGAACGTGGAAGAAATTGGGATCAATTAGAGTATATCGAAAACAATTTTTTTATTTAAAAAATCTTAATTATATAAGAATTAAAATTCCAGGAAAGTGTTAAGTAATTGTGGTTGTATTGATATTAAAAAACGAGCTGGTTGTTTATCTCATTTAGAAGATCCAGATCGACTAAAAAGTCTTTTGGCACAAACATTAACTACAGAACAATATCGTTGCTGGAAAATTGACACAAAATCATTATTAGCATTTTCAAATGATTCACAAGTTGTTGAATTTATTGAAAAATTCCTAAATCTTAATAATGAAACCAATTACATTAATGGAAATAAATTTGAAATCGAAAAATCTCAATTACTTGTAATATTATTTTATAATTGTTTAACAAAAGATAAGATGCATGCCTTACCGATCTATTTATCACTGTTAAATGTAAGTTCACACAACATTTAGTTTTTAATAAATTTTTAAATTGTTTTTTCTTTTTTAAACGTTTTAGGTTCTTGAACAAATTAAATCATGTGCAAATAGTCATAATGTTTGGCAATTTAAATTGATAAGTGCTTATCAACAAGATAAACAAGATGATTTATTAATTACGAGAGAAATATTGGGCTCAATAATGGAAAAGTTTAAAGCAATTATAGAAAATTGGCGTGATACTTATAAAGAATGTCTTAAGGAATATATTTCAAAATCAAATATTGAATTTACATGTACTATATCATTAGAATGTTTACAAAAAATTGTAACAATTATTCAATATTTTGATATTCAATTAAATTTATTAAATTTAGTTGATCTAACTGGTAAAGTAAATTATCTAAGAATATTATATGAATTTAAAAAAGTTAATCTTGAAATAGATACAATTAATTGTATTATGAAATTATTAGATATATCATAGGTTTTTTCTTAGTTATTTATATGTTTTTTTTATGCATCATTTTCATAATAATAAATAAAAACTAATTAATTTATGCATTTTAATGAATATTTTACATAAAATTAAGCTGAATTTTCTTCCTGTACAATTTAAAACAAATTCTGAAAATTCATTTAAACATTTTCCAGGTAGTAAATTAAAAATAAAAACTATAAAAATTATTTCAAAGCATATAACGAGTTTTCTTTATTATTTATTTATTCATTTTTGTGTTTAATAATTATTTTTATGAGTACGTAATAACTTCAAATATTGTTGAATCTTTTTTTTGTTCCTTTACATTACATTTAATATTTAATTGATTTTGTTTTATTTGTATTTTTGTGTAATTGTTTAATAATTATTTAAATATAATATTTGTTATATTAAAAAGCGATGATAAGTAAAATAATAATGAAAAAAATAAGAGAGTATAATAATAATTATAAAGTAAACTTAAGATATTAAATATTTTGTTAATATCATAGAATACATCACTTTTTCATTCAGATCCACAATATATTTATTATTCATAGGTTGGTAGAGTGGGGGCTTCAAGATCGATTCTTCAAATTATATTTGTAGCTTTTAAAAAAAATCGTATACAATGAAATACAGTTCAATTACATTAAGAAACTATAAATCTTATATTCGGATGGAAAAATATTTCAAATAGTGATTTCGCATTAGCATTATATAGTAAAAAATTAAGATTATCGCGTTTATATACACAAAATTTAACTGATTTATATTCTGTCTAGAGAATTTATTATAAAATTTCTTAATAATTGATTTAAATATTTAAATTACCAAAAATAATTGATTTAAATATTTTATTACTTTTTAATTCAGTTAAATTTTAAATTCATTTATTATTCAGTACAAGAAAAAAATAAAATAAAACAAATAATAATTTAAATAATTACATTAATTCTTGCCCCCTTTTAATCTGTAATTTTATCAATGATAATATTACATATAAATTATATTTGATATTACTTAATTTTTTTTATATATATTAGGTTTAATTAAATCAACAATATTTATATTTTTCATGTTTCCGTAAAAAAAATATATATCTTTTTCATTTAAATATTTCTTTTTTTTAATTAAAATTAAAAATATTAATTATTATTATTCTCATATACACAAGTACGTATTATTATTATTTTGATTTTTTTTTTTTACTTTTATAAAATTAGTATTTTATAATAAATATTTTCTATACTAAATATTAATTGCGATATTTATTATATTTAAAAAAAAAAAATAACCGAAAAATTAATTTCTATAATTTTTAATTATGTAATAATTCAATCTTTTTTTTATATATATATAATGTAAAAAGTATTTTGTGAGATAGTTAATAATAGCGATATTTTATTAAAGAAAAAAGTCTATTAAATTAGAATATCACACAAAGTAAATTATTTTTAATTAATAAAGAATACGGTATTATATTTTATTATAATTTTTTATTTGAAAAATAATCTTTTTTTTTTTAAATTAATTATTTTGATAATAAATCAAAAAAAAATTGTCTTGAATATAATTTTTGTTATTCTATTTCTTTTTTGTTTTGTGTATAGCTTTAACAATATAATTTGAATTTGATATTTATTTATATTTAAATAAATATTTCATTTTTTCTAGGAAAAAAAAATAAAATAATTAATATATTTCTTTTTCAATTTATTTTAGCTTTTATATAATTTAGGATTTTATTATAATATAAATTTTTCTTTTACTTTTTTTTATATGAGTTTTTATAATATAGATTATAAAAAAAAATATAATTATTATTATATTTTTTTATAAGATTATTAATTTTTATTTTAATATTATTTACAATAAATCACGATGAAATACCCAAGTATGTTTGGTATGAGCAAATCGATGTGATAACCATTGTGATTCAAGTAAATTAAAACGATCCATACTCAGATACAATGGTTTGCCACGTCTAAAATATAATTATAAAATTTATTTAAAAAAAATTAAGTGATAATTAGTTAGTTATTTCTTACTTTAAATCACGATCTTCTTCATCAAAATCATCTAAATATAATGAACCCCATAAGCAAGCACGTCTTCCACGAATAACAATAATATATGTTGACGTTACAACTAGGAATATACCAATACCACCGCCACAGGTAACAGCATGCTACAAAAATAAACCAATTTAATTATTCAAGAATATTTCTATAAAAATAATATATAATTTTTGTTATAATATATTTACCCTAACAGCCTCACAACAATCATTTTCAACACAGCAATTTTGTTTTAAACAAACTATTGTTCCGCATAATAAACAAATTGAACTTTCCTTTGGTACTTTACCACAATTTAAACATGGACTTTCATGGTAATACTTTAAAATAAACAAATAAATTATTATATTTTAATCTAATTATTTTAAAAATAATAAGAATTCTTTTACTTACTGTAAATAGTCTTTCATATTCTTTAGGTAATTTTAATAATTTTGGTTGTTGCCATGTAAAATGTTGACTCATTATTAGATCACGTATTGAATCTGTTGGTGGTCTAATATCCATTAATTGTTCACACCAAAATTTTGGTAATGTTTTTTCAGTTCCATTAATAAAACAAAGACCTTTAGATGCATTAAAACATTCCCAATCCATACTTTCTGTTACCAATTCTAAATAATATATTAAACGTACAAATTCTAATTGTGGTGTTGATATTTCTGGTAATTCATGATGATATAGATGATGTCGTAATAATGATGCAACACGTAAAAATGGTAAACATAAACGTTGTAAATGTTGTTCCATTGAACTTAAATGTACAGATGATCTTGATGGTGATGGTGGTGCATCCATTGGTACACAATCACGTCTTAAATGTCGACAACGATTTGTATTTAATAATATATATGATAAAGCTCCACCTAAATTTGGTACACCATTATTTGGGCATTCAGGAAGATTAGAATATTTTTCTATAATTTCATCACATTCTAAATCAGTCAATGTTGTACATAATTGTACAATTACTTGATAATAAAGTAAATTATACATTACTTTTACAATACAAGTAAAATATACTGTAGAACCATAAAATGGAAAAATAAAAAACATGAATAAGATAAAAAATTTCTTTTTAAGTATAAAAAAATATAAACCTTGATCTAAATGCAAAGGTGCTAATAGTATAAACTTTATTAAGAGTGCAGTCGGATCTGCCAAAAGACTAGGTATAAATTCTTTGCAATGTGAAGGCACTGGGGCTGAATCTGTAATTGGAAGACCAGCTAAAGACGCCCATGAACGCCACAATGGCCATTCTACTAAAACTCTTACATGTACAGATAAAACGTGTAATAAAGGAACTATAATAAAAATTATATTAAATTCATGTGAACTTAAATATTTTATATTTCAATTATTTATTACCTATGCATTCACGTTTTGGTTTATATCTTACAATATTATTAGAACATAATGAACCACCACGTTGAATAGTTTCAGCTTCTAAATTTGTTCGAGCTATTGATGTTACAAATAAAAATAAACTTCGAAATGTTGGTGGTATACGTTTAGATTTCCGATGTGTTATATTTGTCATATCTTCCATAGCTCGTCCCATTGCTTCCGATAATTTCGTTGATGTCTATAAAATAAATGAAAATTTAATTTTAAAAAATATAATCAATTAATATTTTTATATTATTAATTACCGGTGGTTTTTCATTTTCTTTAATTAAATTTGTTAATTCACTGACTAGTGTTTCAAATGAATGCTGACCAGATCTTATTAATGGTGTTAAACGATCTAATTGTGGACTTAATGGTAATACAGAATTTGATAATTGACGACAAACTGGACAATAAAATTCACCCCTTTCAACATGAATATTTTGTCGTTGTGCTGGATATAATGATTTTAAATATGCATCTAAACATGTTAAATGTACATGATGACCACATGATTGTACATGTACACCACATTCATATGCTAAATTATTTGATAAATACCATGATTCTTCACCAAATTTCATACTTAAAATTTCTGTACGACGATTAAATTCAATAGCCAAACGTGTACAACGTTCTAATTTATCAGCATCATCATTACAAAGTGGTAAATTTAAACGTTCCATTGATTTACGACGATGACCAACTACACCACTTGATTCAACTAATACAACTAAACCAATTGGATTTGATTCTGTACTAGAACTAGTTCGATTACATATTATACAATCATATTCTTTTTCACGTGGCTGTTCAATTTCATCATCTTCATCATCATCATCTAATTTATTATCATTTATATTACTACCACCACTACTACCACCACATTCCATATTTTCAGCTGCCATTTCCATAAATTTTTTTTGTTTATTAGCAAATTCTTGCATTAATTTTTGTTGTCGTTCACGTGCTCGTTTACTACGTTCTTCTTTTTCTTTAGCTTCACGGGCTTTTTGTTCAGCTTGTTTTTCTCTTTGGTGTGGCCATAAACGTTGACGTATTTGATCAATATTTTGGGCACAAGATAAATTACGTTTAGCTATTTTACGTAATAAATTACCAATGAAAAATGGACCATCACCAATACGTGAATCAGATATTCTAATACGTCTATTTCTATTATTCTTATTACTATTGTTATTATTACTACTATTTTTATTCTTATTATTATTATTATTATTATTATTATTATTATTGTTATTATTACGTACATGACTAGCTGAAGAAATATTTTGATCATCTAAATTTTTTATTGTATCATCTGTAGCATATGATGGTCCAGCTATTTCACAATCTATATCCATAGAAGTAGTATCTTCAACAATATTATCATTCTGATCATTATCGTCGTCATCCTCACTATCATCACTCTCACTTTTCATACATGTATCACTTTGTCCATCATGATCTTCTAATGAAAAACTATCTAATGTTCCACTTAATTGTGAATGTAATTTTAATAATAATGATAGAATACTTTCATCTATTAAAACTGTGTCTGAATCTAAACTAATTGCATTATCAACAGCTCGTTTGCGTGAACATCCTAAACCAATACCACCACTACTACTGTTCCCACTACCAACAACAAGTCCACCACTACCAACACCACCAGCCATGTGACGTCTTGGATCAGATAATGATGGTACAACATCTAAATTTCGACTTGGTACTGCAACTGGTTGAACACGTTGAAATGGTAAAAGCATACCATTAACATTACCTGATGTTGGTGAAAACATTTCATTTTGTTGATGGTGATGATGCTGTTGTGGTTGTTGACTACGATGATGATTATTTGTTGCTAAACCTAAATCTCTTCGAATAGCTACTTCCATACCACTTTCACGTAATGCAATTGATTGTAAAGCATATCGTGATGCAATTGTTTGTAATGCCATTGAATCACCAGCTGCAACAGCTGCAGCAGCTGTAATAGCTGCTGTTTGACCAGATACAATAATATGATCATCATCATCTTCATCAATATGTCGACCAACTCCTGATATTGGTACAACAACACCAGCTTCTTCACTAATATCATCGTCTTGACTATTACTACGTATTACCAATGATTGTTCTGGTACAATTGATAAATCTTGTGGTAATGCTACTTCCATACCACTACTTATTAATGGCATCATTGCTAATGAATTTGTTTCACCACCATGTTCACCAATAACACTATTACCACCAACAATCATTGGTAATGTATCACTCTCAGATACATCCCATTCTAAATCTGAATCAAAATTTGTTGTATTATAACTAGCTGGTGTTACTTGAGGTTCTTGTGGTTTTAATGATATTTTTGAAACATTATAACGTAAATTTTCAAATAAATTATCAGTTGGATAGCATTGTAATAATTCGGGTGCATCGCGACATGATCTTGTAAAATAATTCATACCAATTTGATTATGATGATGTTGTTGTTGTGATTTATCACATTCAGCAATACAAGCATCACGTGCAAATTTATCATTAATATCTACTGAAATTTCTAATAAATATACAGCTAACGCTAATAAATGTTCAGATACATTATGTGAATTAACAGCACGATAAAATATTGCTAATATTGTTGAATGAAATACTCGTGAATTTAATATACAACATGGATCAGTAAATGATTTACCAACTGATTTTGGCAAACGAAATGGTGGCCATAAATTACCACTTTTTGGCATTTTATTTTTCTCTTTACAATAATTACCAAAACGATCCATTGAACTTTGAAAATCACGTCTATGTACAGCACGTAATAATACATGTAATGGATCATAATATTCTTCCCATACATCATCAATTGGTGTAAATAAACCTTGTTCTAAATTTTCTGAACGTGGTGCTGGTGCCTTATATACTGATAATTTTTTTAAAAAATTTTCAAAATTTTTTGTATGTACATTACCCGAACGTTCTGGCATTAATTCTAATAATTGTGAATGTGTTTTATTTTCGGTAGCTAATAATGCACTTATTTCAATAATACATTGTGTTGGTTCATCATTACCCAAATTTGAACGAGATGTTGCCATTGTTGCTAAAAATGTTAAAAAACCTTCTAACATTGAATCTTGTTCCATTTCTTGGGGTGATGTTAATGGTGCCATACCTAACCAATCAGATACACCAAATAAATCAATTGTTGTTGTTAAAAAAACATTTGCCGGTAATTGTGTTGCACAAATTTGTAAAAAAAATATATCCATATCAACCATTGAATTACAAAAATTGGCTTGTATATATGTCATTGCTTGTCCTTTAATTTGAAGACCATTTCGTACCCAAATACCAGCTAAAATTTCATAAAAGAAACTCTGGAAATATATATAAAAAAAACACAATTATGAATGAGATTTTCATTATTGAGTGATCAGAATTTAAAGATATTTGGAAGATACCAATTTGGACACTCAAGAGAGGCTAATAAAAATAAGTAGCAGCTTTACATTCATTAATTTCTAATATTTTTATTAAATATTTTGCTAGAGATATATTTATAACGAAAGATTCAAATAAAATTTTTCATTTAAAAAAACTTTTAATTTTATTAAAAATTATATTATAATAATATTTAAACTTCTGAAATAAAAACGGGGAATTACCCATTTGGATAAGTTAATATTTTCAACGCAAAAAAAGTTATAATCAGTGTTCCATTTCAATACAAAATATTTGAAAGATAATAAGTAATAATTATGCTTTTTTTTATTATTTACAATTTTATTTATAGGAGACCTCTCAACAGATCAAATCCAATAAGAGAAGGACAAGGGATTTATTATCAGTTATATTAATCAGTAATAGTATATAATATTCTGAGCGCGGCAATTATTTAAATTAATTTTTGTTTCTTTTTCTTTAGTAATCTAAAATGCAATATAAATCATATCAGAAAATTGTTTTCATAAATTAAACTTCCGCATAATAATTAATAATTTAATTATGGTGTATTAAAGATTCAAGATGTTATAAATTTTTTACTTAACATATTTTTACATGATTAATACAAGTAATAAAACAATCATAAACCTGGAATGTAGATAGAATCTCATCTAAACCAACAGCAAAGAATGTTAATTTTAAAAGTTATCAAAAATGTTCCGATTTATTTTCAATATTTGAACTTCATAGTATTTCTGTTAAAAAGCTGAAAATTAATGGTTGCGTTTTGCGTAGCTTTTGCTCCAAAAGTGAAATTCTATTTTTAATACATTAAATTTTTGTAATATTTATTAAATCTGGCAACACTTGAATTGCATTTTTTTTGCAACAAAAAATTTTTATTACTAAAATTGATATCTAAGAAAATGAACTGATACTGATACACATAATATAATTTCATTTTATATAAATAAATATGTGCAACGATAGCAGAATATAATACTATATAATTTATATACATACATTATACTACTATAAATATTATATACTAAATACTACATAAACTTTATCTAAATTTTACAAAAATTTCGTAAATATCACACCCCACTCACTACCAGTCAATTCGCCCATTTCATTATAGACTATATGTTTGGTGGTCGTAATGACCAAAGAATAAAATAATCAGAAATATATTTAAACATAAAGGAGACAATTTGTCTGAGTCAGCATAATTACAACAAACTCAATTTATGTAAATACAACATAGACCCGAGTGAAATCATATAAAAATAAAGAGGGAAATACTATGTGAGACTAGTAAATTTTAAAGTATAGAAAACTAGTGTTTTGTTAGAAGCTTAATTTTAAATTAGACTTTGAAATAATTCTGTCTTCAGATAGATATTGGATAGTTTGGTTCTTTCGCATCAACAGCCATGCCCCGTTGTTCCGAAATCTTAAAACCTACTAATTTTATATATTACCAAACCATAATAGTTTCTCTTAAATATTAATTGTCTTAACTGTTCGAAATTTTTCCAAACCTTACATATTGTATTATTGTACATTTTACTAATTTCCAGTGGTAAATAATTATCGACTGATATTAACAAATAATAGTAACTTTTATCCTTAATATCATCAAACTAATCATTTCAATTCTGATGATTTTCTAATATGTATAATATGTATTCATAAAAGCTACAACTACTGACACACTAAAATTTATTAAAATGTTTTTTTTTTTTTTTAAATGTATTAAATGTGCTTTATGTTATGTTACATTATACCATTTACAACAACAAAAATATTGTTTGCCAAACTCATTCAGCATTGAATTAGTTTTCTATACAAAGAAAAACAAATATACGTGTCGTGTATATAGAAATAAAATTTACATTCAGAAATTGAAAAAATTCATTTCAACTTTGAAAAATATAATGGAGCGAGTTAAATTATTTCTGTTCATATTTGTCAGTCATTCTCATGCCAGTCGAATAAACAGTCGGCTTGGCAATTTCGAAACCAGTTAATATTTTAATTTTATATTTAATAAATAAAAAATAAAGTCATTGTCCATAAAGCATTTTTTTTTTAAAAAATGCTTTCAAGACAATTTTATTATTCATAAAAACTTTTCAATATAATTAAAAAAAAACTATAATAAATCCAAAACGAAAAATTGTGATATTATTGAGAGTTCCCTCCGTATAATATTTTTTTTTTTATATTTTATTCAAAATGGTTAATTCATCAAGATTAATACCATTGATAGTGGTGCCAATAATTTTATTAGTGTTTAATATAAATCAATCAGAAGGATTAATAGAAGATGCATTAGATATTATTCATGTTACAAAAGAAGTAGCACAGGGTATATTAAAAGCTTGGGATATTGTTGAGCAAACAAGTTTTGGTGAAAATATTGAATTACCAATAACACGTGAAAAACAAAAAAAAGTTTTAAAAAGATTAAAAGAATTATCTAGGAAAATTGATTTAAGTGAAGAAAGGGTAATTTTTTTAAAATCAAATCAAATTATATGTTTATGTTTTGAACAAAATGAAATGCTATAATAATAATCAAATACATAATAATTCAAAATTATGAATCTAGATATATAAACGACAAAAAAAATTGATCGACATTTAAAAAAATAAAAATAAATAAAATATAAAATAAACATAAATTTTTCTTTTTCTTTGAATGAATATAATTTAAATGCTGAATATTTGAAAATTATATCAGTAAAAAGGAATAAAGTTACATAATTTCATAATTTGATTAGCTCAGCGCGAATTTGAATCAATTTTTTACATGAAACCGTTATTATATACAATAAAAAAATTAAATTTTGTTATGAGAAATAATAATTTTATAATTGTGAACTTGTTGATCTATAATATTCTCAAATATTTTAAACAAGCTCTTTTTTCTAATTAAAAGTTCCTTTATTATTAATTACTACACACAATTAATATATGATCATATTTGAATCATTTATGCTTATTATATTTTCATTATCGCGCCATTTTACTATAATTATAATTAATAATTAAACTATTTTTAATCGAAAAAGTTTATATTTTAATTTATATTTTATGTATTTTTTTTATTATTTAAACTAAATTGTTCTTTAATATATATTTTAACTGAAATATTAATCAAAAATAAATATTTTTTTTCTTCAAATATATTTTATTTAGTATTTAAATACAGCAAGTTATACAATTGAACAGATAAATAGTTTTACAAAAACGAATATTCGTTTAGAATCGAATTTAAATGAAATAATAAATATTATGGATAGTATACAAACACGTATGAAAGATATGGAAAAATATGAACAAAATCAGAAACAATTAGAAGAACAAACAATTGTAAGATTTGCTGAATGGAATGTTGCACCAAATACAGATTCAATTAATCAATTATTAACTAAATTACATTTAATATTAATTGGATCAAAAGAATCTAGATCACAACAAAAAAATCTTTTAACAATGTTATCAGAAAGTTTAGAGGTAAAAAATTTTACAAAAATAAATATCCTATTATATATTTCATTTCAGTTTAATGATTTATGATTTTTTAAATTGATTTTGACACCATGTGGTAAGAAAATTTAATAGATATCTGTGAAAAAATTGTATATAATTTAAATAATTTCTGGGAAATATTTTTAAGGCGTATTATAAAAAAAAAATATTGTTGGAAAGGTCACAAAAGGTGGAACGAACATAAAATATTAGAATATAATTTTTATTATATTAAAGCTTAGAATGACAAAAATTGAAGATTTTTTGTCTGGGTAGAATTAAAATATTAAAGAAATTTTGTTATATGTGGTACCTATATCCGATTTGCACTTTCTACAAAATTTTAGGTCATGAAAGTTAAACAACATGTTTACATATATTATAAACATAAAAAATTGATTTTCAAAATTTTAAATTATTTAACTTAAATATAAAAAAATTATATTATAGTAAGAGGGGTGATGAGTCACCTTCATTATATAGACACAAAATTATATCTTTATTTATATCAAAATGAGTTTAAAGCGAAAAATAAGAAAAATGTTCAACAAAAAAAAATTTGTTAAGTTTTTATAATACAAAATAATATTAACTGTATTTTCCGGTTTTTATTAAACAAAACTTATAATAATGAAAATATGACGAATCCTCAAGTTCCATTGAACAGAACAATAACCGATTTAAAAACTTGAATATAAAAATGTTAAACCAAAATTTGTTAAATTTCTATTGAAATTAAGACTTAAAAAAATTATTTAATAGAATAACAATTTTTTTTTCTTCGTGTTTTACGATAAGAGACAAAACAATAAAAGTCAAAAAACTTCTAATTTTGTTCACAATGACCTAGCTAATTCCTTAAACAAAAAATCAAACAGAACAGAAAGCATGAAAAAGATTTATAATATCAATATTAGTATTAGATAAAAGGTTATTTTGGTTCAAGTTCAATGATTTAACAATTGAAAAAATCAAAATTTGTAGTGCTAGGCTAAATGATTGAGGAATCAATAAAAGTTTGTATTGATCAAATAAATATATACTTTTTGGAGTTACCAGAATTTGAACGATATTATAGAGTAAAATTGATAATTGAAAAAAAAACGATTGCAAGTTATTTGATTTTATAGTTAATTACATATTTTTGATTTTTGTTTTTAGAATAAATTAATTTTTATAAATTTCGGTATTTTTTCTGCATATCAAAATTAATTAAAATTAAACACTTTATTAATTTTTATTTTATAATTATGTAAATAAAATAGTATGTGTAAATTTAGGTCAATTGAAATTCTTGAAAGATGGCTAGGCTAGCATATAATTAATATATTCACTAAGTTTGCTATAAAATTAATTATTATTGGGATAAGGGATCATTAAAAAACTTGTTTCGAACATAAGTCGAAATCAAAGAATATCAAAGAAATTGCTTTAGAATATCTAAACATTTTGGCGCTAAAAACAAAATTAAACCGAAGTTTTTATAAATTTAATTAAATATAATAATAACAAAACAAATTATTATTATTATTATATTTTTTTTTAATCTGGTAATACTGACAATCAATATTAATATATTAAAAAACTATGCATAATATATACAACATAGCTACTTTAAAATAATAATAATCGTTGAACAAAGAAGAAATGGAATATAAACATAATGTACAATGAATTAATTTATAGTTAAACTTAAAATATTAATAGCCAACAAATAAGAAAATCTAATTTTTTTTTTATGAGAATGGCATTACAAGTTCGTCACTATTATAATAATATCAAAATTCTCAGTACCTTTGTCCCTTACTATAAATTCTCTTTAATTTCAAATTGTTCTAACAATAATGTTTTGGTATCATCATTTTATTTTATTTTAAATGCAATCAATTCTCTTACTTTTTTTTTTTAATTTATGTTAATATAACAATATAACTGGAATTATTTATATAACAAAATAAGGAGACATAAAGAAGAAAAAAAAACATGTGGGGGGTGAACTACTTCAGTATTATTATTATGTTAAATACAGAGAATTTAAGTGAGAAACTAAACTAATGAAAGTTAATATACTCTTCTCATCGAAATTTAAAAAAAATATGCTTCCTATTTCTACTACCTCTAAAGCCAAACCAAGTTTCAAACTCAAATATATAAAAAAAAAACCACCATATTATAATTTAAATAAATAATTTATATACATTATTTTTTTAAATTTTATTAATCAGGGTTGTAAAAGACTGAAAATAAAGATTGGAAAATCGACAATATTCAAATCGACAACATCTAAATTCTTAGTAAATTTTAACATTTATTTGTCTAATGATTATTTTTACCAGTTGAAGTTTAACTAAAGTTTTATAATTGATTACACTTCAATTATCTATCAGTTGTTGTAGGTATACATGTTAATTTTTCAAATTAAATTAACTTTTATTTTTCTACAACCCTGGATATATTTAAAAATTGCGAGTGTGTAACAAAAAATCTCTTTTCATATAATTTTTTTTATTAAAAAATAAAAGTCTCAGTTATTTTATTTAGTACACAGAAATTAAATTGTCGTTGTCTAAACAAGTTCGTTTATTTAAAAAATAATAATAGTAAAAAAAAAAATATATGCTTTTTCATGCAGGAAAAGTGAATTTGATTTTGTTCTTCTTTCTTCTAAAAAAATATATAATATAATATAAAAACTCATTAAATATTGATAACATTTTCCTTTTTCAAGTCAGAATATATTGATAAAAATAATATTTAAATAAAAATAATAATTTTTTTTATATTTTAATTACATTTTGCGACTTAAAAAAAAGAAGAATATATTTCTATGTAAATTATTTTTCAAATTAATTTTTGTATGTTGTTTTTTTTTATTGATTTATATAAATTTTTAAATATATGAAAATTCAATTTTTTAGAAAGAAGAAGTTCATTTCAATGTCATCGTTAAATAATAACGTGTCATATAAGAACAAATGTTAATAAAAAATATTTAAAATTCGACAAATTACTAATTTAGAAAAACTTTAAGGTCTTTTCTTTGTGTTACGATAAATTTATATTTTTTTTAGAAAGAAACAATGAAATTCTCGGAAATTGAACGTTAAGTCGAAGTTCACTGAAGAAAACAAAAATCTAAATTAAATATTTATAGTTTCGCAAAAAAAAAACATTTTTTATTTTTTAAAAACCACCACACAACAAAAATATCATCAAAAAATTCGAAACTTGTTTTTCGGACAATATCGAAAATTCCGAGATAAAAATAATTTCATGATAAAAAATCAGTGACCAAATTATCATAATAATAAAATTAGTGTGTGATTTGAATTTTTTTGTTTTCTCCTATATTGTTTTGAAGGCCGAAATATAAAAAAAATTCTATATTGTATCTAATAAAGGAAGAATCCAATTATTCAAACAAAATTTTATGAAAAACAACACCATCAAATTTATTACTAAAATTTGCATTATGTTCTGTTTAAAGAAACAGAGATTTTTTATAATGTAAACATACAAAAAAAAATTCATTTAAATTCCAATAAAATTGATAAAATTCTTGTTAAAAAAAATTAAATCAATAATTTAACAAAAAAACTATATACATATTACCAAAAATGTCAAGTATTTCATCAGTGAAATTAATAACTTCAATATTATTAATATTTTTATTAATATGTTGTAATCAATTGTTAATATTAGCTAAACTAACAAATGGTGGTGGTATATCAAAAATTGATGATATACGTACACGTTATATTAGTTTAGAAAAAGCATTATGGAATTATTTAGATGAACGTAAAACCGATCAATTTGGACAATTAAAAAAAGTTTATGATAATCATAATCAATTTATTAATAATGATCAATTATTATTAATTGATACAAATATTTTTGATAAATATTTTCCATTAAATACAAATTATGAATGGAGTTTATTAGAAAAAGATTTAATTGAAATAAATAGTTATTTTGGTTATTATCGATCATTTTTAAAAAAATATAATAGTTTAGAATATGATGAACGTGCTGCATTAGATTTTACAGAATCAATATTAAAAGATCGTAAATTTTCAATAAGTGATATATTTGAAAAAATTGAAAATGTTATGGTTAAACAAACATTATATTATCGTGCAATGTTGGTTGGTATTATTTTTTATAATATTTTTTATTTTACATTATTTTGTAGAAATAATATAAATTATTTTAATTATTATGGAAGTGAAATTATTAGTTAGATTTTAACATTATTATTTTTTTTGTTTTGTCGAATAATAAATATTCCAAAAATATGAAATTTAATTCATTTTGTATAATTATATTAATTAAAATCTTATTTATTTAATTTACTGTTTGATTATCATTGCAAACAATTATTAAAAAAACATGAGATATTTTAGAATTGATGATGTAATTGCAAAATTATTAAAGTATATTTTTCTTTTTTCTTTTGACTTTCGAAATGTTTCAACAAAATGAAAAGTAATTTAAAATTAAAAATATTTCCTATGTAGGTAAAAATATGGGGTATACAAAATTAAATTAATATAGCTGAACTATAAACTAAAATATCTAAATCAATATTTAATTTCAAGATACTATATTTCACTTGTTTTTTGTTGTTGAATATATTTATTTAAATAATGTCTTACTATATTCACCTTTTAATCAAAAAAGTTAAAATTAATTTGAATTTGTTCTTTGATAACCAAGTAAATATTTCCTTTTATAGATAAGGAATCACAAAATAAACAAAATAAATAATAAATATTAAAATACTTTTTTTATATAGTAAAAAAAGAAATTATGGTCAAATTTAAAAAAATTCAGAAAATACAATTATAAAACATTTGTGATTTTTAGAATTCTTCCCCAAGATGTTTTTTTATCAAAAATTAATACTCATATGTTCTGGAACAAATGTTGTTATTTTTTTTTGTAAAAAACTTGCAAATTTCAAATTTGTATTAAAAATATTTAATCGAAAAAACTAAACACTAAAAGGTCATATAATAATCACTAATTTTACATTAAAAAAAGCATTAATTCTTAGAAAACCAATTTATGATTTAACGAAAATTCTATATTTCAATTTTTAGGATGGTCGAGAACAATTATGTTCGACTGGCCAATCAGCTCAACAATTCTTATTTTCAATTTATAGTGATATTGGATTAACTGAACTTAAAGGATATACAATGGTACAATTTTCATATATGATGCTTCGTATTTA
Source organism: Empis stercorea (assembly GCA_949752835.1). Lineage (NCBI taxonomy): Eukaryota > Metazoa > Arthropoda > Insecta > Diptera > Empididae > Empis > Empis stercorea. The sequence continues at coordinate 53,435,127 of OX457087.1, read as the reverse complement.
TGGAAAAGGTGATTCAATTTATTTTGTACAAAAATAAACAATTAAATTTTTTTATTACTATAATCTAATTTTTACTATATTGGTTCGAAAGTAACAAATTGAAAAATGATGTCATCAAAATAATTTACCCCAAAAAAAAAAAAAACTTTATTTAAATTATATTTATAGATCTAATTAAATAATAATGATTTTAATTTATTTTTTATTTATATTATAGGTAATTTTACAGAAGAATCACGTTTAATGAGAGAAAACTTTGAAAAACGTACAGAAAGTACCCAAAATTTGTTACGTAATGTAATGCAAAGAGCTGATAGAATTGTTTGGAAATGTGATCCAGCTGTTCATATTAAAGGGAAAACATATGATGAAATTACTCGATTATTACAAGGTTATATTGAAAATGAAGTGGATATGAATTCAGATTCGACATGTCGTGAGAATTGTGGCTATTATCAAATAACAAAAAATCATGGATGTTTTGATGATTTATATTGTAGACGGCAACCACTTTGTACAGGCAAATTATTAAATTGCGAATATGTTGATTCAGATATGTGGATATGCCAATCGGTAAATTAAAAAATTATTTATTTTAATATTCTAATATGCACAAATTTCAATATATCTTCAGCCAAATAATAGTACTCGTCGTTATGATTACATTGAATATGAAAGTGGTCGTGTATTGGGTACTAAAGGTAAATGTGTACGAGGACAAACTAAAGTAAGAAATTTTTAAAATATTATTCATGCAACCAAAAATTTATTATTATAACTTTTTTTTTATTAAGGTTGATTCTTGGTGGCGTTGGTTATTCTGGCATTGTAGTTATTGTTTCTGTCTTTGCGATGAACAAGGCATTAAATCTGATCGATATTTTAATTTGAGAGAATCTGTTGCCGATATTAAATCAAACATGTTAGAATTTTACATTTAATATATAATATTGATTTTATTATTATTTATTTTAAAAATACCTTAGGGTCGTAACCGGATTACGTTTTGTTAAACATAAACGTGTATTCCATATACAAATACAACAAGGTGAATTATTACCAAATGGTATTATTAATATAGATACTTTAAATTGGAAACCGGTTGAAGATTATCAAATATTTGATCGTAATGTTAAATCAAAAGTTGATTATCATACTTTAGCATGGGATAATCGTGCTATTGATTTAGATGATACAATTGCTGATGAACCAACACAAATTGTTACTGGTATTCGATTTAGAGTAGTAGGAACACATTTAAATTTAGAAGCTAAATTTAGTGAATATAATTTCGAAACTGGTAAATTAATTGATCCAATTTCTAACAGTTATTGGAAATCAAATGATAATACTGATATGAGTGGTAATAATAGAAGGTAATTAAAAAAAATTAATATAAAAAACTATTACACTATTATAAAAATTTATTTTTAGAACTTCGATTACTTTAACTAATCCTGATATACCAACAAGAAGTACTGTTAAATCATTACCAACATCATCGCATAATCAATTTATAGAATTTACAAATAGTGATATGGATAAGGATGCAGCACAAAGTACAGTACCATTTATAGATATTCAAGAGGTAGTTTCTAATCCACCAGTACCATTAGCCGGTGCAGGAATTTATCATAAGGGAAGAAAAAATTATGGTGGTTTTATTGCACCTAAATTAATAACATTTGATGTAACACCATATATTAAATCACCTTTAGTAAATAATTAATTATATACAGTATAAAAAAACTAAGTTTCTCGTTCAAATTTAATGTTACTCAATCATTTTCTTTAGTTTCGATTAAAAATATCTGCTTTTGTATTAAAATATTTTTATATATGCATTTGAATTTGTTTATTTTTATAATGTAACTGCTGATTAATAATAAATAATTAATGATTTGTGTAAAATGGAATATCATTTTTCTCCTATAATAATCAATATTTGATTTAAAATTATTATTAAAATAATAATTGATATAGGTTTGTATTTGAAATTTTAAAAAGTAAATCCGACCGCTTAGATTATGGAGAATATTTAATTTACATTCAACAAAAATTTAAATATAAGTATTTTCTAATTTGTTCGGGATTTGATGTACATAGAATTCCAAGTATTCAAATTGAAATAATTCAGAAGTTTAACTAATAATTTGACAAAATAAAATTCACTAAACAAAATTAAAAACTTACTTGAACTCGTAATGGATGAATCATTAATAATGTTAATAAATCTGGTGATGGTAATATTTCACTTAATGACATTCCCATTGTTGTTACTGCTTGACATGTAAATGCAGCTAAATATCGATGTAATGGAAAATGAAACGATGCTGTCATCATTTCACTCTAAAAAAATTATTATAAAGATATAATTGAATGTGAATGTATATAATATATATACACATATATATATATATATATATATATATATATATATATATATATATATATATATTTTATTTATTACTATACCTTTTCTAATTTTGGTTCCATAAAATATATTGCATCCAACCATTCTTGTAATGAATTAATACAAAATGTTAAAATCTTTTTAGCTAATTGTGCATGTGTACTATCTTTTAAATGTGATATTATTGACCACATTGGATATGCACTTGCTTCTAATTCACATGAAAATGCTGCATAATATGAGCTTGGCTCAAACTCAACATGACTTGCTGTTTCACGTATATTAACATTCATACCTTGAAGCATTGATAAAAATTGAAACCACATATCAATAAGATTATCATCACGTAAAAAAACTAATGCAACAGATTCATGTGATAATACATTATTAAAATCAGATACTAATGGCCAATAACAATGTTCCTTCATTACACGTTTAGCACAATCAATAACAAAATGAAAATTTTTATCAGGTGCTAAGGAAAAATTTTTTGAATATATAAAAAATTAGTAGACTCTTTAAATTGAAAAATAGAAACTTACTATGTAGTGTATTTTGAATAAGTATCTTTGACATCATTAATTTTAAACTTATTATCATAACATGTAATAAGCTTAATTCTTCTACCATTTTCAATGCTAAACTTTCATTTGAAAATAATTGTACACTCATGTGTACAACTCGATTACTTAATGTATCTGGATCTGAAGACATTTCTAATACACTTGGTATTCGACTGTAGTGCATAACAAATGTTCTTGTTAAATGTTCCTAAATTACATACATATATGAAATTTTAAATTTATAGAAAAGTCTTTTTTTTTAGATAAAAACTCTTTTCTCAACTTACTTTGTAATCCTGATCAGGTAACATATTTAATAGAAAACATACTAAATTTTGAGGAAATTCAAATTTAAAAGTCCAAAATATAAATTCTTCTAAAAGTGTTGAATGATGTAATGTTTCACCTAATGCTGGTAAATGTTTATATTCGTCAGGTGGTTCAGGTCTACAAAAAAAAAAAATTTTAAAAAAAATTTTTGCGCGATGAATGAAAGGTAAAACTCTTGTTATAATAAACAACAAATAAATATTCATAAAAATTATGATTTGGAAGATGTTTTTTTAAAAAATTACCTTGGAAATTCATTAACAGAATCTTCATATTTTTTTCTACTAGATTTTAAAAATATTCCTTGTTTTGTATCTGGAAATGGTTGTTCAGAAAATATTTTATATACCTAAAAAAAAGGAAAAAAATTAATTAAATATATTTGATTTAATATTTATTTAGAAATAAATATTATTATTCTTACATCTGGATTAATAAGTGCCCTAGTCATAACACGACGCATTAATTCACCCATATTATTTAAATCCATTAACATATTACCAAATTCTTCACATTTATATGCAGCTGTACCATATGAATGACGTGATTCATTTAATGTACAACTATATTGACGAAAATGATGTAATAATCTAAATAATAATTTTGGCATAATTGCCTCAGTAACAGCTAATAAATTATTTGGTACTGGTTCTTTATTAGCACGATTATTAATACCATGATCACTACAAAAACCTTCAGCTTTCATAACAGATGTATCACCACAATCACAAGCACCACCAGCTTGTGATAAAAACATATTAAAATCATGATTAGAATGATCTCCCTTTTTAAAACAATCACGACAAATTGACATGCATGGTGATATACCACATGTACGACATCGATATGCGACCACATGAGGAACCCAAACGAGACCACATTTTGCATGATTGTCATAACTTCGAACTGGAAATATATAAAAAAATAAAAATAATTAATAAATATGTTATTAAATTTGTAAACTGAGTAAATGGGAAAAAAAGATTAAACGATTATATTTCTTTATTTTAACTTGGAAAATTTGATAAATTTTATAGGTAGTTTTTTTAGTTCTCTTAATTATTGAGGGAAATGCATTTATATTATATAAAGTATATACTTAAGTTATATATTTAGATTGCACGCAAAATGTCAGTAAACCAGAAATTATATATTCTCACGCGATTTAAATTTGGCGTTTTGCCAGGTCTACGTACATATATGAATTTGATTTAAGTTTTTTTGATTTTATATGACTAAATTAGATTAAAAATAAATCTTAATTAAAATCTAATCTTAATCATTTTTTTTAATAAAGTCTATAGAATTAAAGACCCTGATTTTTTTTAAAGTACATTATAAAATTATAAATACATGATTTTTTTTAAATTAAAAAAATTAATTAAAACTAAAAGTTAAAAAGATTTGAAGAACTTTTATAGAAGTAATTAATATAATATAATCGAATAAAATAAATGCTAAGTATTCAAAAACTAATTTATTAAAAATTTATTTTAAGATTTGCTACAAAAAAAAATTAAAAATTATGGGATTGAATTTTTTTTATATTTTCATTATTTTGAAAATCAATATTTTCAAGTATATATAATAATTTACATGTATATTTAGTTAATAAATTTGTTAAGTATGAATTTTTATAGATATTATAAATCAATACTCAAAAAAAACAAATTAATAAATTATTACAATGAAGATACAAAAAAAAAAACAAATGATTTCAATAAAATTTGTTATAATTCGGTGTTAGGTCAAAATAATGAATGGTTAAAATATCATATTAGGTAAGTTAATTGACCATGACGGTCAAAGTCAACAATTTATTTTGTATACATAGATAATTGAATAAGTTTATAAAATTTTGATTAATCTAAAAATGTAAGTTATATTGAAAGACAAGGAGGGGGTTTATTTTTTTCAAATTTTCAAACTAAATTTCTTCAATATAAGTAAGTATGCATCAAAGGACGAGAAATATTAATCTTATAACAAATATATATATTCACACAGAAAAATTCATAAATAAGAATTTATTGTATATGTTCTTGTGGGTTTTCTTGGTCATTAAACTTCTAAATTATGCATTGAAATGAATGGTGCGTTTTAATCCGTTTATCTTCATTGAGGAAACGAATAGGATATTATATCATTTAACATAAATTACCAAATATCAATATACTTATTGGTACTATTTTTAAAGTAAGTAGTGATAAAAATCTAGATTCCATTAGAATCTAATATGTAATTTTATAAGACTATTAATAATCTAAGATTGGGTTCTATTGACATTCCATGAGTTTCTTGACTTCCAAATTATGGTTAATTTTATCTTGATTCTTTAATCTTTCCTTTATAAATATACTTAAAATTACTTTTTTTTAAAACCCTATATCTATATAACAGTTGAATATAATTAACGTTATTATATTTTATTTATTTAAATTTTTGCTAAAGAAAAGAACGATCCCCTAAATTGAATTAACTTTACTAACAAAAAAGAGCAAATTTGATAGTGAATGAATTTTGTGATGCATCATGAGCTTTAATTTGTTTCTTCATTTAACTTATTTTGTCTCATTATATTTTTTTTGAAAAATTTACCAACAATTTTGCTTATTTTATTACGATGATTATTAACTTCTGAATATACCGATCATTGACCATTTTATTTGCATTTTTTAAGAGTTTTGTTTTTTATGTTGGTAAATTTATTTTAATTCTTCAATATCGAATTCGAATAGCAAAAGAATAAAAAATAAGTATAAATATATGTAATAACATATTCTCACTATACAAGTATACAAAAACACTTAAAATATGTAATTAAAATATTAAACATTATCCGATGAAAAATGATAATGTAATAATCACAAAATATATTTTTAGTTGCATGACAAAATATTTATTAGTTCAAGGAAAAGGTAACAAAATAACCATAATTTATTTATACTGATGGTTAATAAATTCATTTCTAGTGATGATCATATATTTTATCGTGCTAAGTATACATATATTGTTGTGCATAATTTGTGGTGACGAGTTATCTACAAAATTTTTTTTGCCATTACATTTTTCCATCATTTTTAAGTTTAATGTATATGAAGAAAATATTCATAGAATTTAACAGACTTCAAGGCGTATAGTGTGAATCGGCCATTAAGTGCTATGCAATTATATTTGGAATTTTGCTTTAAATATTTCAATATTAAAATAAATATCATTTTTCATTCATGGCATGCAGAACATATTAAAATACGTTTGCTTATATACAATAAATTCTTATTTATGAATTAAATTTTTTTTGTTAAGTCTTTTTTTCAATTATTTTTTATAAATATTTTGAAGCATAAGTATATTATATTTTTTTAATCATTATTTCAACAAAGTAACTTTATTTTACTACAAATTTTTTATAGAACCTTAAATTCCATCAAACTTTCTCTCAATCAGTAACAAAAAATATAATTTTTATAAAAGTATTTTCATGGGTAAATGATTATTCTTGGTAATTATTTTATCAACAAAACAAAATTTTATAATCAATAATCATCAGGATCAAAAATAAAATATTTACTATATAGTAGCATAGTTTTGTTTTGGACTATGAAAAATAATAAGATGCTAAATATAACATAGGAGAAAAATCAAAGAACATGAAAATTTCATACTGCGGTTTTCACTTTAATATAACAAAAAAAATTCCCATAATTTGATTGTCTTCATAATAATTTTTTTTTTTTAATTAAAAGTAATACGACATAGATTTCTTTTTTTGAAATAAAACTGAACTTTATGGCGTCGAATTATGTTTACCATATCGAAACAAAATAATTTTTTCTTTTTTGAAATATTAATTTAAAAACATTGTATATACTTAAGTATAATAATCTAATCATATTTCTTGTATATTTAAATGGTAAAATGATCTATAACTGGTAACAAAGTTATTAATTAAAATATAAATTTATCTAAAATATATTTTAGTAAAATTTAATAAAATCTTTAAGTATAAATTGCGTACAAAATAAATATTTAAAATTGAATTCGTCTAGCAATTTATGATGAATATAGCCTTCAATAATAACTTGTTTTTATACAAAGGTCAGTTTGACTGTCCATTTAAAGATATTTTATTAAAAAACGTATATATATATATATATATATATATATATATATATATATATATATATATATATATAGGTAGGTATATATAAAATATACTTTATGTAAAAAAATTGCAATATATAAGTATATAATTTATATACATCTTATCTTTGACATTATATAAAGGAATTTAAAAAATTCATATAAAACTGACTCATAAGTATATAATTCTTGGAAATAAATTTATATAATATATTAATAATAAAAATTAATATTAAGAATTTTGTTAAAATATTAATTAACCATTTATCTATTTGTGTTAGAATTATTTGTTAAAAAATTCCTTTTAAATCTTTATGATTTATTTGTTCCTTTTTAAATTCAAAATTCAGTTATTTGATATTTAAGTTTCAGATTACTTTCTTTAAAGAGGAACAAAATTTATATACTACCTGTTCAAAAAAGGTATAATTTTTATACAGATCAAGTGAATGGATAAACATCCTATGTCAATCAAATTTCTTATTTAAAAATACATACTTATATATATACATTTTTATTTTTAATGAATTAAAGAAAATTGGTAATTTAATATGTGTACCTATGTTTAGAATTTTCCAGCGCAGATGTCACAATATAAAAATGCAAATAAAAGAAATTATTATTATAAGTATTTAATGAAATGTAAATATTTGATTGATTACATAAAAATATTTAAGTATATCCAATACTTATTGTATATAAAAAAAATTTTAAAAATAGATCATAACATTTATTAAGCTAAAATATAAAATATGTACAATCCTCCATATCTCCATTACAGTTCAAAAGTATAAAATATTCAAATTATTTTGAAATAACTAAAATAAATTATATTTCCAAATTAAATTATATAATATAATATTATACTTAATAGTATTTCTATTCCTATAAATATTTTGACTATAAAGTCCCAAGGTCAACAGCTCAAAATATTTGAAACATTTAACAATATTTCTTTAAGAAAATTTATAAATATAATAGTGACAATGCCATCATCACGAGAAATAATTAAAAAGAAAAATAATTAAAAATATATTTACATATTAATTTCATAAAAAATAGTCATAACTATATAAGTACCTAATAATTTTAAAAATAATATTTATACCATTGCCCATAATTAAAATTAAAATTTAATTGGTATATTATAGTGTTTTGCAGAAGCGTTCTATCTAAAAATAGTAATTATTACTTTAAGAACTGATGTAAAGCACCAATAATATGGGTCAGGTCAAGATATAATAACAATATTCAGACAATTAATCTAACTCTAACAGACACATTGTTTTGTAAGTTGAATTGTAATCTCCTACTATATACCATCATAGTGAAATATTTATAAATATAAGTATATAAGGTAGGATATAAAGGAAATTATTATATCTTATATTATATAACAATAAAAAAAGGTACAAACAGTGTGTATATTATCTGAATCAGATGACGTATTAATAGTTAATTTGTGTTTAATGAAGATATTTAATTAAAAAAATTCCCAAATTCAATGAACTATTCTCCAGGAAGTTCAAAACATACTTTTTATATATAAATAAGTATAATATTTATATAAAAATATATACTTACTTATAGTTATATGTTTAATCAAATTTTGTCTCGTTTCTTATCATTTAAAATTCTTGTACACAAAAAATATTGTAAGTAAAGTATATATATGTATATATAGTACTTATATATTTTGTTATACAAAAATCAACCTTAAAAAAGAATTAAAAATATATATTTTTTATTTTACATGTTAGAAATAATAAAAACCAACTCGTCAAAAGGAGGAAGAAACAAAAACTTGTGCACCATGGCAAAGAGTAAGAACACATGAGGAAGAAATTATTTAAACCAAAAGAGAAAAAAATATGGTAAGACCGGTAACATTGTAAGTAAATATATATACTGTTTGGTTTGTATACTTATTTTTCAAAAAATAAAAAAGGTTCAATGATCTCTCATATATACTGAGAATGATAGAAGAAGTAGTACCGAAGAACAAAAATACCAACAAAATAAACTTTTACGTATAGGTATAATATATATATAATAATGATGAAAACTTCTTACTCAACAAACACACGTTACACGTAAGTATAATATTAAACACGTGCAAAATGCATTTTATATATTTTAAAAAATAATATATATGATTTATAAATATACTTATATTACCTTTAGGCAAAAAATTAGAGCTTTTTAAAGAAAAATGAAAGAAAATCAGGATTTGATAAAAAAAATGTATACTTAATTCAAATAAAGTATTATACCTCTATATATGTATATACTTAGTACTTATCAACATTTTGAAAATCAATTTAGGTGGGTTTATTTAAAGCACATTTAATTGATTTTCTTGTGTTGATGAGTATATTTTCTTAAGTACATATTGAGCATTCTTGCGTGCAATTCAGTGAAAAAGTACTTTGAAATATATTTATAAATATATACCTAATATAAAATTTATTTATATATAGATTCAGCTAGTTGAAATAAATTTTAAAGAAAGATATTATAATAGTTACTGCCATTTAATTTAGACGAGGGATATTCACGCCTTTTATAAGAAAAGTGGAAACATCTTTGTACTCTCCATGTTATATAAATATGTACTTATTTTAAGCATACTTATATATAAATTATAAAAATTACGACTCATAATTGCTATTTTTAATATGCCGTTATTTTAAGAATATTTATCAAATCAAATACACTATTATAAATCAGTATGCGTTATACTATTTATATATAGTTTATTTTTAATATAAATTGAAGTCTTAATATACTAACAATATAGTAAATAATAAACATAAAATAGACCTTACCAATTGTTTGAAAATCTTCTGGTGTTCTACCACCAGCTATTAACCATCTAATCCATTCAATACTAACTGTATCATCAATTGGTTGATCTGGTTCAAATAAATAATCCATAAGTAGATCTAATTCTGGTGTTGGTCCACCTTGACAACATTCTGCATTTATATATGAACTAGCTTCTTTTTTACCTTTTAACATAATACGCCTAGCTACTGCTAATCCAGATTCAATATTTATTGTAGAATTTTTGTTTTGTGTTTTATTAGTTGATAACCATTCATCACCACCATCATTATCAGAGGAATCCATTGTTTTAAATTTATTAAATCAATTTTTTTTTAATATAAGAGGTAAATTAGTTTTCTCTTTTCAATAATTTAATTTATATATTATAATTTTTTCCTATTTTATAAATTTCTTTAAATGGATTTAAAAAAAATAAGTGCACGACGTCGACGACCACACGATACAAAAACAACAACAGGTGCTGCTGGCTGTGACACTTTGGCATTAACCAACCAACACACGCACAAAAAAATTGGTTGATTCACTTTTTTCCTTAATTTTTTTTTTTATTAATTCCACTTTTGGTTTTTTTTTATTTTATAGATTTTTTGGTGTCAATATTTTTTCAATATAAAATACATTTAAGATATAATAACATATTTATTATTTTTGAAATTATATTTCCTAACAAAAATTACACTATTTTTTTTTTGTTATTTTGAAGATCTAAAAAATAAAAGAATTTATTATTAATTTTTTTTTTATTTGAAAATATGTGTATATAAAATATTAAAATATTAATTAAAAAAATTAAAAAATATTAAAAAAAAATATTTTCGATTTTTTCATATGATGACAAAAATGTCACAATGACAGCATTGAAAAACATACGAAAATTTCAAAAGTTTATAATTTCATAAGTTTTTATATATTAAAAATAATTTTTTTTGTTAGGCTTCCATGTGTAAAAATTATGATGAATATTTTTAATTTGATTGGATTTTTATTTTACAATTAAAAATTTTAATTATTTTTCAAAATTTTATATTTTTGATATCACACAATTTGTATTAGAGAATTTTTTTTCCTCTGTCGACCCAATAAAACAGGTTATTATCACATGAAAAAAAGAAGAATAAAAAAAAAATCTAATTGCAAAGAATTAATCACCAGTAAAAAAATAAATAAATTATTTCATAAAATTTAATTATAAATTTAGTAAAAATTAGCTTCATTCGAATACAATATCATTTTTGTTTTGTTAAATTAATAATTTAATTTTTCTATTATAATTATACTTCTTTTTCTCGAATAAAAAATTGTAGGTAAAAATTGTATAAAATGCGACAGGTAGACAATTCATGGGATTTTTATTTTTATATATATAAACATAAAATGAAAACCAACATTTTCTTATTTACTTCATTTTTTAATCTCCACTATATTCTATTGTGAATTGTTAAATTGTTTTATTAAGTATTTTAGATAATATTTAACTTTAATTTTGTTATAAGTAATTATAAAAAAAAAAATTCACGACAGGCAACTATTTTTTACACACTCGTTCTAATATTTTTTTTCTATAAGATCTGACCAGTATTGACTGCACCTTAAAAACCAAATATATTTAATCCCATAATTATAGAAGGAAAATTTCCCATTTTTGAAAATTGAATTTTCATACGTGGGAATTTATAATTTATATATAGATTTGTGTAAAAAATCAACAGAAAGCTTAATATTGTTAATTTAAAATAAAATAATAGTTAAATATGCAATATGCAATGCAGTAGTTGTAGACAAGGCTGACGAGATATACATATATAAAAAAAAAATTAAAATCTTGATATATGCAAATGCAAATTTATCTATCAAAAGGTACAATCGTTATAATTTAGCATCACTTTTCAATCTCAAATGTGACAGCGACAGGCGCCAAAAAAATAAAATTGAATTAAGAAATGTCCCATCCGAAATTAAATTAGTTTCGAAAAAGAGAAAAAATTGTGATAATTTAATTTTCATATGGTGTGTGTTTCTAATTTAAATATGTAGATCGACTAGATCACTAGAATATTTTAAATCTGAACTCAGATTAATCATTAATCTGTCTAGTAAAATCAGAAACAATCAGATTTTTCAGATAAAAAAATGCTACAATGTTGCCGGGTAAAATGAAAATATTGGTCGGCAACTCTGGAATTCTCAAATTTACGAAATTATTTGTCTATTTAAACAACAATAACTTTAATTTTTTTCATTTAATATTTATTGTTATTAATTTACAGAAAATATAAATAATTAAAAAAAAATTGGTTAAACAAATTATTGAGATTTGATAATCTGATAATAGTTTAGCTTAGCCACAACAATAAACATAAATTTCCGGAATATACCTCGTTCCTCGTTGCTCCTTTGCACCGCGTAACAATTGTCACTACATAACAATACGAGCTAAGAGCTAAGGACTTAAGGGTAGAAGTATTGTCACTTGTCAGATAAAGAAATGGGAAATTTTTATTGACAGCCAACATATAATAAAAAAAACAAGTTGTGTTAGTATGTCCAAATTAAAAAATTTTTTAATCTAATTAATAGTGAAAAAATAAACATATATGAAAAAGCGACAAAAAGTGTTTCAAAAACAAAGAATTACTAAAAGAAAAATTACTTGGTTGATCTTTTAGAAAAAAAAATATTACATTTGTGTAATTCAAATTTATAATATGAATCAAAACAGTGATCCACTTTGGTCATTGTCAACAACATCATCTGATGAATTTACAACTAGTTCTACTGACCTTCCGGATGTATTAGATGCCCTAGAAATTGAAGAATCTATTTGTACAGATATTATTATAGAACAATTTGCTCAAGATGTTATTGATTTCAGTTCACAATATGGTAGTCATTATAGTATCTCATATACAGCATTAAATATTACTGGTAGACCATCAAAATTTCCCGATTATGGTGATTTTCCTGAAACATTTGCAATGGTAAGTTATAATTTATTTAATAAATAAATTTTAGTATTTATATTTATTTATTTTTTTGTTTAGCGGACTTATGGTGACTGGTGGGAACAGGCTCCATCTAAATTAGATGAAATTAAACCACAAAATCAATTAAATATTATAGCAAATGATTTTATTGTTGTTCGTTTTGAACAATTCGTAATACCAGAAAAAATTAAAATTTTTGAAACATATAATCCCGGTGCTTTAATCCGAATTTGGGCATATAGTATAGCTGATAAATGGTTTTGTTTATGGGAAGGACAACCACATAAATATAGAATAAATGTATCTCGAATCTTATCACCATCATTAAAAAAAATGAAATTTCCTACAAAGTAAAAAGAAATAATTAAACATTTAAATCTATATAATTATATATTTTTTTTAGTACAATAAGACTGGAATTTAATCATACATATTTAGATTATTTTACTGAAATTGATGGGATAACATTAATTGGGAGGAAATGTAATTTTTATGATCCATCGGAATATTTAAATAAATGCAAAAAAAGACTAAGAAAAGGTTTGAAATTTTCGGAAAGTTACTAATAAAAAATTTTGAATTGAAATATTTTTAGGACCGATATTAAGAAAGCTTGAAAGCATTAAATTTCGTCCTTGTATTAAGGAATGTACTCAAGATAATTTAATGGAATTTTTGGGAAATGATTTAGAGAAATTTATCCAAGAATTACCAACTGATGATAATACTGTAACCACCGAAAAAGACAATAATACTCAATTAAATTTAAAAGACATGCCAGTAAATTGTTTTTATATATTTTAAAATACAATTTATTTTTATTTATTTATTTTAGTTTGAAATTTTATTAAAAATATTTTCATATTTGGATTTGATTTCATTATTTCGTGTTGGTAAAGTATCAAAATTAATGTACACAGTATCAACACATAAATTACTCTATAGTGAAATAAATTTAAAACCATATTGGCATTTATCAACATCGGAACTTTTATGTACCCTAGCAAAACGATCTACATTTATGAAAAAATTAGATTTATCATGGTGTGGTTTATTTGGTTCAATATTACCAATAGAATTTAAAAAGTAATTTTTTTCTATATTTTATGAGATTTAAATATTTAATTGAATTTTTTTTCTCTAAAAATAATTTAATTTTAGGTTTATTCAACAAAGAGGAGATAATTTGACACATTTACGATTAAATTCATGCAAATTTTTAAATGCTAGTTGCATGGAAACTGTTGGAATTGTCTGTGATAATCTTAAAGGTACATATAAATTTTTGTTTTTATTTTATAATCATTTCAATTTGAAATATTTTTATATGTTTTTACAGAACTTTCTTTGAGAAATTATTCAACTGAACCGCCCATATTAAATTTTTCATGTTTAGGTAATTTAAAAAATTTAGAGAGACTGGACTTATTTCGTACATTTATCGAAACAGATTTATTATTAACAATGTTGGAAAGTAATCAGAAATTAAAACATTTAAATTTGGGTAAATTAATATTAATATATAATTAAATATTTGTTTTATAAATTTATTTAAAATAGCATTCTGTGGAATTGGTGTTAATATGGATGAAATAGCAATACAAATCTCAAAATATAATAAAAAACTAGTGTCAATTGATATGTGGAAATCGCCATCATTATCATCAATAGGTTTAAATGCATTATCAGTATGTTACGATTTGGAAGAAGTTGATTTTGGATGGTGGTAAATTATCAATTTAAATAAATTTTTATATATATTTTTGTTACCTTTTATTAATATGAATTTTCATTATTTTTATTTAGCTTGCGTGAAGAAGCATCACCTGGAGAAAGTTTAAAATCATTGTTAAAAAATTGTCCTAAATTAAAGAAATTATTTTTAGCTGCTATACGTGGTATTAAAGATCGTGATATTGAAAATATAGCAAATTTATGCCCAAATCTGGAACAATTGGATTTAATGGGAGTTTTAAGTATATCAACTGAAGGTTGTTTTGAGTAAGTAAACATTTTTTTATAAATTGTAATCTATATTGGACTAATATATATATATATATATTGGTTTTTATACCCTCTGAATTCATACATAATAATTTTTCTTTTAATAAACAAAAATGATTAAATGTTATCATCTCCCTAATATTTAAAAGTATTAATAATAGTTTTCTTTCTTTTTTTTACAAAGAATTTTGGTTAAATGTAAAAAATTAAAGTTATTTGACTTGAGTTTCTGTGATAATGTCGATGAAAATCAGGTAATTTAATTTTTTATAAATTTATTTATAAATTAAAATTTTAATTGTTTTATTTAGGTTAATATTTGGCGTGAACGATTTGATGTAAATATAAAAAGAAGTTTTGTGCCTTCTGATTACCTCATTTAAAGGTATTAAAAATTAAAAAAAATGTATTGATTTATAATTTCCATTAAAGTTTACTAAATACTTTAAGTATATTTAATGTTATATGTATGTAAAAATCAAATACAAGACAAAATAAAAAATTTATTTTTTCTAATAATACATATTTTGGGCGACATAGAAAAAGAAAATATTTATAAGCAGAAATTAAGATAGATAAAAAAAATGAATTATATTTATATTGAAATACTATATTTACGTTTTTAACATATATTTTTTTTTGTAAACAAATCAGATTTGATTTGTAAATAAAAATATAAAGTTAATTTAAAAAAAAAACAATCTAGTTATTAAGAATTGTTTTTAAAAATATATAAATTAAAAATATTTTTGTATTGGTAAATATATGAAAAATGGATATAATCCGATTCTGTTATTATTCTGTTTGTAGGCGTTATGCCATTTTATATTTTTATTTCTTCTTCTAATATGCTCGTGGTTAAGACAAACATATTCATTAACTATTTTCATCGTTTTAATAATTTATTATAATCAAAATGAATTATAATATAAATAAAATTTACTTCGTAACAATTGAAAAATAAAGTATATACCAAATATTTGTTTTATGAGATTTATTATTAAAAATGTTACTTATAAAGGGCATAACTTAAAATATACACATTATGAAAATGAAATAATAATAAAAAAAAGATTATTAATTATATGAACATAAAACTTACTCCAAATAGTTATATAAAAAAGTTAATCGTAAATTATAAAGTTTATTTTAAATTAAAAAAAATTAATCATAAAATTTTTTAATTTTTTTCACACTGAATGGTGTACTACCATCATTTTCTTCTCCAATTGAAGAAGACCTTTAAATGATATTATAATTAATACATATTTAAAATCAATTATACATTTATATACTTGAATTTCTTAATTGGCGTGCTAGTTGGTGTACGATTAATAGTTTGTGTCATATATTCTTCGCTAATATCATTATTATTAATGGTATTATTTTCTTTATTTTCTTCTTTAATTCCGTTAGTATTATCATAGTTGTCTGCATTTGTACAATTTCCTTTGCAACCACATTTATCAGAACATTGCATGGTATTTGAGCGACATCTACATCTTTTTGAATTACATGGCAATAATTTACAATTACATCGTGTTGTTCCATCAGAATTACGTTTAACACCAGCATTTTCTAATTCTTCAATTATATTAAAAGTACCACTAATTTTTTTATCGTCTAATGATGTCGACTAAAAATATAAGAAAAATTATAATGAATCTTTATTTTGTTATATTTTTAAAATTAAACAAATTTACGCTTGAGTTTCCACTCGTTTTGCGTTTAGAAAGTCTTGAATTGCATGATATTGTCCAATCAGGATCTTTTGTTAAGTCATCTTCTTCCACTGAACTTATATCACTATCTGTTCCGAATTTTTTGGCCTGTTTTAGTTATATCAAATAAATTTAAAATAATCAAATTATATTAATTAAAATTAACTATGTAAGAAACGAGTCAATAGAATCGCAAATTAGATTAACATAAAATTATCTTTCATAATATTTTATAGTAAATTAATAAGTATTCTAACATCGTCTTCTTTCTAAATAATTTCAAAATTTTCTAAAATTATTTTCATAAAACAGAACATGCTATTATTATGTGAATAAGCAAATAGTTTGTAAAATTTGTAATTTAATTCGTATTATTGCAATCTTCCAAAATGAAAATTATTTAAAAATTAAGAAATCTTTGAAATATCAATTTAAAAAAATTATTAATATTTATTACAATAAATAAAATAAATATATATAATATAAATATAAATAAGTATTATTATAATAAATTATATAAATATCAATATTCAAATTAATATTCGAAGACATCTTAAAATATACTTTACCATAAGTGTTTGCAGTTTTGGATGCATTATTTTAAATTTTTCTTTTTTACTCTTTGCAACCTTTTCAATTTCATTACATTTCTTTTTATATTCTGCTAATTCTTCACGCAAAGAATCTAGTTTATCTAAAGTTTCTTGTTGTATTTTCATACGTTCAGTAATTTCAGGTGTAATTTCATTTTCATCATAAAATTGTTGTGGTATATTACTCAATTCTCTTAATAATATAGAAATTTTATCTTCATAATTTTTTTCAACATTTGATATTTCTTCACGATATTTTATTTCTGAAATATCATATTTTTTCTGTAATAATTCTACTTTTTCATCAGCTAATTCACATGCTGCTTTAAATTCATCAATTTTATTATCTTTAGCTGTATATTCGCGACGTAATTCAGTAATAGCATTAAATAAATGTTTTAATGCCGCCTTAGCTTCTGGCATACTTTGAATACCATCACAAATTATTTTCATTTTTCCATCAATATCAGTTGTATAAATTTTTTGTTGTAAATCATCAATTTGTGCATTACGCATTTCCAAATCTTCAGTTATTGTATTAATTTCAATTTTATTTTCAGGTTCTAAATTCTTTAATGTATTTAAACGATTATTAATAATAGCACGATCTTCCATTAATTGATCTAAAGAATATTGTGCATCTATTACAGACATAACAATTTCAAGTTCATGATCAATTGTTGTTAAAATTTGATCAACTTTTCCTGTTGCACCATTTATTTTTCGCATACTTTGTGCAGCTTTTTGTTTATCCAAAGCGTCTTTTAGTCTGTGGAAAGAGTTTTTATTTTAGTTTAATTACATTAAAAAAATATATAATATAAATTACCTTTTATTAACAGCCATTGCTTCTTCAACTTTACGTTTAAGAACATTTTTCTGTTTATTATGTAAACTTTCCATACGAACCATTTCATTTTGTCGTTTACGATCTTTCTCCTTTAATTGTGTCAATTGTTTTTCACGATTTAATTTCCATTGCCTGAAATTTTCGCTTTCAGCTTTCATTTGACGTATAAGCTTAACTTTAGCTGCTTTCATTAAATGAATCTCAGAATTTAAATTTAATATTTTTTGTGATTCTTTTTCTCGTACTTTTAATAATTTTGATTGTTGTAAATTTTTCCGTTTCAATTCATTTAATTCAATTTCAAGTTGTTGTAAACGTTTACGTCTTTCTTCAGCAATTTTTGCTGATGCTTTATCTTTAACACATTTTAATTTTTCTAATAATTCAGTTTTTTCATGTTCTAATATTTGTATTTTTGTTTCACATTCTTTAATGTTACCGTCAGCATTATCACCTTCATATACACACAGTTTTGATAAATTACCAGTAACTTTTTCTTGGAGTTGTTCTTTTAAATTTAATTCACGATTCATTTGCCTTAATTTATTATTAAAATCAATTTGTTTTGTTGTAAACGAGTCTAATTTCTGTTGTACATCTTCAGCAACTGAATGTAATGAATCAGTTTCTTGCATAGAATTATTTTTTAGTATAGATAATTTTTGATTTAATAATTCGGCTTTATTTGTACGTAAAATATTATCAATTTCATCTATAATATTACGAATATTATCAACCTTTTTAGCATGTTCGATAGATTCAGGCGAACAATTTTTCTCATTAAAATTATCATTTAAATTAATAAATAATTGATAAAGTTCAGTAAACTTATTTTGAAATTTATCATGGGCACTTTCAGAATCAACAACTCTCATTTCAAGTTCAGCAACATCTTGTAAAGTAATTTGTAATTGTTGATGTAAATTATGATTTTTTTCACATAGAACATTCAATTGTTTGCGCATATTTTCAATATCATTATTTGATATAGCCAAATGACCACCGTTATTAGTAATATTAGAAACAATATTACCACCACCAGTATTAAGTAATTCTATACGTAATTTTTGTATAATACCATTTAAACGATTAATTTCAGCTGTGGCAGGATCTTGATTAATAATTGGTTTATTTTTAATTTTACGAGCACGATCAGCATATCTTAGAGTACTTAAAGTTTCATCCATATTATAATCAGCTGGACTGACGCATGCTATCATTAATGTAACTGAATTACCACCAAGAGAATCTTGTAAAAGACGTGTTAATTTTGAATCACGATATCCAACATATCCATTAACCTGACCAGCTGATAATTTAATATAAAAAATTATTATTAAACAATTAAAATAATGTTAAGGGATCCCGGAAAAAACAAAACTTACTTCCAAGTGCTGAAATAACATTTCCCAATACCAATAATCCTTGATTTATTTTAACACCTTCTTTGAATCGGTCACCCGTTGCTTTTGTTTTCTTTGATCGTTCAGAGCCCGCTAAATCAACCAAGTGAAATTTCGATGATGTAGAAGTGTTCCTACAAAAAAAAAAAAAACAATGTAAATAATAAAAATTATTAATTAATTTATATTTAATTAAATAATTTACGGATCATTATTTTTCATCATTTGAATATTAATAGTGAAAATAGCATGTGATCGACTTGATTGTTGATTCATTGCAGTTGCACCAACTGCTCTGCCTGACGAACCTTTAATTAAACATCCAATAGTTTCAGCAGCTGTTTTTACAGGTTTTTCAGTTAAACCTGGTATAATAATTGTTTTACTACCATCTTCCCGAATATCAACAATTGATTGTTCACGAGAACTTGTACTTAATAAATCATATAATTGTTCCTGATACAATTCCATAAATGAACATGTCACCGTAAATTGGTGGTCAATAGATATTTCATGAATTAAATCATATATTTCATAAATTGCTCTAGGAATAACACCCATTTCAGAATCTTTTATACCATTAAAGGCAGTACCCATTGTATGAGTTTTACCAGAACCAGTTTGTCCATATGCCAATATAGTTACATTGTAACCTAAATAAAATGAAGAAAATTATTTATGTTATATTGTTTTATTAGAAAAGTAGGTGAGTGCATTAGCGTTTACGCTTATATATAAGAGGACCGTTGTTCAATTCCCAGCTAGACCAAATTTAATTATGTTTTTTTCACTCTGGGTATGAATATGGAATTGAAAACGCTGTCGTATAAAATAAGAAACAAAATACTTCTTTTTAGTTGTTTACCTTTCATTAATTTTGGTAACATTTCTCTGACAGCAACATTATATATATGCTCTTGTGTTTCTTCTGTATCAAACACATAATTAAATGTATAAGAACCTGTATTTTTAACTAGGATTTGTTGTGTGCCATTTTGTTTATATGTAATATTTTGGCATCCTCTTTCTAATTCATTTGGTACCAATGGACGAATACGAACAGCTACCCTAACTGTATCAATGTTCTCAGCCATCCCAATAAATAATAATTATATTTTTGTCTCCGTAAATTGTTAAATATGGATTTTCTTTGACTTTGATATTTGCATTAAAAATATATATGTATTAATTGTTTGAATATTAAAAAAATTGTACAATTTTTCACACACAATAAAATAAATAAAACAAACAAAAATTAAAATATATGAACAAAAATACGTCCACAAATTAACAAATAAATCAGAGTGCACTATAATGCCGCTCACTTTTCTTTAAAATAATAATTAAATAAATAAATTCAAATTTCAAACAAAGTACGAATACGAAAATGCCGCTATAATTTAAAAAATCTGAATTCGAGGTAGCCAACTTCATAAAAATCAGAAATTTTGAAGCAAAATTGAAGCAGACCGAAAACTTAACCATACTAAAAAAGGAGTAGTTCAGAATTTGTATGTGTCAAGAATATGGCAATAAGAATAAGGGCTGGGATCTGGATTTCAGTTTTTCTATTACGTTTTCATATACACATACGCTGTGTATTTCCACTCGAGTTCAATACGGATTAGGTATAACAGTGTGTTTGTGTTCCCATAGAATTTTACATAAGTGGTCTTCACGACCTAAATATTTTTTCATGATATTTTGATATTTTTTTTTTAAATTACGTGAACACCTGTTTTTGGTGCCTGAGATATTTTGATATTTTTTTTTACATTTTATGTCTGGCAGTACTGAATATTTCATGTTTTTACGTTTATTTTACATATTTATATAATCTGGTAGCACTGAAATAATTTAAACAAATATTGTTAAAAATTAGAATTAGCAAAATTTAAGGAAAAATAAGTAAATATGTAATAATACTAATTTTAAACAGCAATACTAATTTTAATAAACAATAATCCCCGTCAATACAACACAAAATAAAATTTCAAATTTCAAAACAGAAAATTTCTGACAGTAGTATTTTGACATATATATCAAAATATCAAAAAATACATGCCCAGCGGCATGTATTTTTTGATATTTTTCTGACACTATCGTGATATTTCCCGCCAAACTTTGCGTAACGGAAACGGAAAGTTTTCCGAGTCTAATTCCTTCTAAGGTCTTGGAAAATGTTACGTTTTGGCGTAACTGAATTGATACGCAACTGTTACATTCCTTATATGAGAAGTGACACTATTTTTCGTTACGATAAGTCCTCGCAAAAGCGTAATGTTTCTGTACAGTTTAGGTGTAATGTTTTCGTACTGTTTTAAGTGTAATTTTTTCGTACAGTTTAGGTTTATGTATTCGTACATATTTAGCGTAACTTGTGCGTACTGTTTAAGTGTAACTTATGTGTTTATGTGTTTATGTGTAACGTATACGTACAAATTTAGCGTAATTTTTTCGTACTGATTTAATGTAGCGTATTCGAATTTATTTAATAATTAAAAAACAAATTAGTTATTTTAATAATATATTTCCAAACAAAAATAAATAAATTCATATTTATTAATATATAAAAATAAAAAAAAATAATGAATAAAAAAATTGTAACTTTTTACAAAAAATTTCGTAACTTTTTAGGCGTTCGTAAACTTAACATTTCCGTAAAGAATTTATTGTAAACTTGAAATAGTAGAAAAAAAAAGTTTACATTAACATTACATTTTCATTCGGATTTAAGTGTATACAATTTATGTGTACGCCAACGTTACATTTTGGTTAAGAAATTTTCGTAACTTTTTAGGCGTTCGTAAATTTAACATTTTCGTAAAGAAATTAGCGTACACTTGAAATAGTAGAAAAAAAAAGTTTACATTAACATTACATTTTCATTCGGAATTTAGCGTATACAATTTAAATGTACGCCAACTTTACATTTTGGTTAAGAAATTTTCGTAACTTTTTACGCGTTCGTAAACTTAACATTTCCGTAAAGAATTTAGCGTACACTTGAATAGTAGAAAAAAAACTTTACGTTAACATTACATTTTCGTTCGGAATTTAGAGTATACTTTTAAATGCGTGGCGGGTTTAATATTTTTTTCAACCAATCAAAACTCGTTATTTCGTAAAATATCAAAATATCAAGAAAAAATATTTAGGTCGTGACGACCACTATATTTTTTTCGCATAGTTTTTTCGCATAATTTTTAGAATAGCGTTCCCATTGAAATTTTTAATAAAACTAAAAACTAAATTGTAGCCAACTTTATTTTGCAAATACACTGATACTATTTAGCGTATTTAAAGTTCCAAATTATTATTTAATTAAATAAAATATACTTTTTATTTTAATTTATATTGACTTTTATTAATATATTTAAAATAATTTGTCGCAACAATGAAATAAAAACACACAAATATTTCATATGAAATTCAACTTGACCGATTTTTTTTTGTTCAAGTTTTTTTTTCATACAATCCTGTAAAACTAAAAACTAAAAATTTTAATGTGAACGCTAGGTAAGTGTGCATGGAAACAGGGATTGATTTGCGATTGAGTTTTCGTTAAATCCATTTCAACTCCACGAAACTTGTCTGATGTGAAATGTGTATGAAAGTGTAAAAATGGTTAAAATATGGCGGGGACAAGAATATTTTGAGTAGATTTAAATTTATTATAAAAAATATAGAAGACAAAATTAATATTTAGAAGGAAGGAAATATTAAAAATTTAGTAGACATTTTTTTTTTCATTATAAATGTCATATAATTTTATCATACTGTAAACTCAATCCCAAATGATGCGGATTGAATTTGTATTTTTTTACTTAACGAAAATCCCATTTCAATCCAATTACAACTCAATCTCACGTGCATGAAAACGCTACAATTACAATATATATATATATATATAAAAATTGCTTAAAGGGAAAAATGTCGATAATATAGGTTGATTGTCAGTTGTCAAAATATAGTGAAGCATTCAACATCACAACACAACACGCCATTTTAATAAATAAATAAAAATAAAAATTTCTTACAGCAATAAGAAAGAATAATTATTCTAATATTTAACATTATAAAATAAGCAGAAACTAATATACACAACATTTCAGACATCTATAGATTTTTATAATCGTTTTGGTTTTATGTTAATATGTAATAAGATTTAAGTGAAGTGAATTTTATTTTATTATATGTTTTGAATAACAAAATATAGTTTTTTAAATTATAATAATAATGGAACCAAATGAAGTTCTTGATCAATATATTGATATGTGTAATAATCAATCAGGATTCTTTCAATATTGTTTGGCAAATAATTCAATTTTAGAATGGTTTGGCAGAACCATTCGTGGTCGACATAAAATTTACCATTTTTTTAGGTAAATCGTTTATAAATGTATAATCATCATATAAAATTTATTAATCTTTTGCATTTATTAATTTCGTAGGTATGATTTATGCCAGCAATATGAACATAATTTTCATGATCCACATTCTTGTGATCCTATTGAAATTAGACCATCACATTTTGAATCGTAAGATATGTCGATTTAAAAAGTTTAATTTTAAAAGTTTTAATTTTTTTTTTGCAGAAAACAAGTTATAAATGATGATAGAATGGATATAAGAAATATATCAATAAAACCAAATAATATAGATATTACACCAATTCAATTTGGTATAATATCACCAAAATTACCAAAATTAAATCGTGGTTTAAAATTTATTCCTGATAAAGATGATGAAGAAGAACTAAATGAACTTGGTTTATCAACAATTCCAGATACAATAATACCACCGCCTTTAGAATTAAATACTGATGAACCACCAATTAAAAAATCAAAACATTCCATTCAAGATTTTTTGGAAAAAACAAATATTGAAGAAGATACAAAAAATTTAAATAATATTTATGATAATGTTATTCCAAGAAATAATATTGAATGTAATGATACAAAATATAGTCCTTTAATGTATTTGGAAGTAAATGGGACATTACGTGTATTAAATCGTATTAAACATCGTGGTGTACACACTCCAACAACATTAAATTATACAGAAACAAATAATAAAAATTCAAATAATAATTTAAATGAATTAATAATAACAAATTCATCGTCATCATATTGGGACAGAGATACTAAATTAAAAATATCATATCGTATTAGATTATTAGATAAACAAATTGAATTTGCATTAATTATATATGAACATATAATAAAAAAACCAACTATTAAACGTAATCTTTTATCAGAATTTGATGAAACTGTAATTAGTCATAAAAATGAATTAAATAATAAGAAGGAAACTATAACACAAATAACAAAACAAAATAATTCTATTCCTGAAGTGAAACGTAAGAAACCATTAAAACGATTACTAAGATTATTTTAATAATTTTGTTATACTTAATTTTTACAATATAAATTAAATTTTAATTTGATTTTTGTTTTTTTCCCTAGATATTGTATAACAAATTTTTACTTTACAAATTTAAAATTGTATAATAAAATGTAAATATTAAATATGAAAACAAAATAATTAAATATATTTTTATACGTAAGAAAAATATAAATAAAAATAATAATAGATGCTTTTTTTTTGTAATTACCAAAAGTTATTGATATTTATGCAACTGGTTGAACGGCTCAATTGGGGAATTGTATATAATATATGAAAGCCTACAGTCATTTAAATTTAAAAAATTTATTTTTATTTATTTTTTTTTTTTTCAAAAAATGGTCACTCGCATTTTTTTTTAAATTTTAAATTTAGATTTTAATTTTCCAACTTTCTTTTTATTTTTTTAATTTATTTTTTTTTGTGGGAAGATGGAAAAGTTTTGGTTTTTTTATCAAAATTTCACTCGGATTTTTTTTTTGTTATTTTAAATTTAGAATTCAAATGTAAGCTACAAAAATTTTAATTTTTATGTTTTTATTTTCGAAAAATATAATAAAAAGTGAAATAAAAGAAAAGTTTACTTTAATTTTTGATGTTTTAATCTTTTTGGTAAGTAACATTATAGTAATTTTTCATTTTCTTATATTAATTTGTCATTCAGACATATATGTTTAAATGTTTTCTTTATAGTTAAAATTACCTTTCGATCGATATACTTATACTTATATCATGAAAAAATTTAAATTTCTTAAATCTTTATTAACAATAATAAAAAAACGCATGTCATATATTTTTTTTGAAAATTTTGTGATGTTTATTTGTATATTTCATTAAATTATAATTTTTGGTAAATTTAATATTTAAACAAACAATTTTAAGAATTTTTTTTTTAATAATTTACATTCTATTAAAGTAATTTCTGACTATCCTATCCAAAAAATAATTTAATTTTTATATTTTCATTTTACACTTTACATTAAATAAAAAAAAAATAGGAAATAATGAAATAAAAAATAGTATAGAAAATATACCTTTTTTTTTGTATAAGTTACCGCGGTTAACTAGTACATACATTTAATTAAAGTATGAAAATTATCGATATATTTGATACTTTAATTAGTTACTCTCTATATATTGCATTTTCGGCTCAAATACGTCTTTTTTCTTTAAAAAAACAGAAATATGCCATGAAAATATTATTGAACTACGTAATTATTCTAAAATTCTATTAAACAATTTAATTTTATTAGTTAATATTTTAAAATTATTAAATATTTTATGGAATTATACAAATATAAGGTAAAATATAATTGAGCCATTGAACTATAAAAATACGAATTTGAACTTGAAAAAGACGAATTTGATTCGAAAATGCTATAATACTAATAAAGGTATATGGAAAGTTTTGCAATATTTCCCATTGAATAATTTAATATTTCTTCATATATAATACTAGTTTATATTAATTTATGTACTTTTACCGGTAACATTTATATAACGAAATAAAAATAATTTTGTCTTTCTTGATAAAATTTATTGTCCTTGTGTATCATAGCTAGTATTGTTATCTGGATCTATAATAATAGGTTTTATAATGAATTGTCGACGATTAACAATATCAGATACAATTGGTGTCAATTGCGTTGTACCAATCTTGAATAGAAAATACAAAATAAATTTTAATTAATTAATTAAAAAATATAATAAATTTTATTATAAATGAATATTTATATATGTACATATAAATTAAAATATATAATAATATAATTTAATTATTAATCAAAAATTTTGAATATGTTTAAAAAAAAGAAGAAATGAATATAAAATCAGAGTTTGTTAAAAAAAATCCATTACAAAGGTAATACAATATTACTGTGAGTTATACTACAAATTACCAAAATTTTGTACGATTAATTTAATTGGAAAATTATTTTTATATAATAAATTTTTTTAAGAAACTGTCAATTCACTATTATTAACTATTATCTAAAATTATTATTTAAATTGGCATTGTATTGAAAATTTTCGCGCCAAAAATAATAAAACAAAAAATAATATAAAGTAATAACGATTTGACAGTTCGTTAGAAAAAAATCGTATAAGTTTTTGTGCCCCTGGGTTTTTTTATAAATTAATTAAAATACGGTTAAATAATAAATTGAAATTAATGAAATTTATATTTAATGAAGATTTAATAATTAATTTTATAAAATTTGATTTCATTTTTTCAGTAAAAAGAAATTTTATAGAGGTGAAAAAAGTGATTTAATTTTTTTTTATTTTTATTATGACAACATAACTTTCTTTTCGCTGTCACGATGAAAAGTTATGATTGAAATTGTATGTACTCTTATTTAAACAATGATTTTGTGATTTTAAAATTTTAGTAATTTTAATAGAAATTGAATTAATTTATAACGAAATTTAATTTTAAATTGCATAATTTTAATTATTATTTTAATGTCGGTTTCGGTTTATATTTCGGTTATTTCGGTGATAATCATTTTATATATTCGTATACGGTAGTCGAAATGAATAAATGTTTTTTATTTAGAGTTACAAATTGTGAATAATACTAATCAAAATATTTTTTAAAAATGATAATGGCTTTTAAAAACGATCAAGAATTGATTAACATAATATGCGAAATGTGTCAAAAAATGTTTATAATATTAAATATCAGTGTTTAGTTCTTGATACATTCTGAATTAGATCTATCAATTAGTAGCAGTTAAGTGTCCTAATATAAGAAATCAAAAGTAAGTACAAATTGTCACTATAACTTTTAGATATACGTTCAAGATACTTTCCTGCTGTGGAGCTTGATTAACGGTCAACTATAGTAAGGATAAGTAGACCTCCTAATAAATGCCATTAATTCTGATAAGGTCTACTCTTCCTTACTATTGTTGACTGTAGTTGACCTTTAGTTACTCAAGCACCAAAGGAAAGTATCTTGGTGAGATATTATTTGCTTGCTTATTACTTTTTAGTTGAATATTATTACTTAAAGGGAAAGTCAAATTTTTTTTTTCAAGTTCTTTTGCTATAACTTTCGCAAATTAAATTAATAACTTTGGCAAATTAAAAGAAATTTCACGTCACCACTTATATTGGAGAAAGTCGATGTTTTACGCCAAAAAAACGCCAATTTTCGGAAAAAAATCAAAATTCTCCAAATAGACAAATTTGGCAATCTATCGACGCGAAATTTTAATTACAACAAAACTATCCAAACAAAATTGGAAAATCTTTTAATTTGCCCAAAGTTATAGCAAAAAAACCTACTAGAATAAATTGTATGTGTCTCGACTAAAAATCAACCTTAAAGAAAGTATGTAATTCTTCATTTACCAAATAATGGTGCATTACTTATTGATAGTAAAATATCATCGATATTGATAGTAAATAAAAAAATAAGTAATGCATCAGAGAAGTAAGTAGTACAAATTTTAAATTATAAGAAATATACAAGAAAAGTAAATTAATTCATTTTGAATTAGTTATGGCAATAATTATGTTTATTTACGTATTTCAATAAAAGAATGGCAATATTTAACAACTCTGATCTCTGATGATATAAATAACATAAAAAAAACCAAAGGCCATATGTTTTAATTAATAATTAATTAAAATTAATTATGTAAATGATTATTTTAAAATTAAACCAAAAATTTTATAAATGCATGCAAAAAAAATTGATTAATAAGATTAGTAAATAATAAAGTTTTTTAATTAACAAGAAAAAATAAAATATGATTTTCTATTATTTTGTTTTGTAACAAAATTTTTAAATTTATACTCACACATGGCCTTTTTTTAAAGATACCAAAAAAAAATTAATAATTTAATTATTTTCCCCCATTTTCTTTTGATAGGATAAATAAAAATAATATAATTATGTAGGAGTAATATTTTTATGTAAAAAAATTGCATCATTGTTTTTGTGTATATTTTTTTTTTAGTATTTAAATATAATAAAAATAAAGATGAAATTTTAAAGTCTAATTTTATTTATTTTTAGAAGAAGTTGTCTATCTACAAAAAAAAAAGTAAAAAAAAATATAATTATTAATTTTATATAAGAAAAACCGAAAATTAATAAAAAAAGAAATTATTATAATTAAATAGAATAATCAATTTTTAATGAATAATTATACCCATGAAATCTACTAAGTATTTTGAAGAATCCTAATCTTATTATATTATCTACTTATATTTTAGAATTTGAATTTAAAATTTCAACTAACTAAAATACCGACTTAAAGAAATTTTGACATATTTTTTAAATAAAATAAAAACCTTAATTACTACAGGAGAGTCGAAAATGAAATTAGTTGATATT
Organism: Empis stercorea; assembly: GCA_949752835.1. NCBI lineage: Eukaryota > Metazoa > Arthropoda > Insecta > Diptera > Empididae > Empis > Empis stercorea. The sequence goes on along the minus strand of OX457087.1, from coordinate 53,405,519 downwards.
TTAAATTTTCTAGTATAATTTTACTACTGCTCATCTAGGATCTAGTATCAGTGATACAGTGATATGATATAATCGATACGCAATTAAGATTATTGGTTATTTTATATCATACATTACTAATTTATACTTTTAACTTGTTCATAAACAGGAATGTATTGGATAAACTTTTATATACAGAGCTTTTATTATAGATTTACCTCCATTTTATTACTTTTGAAGTGATGTATCAACTATTAAAAAATTTACAATTCACTCCTCACATACCTCAGTTAAATTAAACAAAATATAAAAACTTAATTACTTATATTTAATTGCATACTTTTAGGATAATTTAAGCACTTGAAAACAATAATAATTATATCAAATATACTATTATGCACCTATAGTTTTAATTGCTACACATACTTAACACTTAACATGATGATAGTATGTGTAAGTATGTGTAGCAATACTTAACACTTAACATGATGATAAAGTAAACTTTTTTTACAATCTCAAATGTGCTTTTTATATAATAATTGCATTTAACATGTTTTCTGTAATTTCAGTTTTAAATGCATATCGTAAATTTTAATATATAAAAGAATTTGGCGGGGGTTAAAATTTATTAATAGAAATTTGAATATTTACTGAATTTATCTAAATTCAATGCTAACAGGTAAAGGTAAATTTTATTAGAGTTTTAAGTAGTTGATATAGTTTGTTTTATCCACTGCGAGCATCTAAATAATTGACAGTAAGAAAATGAATTTAATTAGTGAAAGAAAATTGTCTTCAATTTTTTTAAAAGTTTAACAAAGACGATATAAGTCTTTTACATTCTACTTGGTATTAGTGGTCTAGCAGTAGTAAAACGGAAAAACGTTTAAATTTTTAATTTAAAAAGTAACATTTTCGATCTAATATAAAACATAAATTTCCATAAATTAAGAAAAAAATAAACAGAACTGAATTACGAAATGAATAATCATTAAAGTTAGATAAAAAATATCATTAAAATATACAAAATATATAACGAATTTTTCCATAATAAATAATTAATATATAATTAAGAATGTAAAAATATGAATTTACCACATTAAATAATTTTTCCTACATGTAAAACTAGAATTATAATTTATATATATTTTTCATTTTTTTGTTATGTTTTAATAATTTTATCCAAAGAAATAAAAAAAAATATATTTAATGTAAAACTGTTTATACCCTAAATCGTTTTACCTTCTTCATGCATCTACATTCATTTAGATTAAAATACAGCCCGGTTGTACATTGTTCAAAACTACGACAGCTACACGTACAATTTTGTGATAACCATATTTTATTTGGGTCCTAAAACACAAAAAATTAGATAATCCAAAATTAAATTTTTCAAAAATATTATTTACGTTATCACATTTTGATTTGTAATCAAAATTAATACAATTACATTTGCAATTTTTTGCATCATATTGCTGATATTTGTTGCAGTGCTATATAAAAGTTTAAATAATTTATTATTAAAAAATTTAGGTAATTAAAAATTTAAAATATTATTACTTCTCTTTTAGTTTTACATTGGCAGGTACATCTTTCATGTTGCTCTATTGGAACAAGAAAATGTTCTGTATGTTGGAATACACCATTTTGAAAAATTGACAATTTTGTAGTCTGGAAATTTATATATTTTAATAAACTATATTATTTTTGACTATATAATAATTAAAAATAATTGTCTCTATAATTAATAAAATATATTTTGTATATTATATATAATAACATACCGGTATATTTAGCACTGTTATTTCTGTTGGTTGACATTCAAGTGCTGGTGATGCACAACATGCTCCACATCTTTTTACAAATATACATGATGGATTATACATAAAATTTGATATAGATGTATCATTACATGTTGTATTTGGAGTAACTGGTACTGATACTTCCATCGGCTTGCATATTGCTTGTTTTGGTTTAATAATTGCACCTGTTCAAAAGGGGGAAAAAAAATATATTAATTATTTAACAAAAAAAAATCATATCTTGTTTTAATTACCTCTCGCAACGTTTACACCTTCAAAATCATCTGGAAAAATGAAAAGAAAACAAAATTACTTATCAATGCAGAAATATTAATTAAAATTTAATTTTTAAATGAGTAAATAAAGTGTCGTCATATATTCAGGTTAAGGTAAAAGAGTTCGAATGAATTTTATATATATATGTATATTTACATATATGGGGAAGTACTCTCATATATTTTACAAATTGTAAATTCCAGTAACGTTTCTTCTTAGTCAGCTAATAGTAATAATAATAATAATAATATGTATAAAATAAACTGAAATAACAATTTTTGCATATTAATGTAAATATTATGAAAAAATTTATTATTATTTCTGCCACATTTTATTTATTATTTTATATTTACTACAACAACTTATCATATATACTACAACTACAGGATAATATAATATTTACTAAGCAGTTTATTTGTTACAAAATATTATTGACCATATAGTCAAATTAATTTGTAGTTTTAGTTTTTAATTATGATTTTACAAAATTATTTTAATTAGTTGATAAAAAAAAGCTAATGTAAATATACCAAACTTAGATCTATTTGCGATAAAGAAAATCACTATACATACTTGAATTTAATAATTTTTGAGCAACAAAAACCTCAAAACCTCACCAATGTTTCCGGAAAAATTATATGGTGGTTTGTCAACCATGGTATATCTAAGCTAAACGTAATTTATTTACAGGCCTAAGATGTATTTCTTAGACTCGACACCTGATTAATAATAGTACAGTACTGTACACTGCACAATAATTAATCGTCTCTCTAAATAAAATATTAAGATTATTTATTACTCTTCCTAGATGAATGCTATCCTAATCTAGCTAGCACCTCAGTCTGTTAGATATCCGTCAATTGTAAAGCAAATTTCTTAACATTTTTTTTTGGTTATTCCATTTATATAAAAATTCAATATAATTTGGGTTGATAATTGTTTATTTACGTTAAATTATTATAACAACAATCCTTGACATTTTCTGTACTTTTTTGGACATTGCATGTTAAACTATAATATTTCTACTATAGACTTAAATTAATGACTGGAAAATCTTTTATATACAAAATATAATAATAATAATTAAAAACTGATTTTCTTTATTGTTGAGTTTACAAATAATTCAAAGGAATTATTTATTATCGAACAAAATTTGATCATTTTGAATACGGAAATGTGAATTTATATTATCACCAGCTTCCATAGTGAATATTAATAACTTTTAAATTTTATTAATATTTTATACAAAAACGTAAGCAAAGATAAAAATAAAATGTGATAAAATATTTTTTATTTGTACATTTTTCTATGACAATCCCTTTTTTCGATTTTATACATTTTACATTTCTTTTATGTCTAAGTACAAATGCTTTTTGTGACCTCATTAACTTAACAACATTGTAAACTATAATTAAAATTAGAACAATTTTTTTTTGGTTGAAATGAAATTTTTTTGTTGTTCCTACCTAAAAATATATTTCATTGATAACAAATTTAGTTTAAAAAATAACTCTTTACGGTTTAATGATTTTTGAAAAGAGTATTTGTGGACAATACTTTTTTTTGTTACATAAGTATTAGTATAGTTCCAATTTTAATTTACTATTATGGTGACTTGTGTATAAATTCGTTTTTTATTAAATTTTATATTATTTTTTGGATAAGTTTTATTTGTATGATGTTGAAGATCACCAAAATAGAAAAAAGTGAAGAAATACATAAAATGGTAATAAAGTAATATTTTAATATTTTAAATGAAATTGTAAATCAAATTTAATATTAAAGTTCAGAAAATTAAAGGAAAATTATTATCAATAATTTCAATTAAAGATATACTTAAGTAAAATTATAAACGAAGAATCATATGTGAAATTTTAATTCACAAAATGTCCATTTACAATATTATGATCAACTATTTCGTCATTTTTAATTTCTGTACATTTATAATAAAAAAATTTCATCATTAAAAATGATTTCAGTTTACCAAAGATTAAATTGTTTTCATCGCAAATGTTAACAAAATAAATCATACGATCCTCATCATAATACGAAAATATTCATATTGAATTTACTATATATTTTTATGTTTAATGTAATTTAAATGCGAAGATATCTTAAATGAGTCCAACAGAAAAATGTTTTTTTTTACAAAAATATAATTAAATTTTAAAAACGAGAATCAAAAGTTCATCTATTAAAATATAATTTAAACGATATTATAACATCATTTTTATTTTTTCAATAACACTATACAACATACAACAACAATCATTTAATTAAACCGATTTTCGAGCAATGAAATTTTTTTTGTATGGTTAATATGCGAATTTTGTTGCTATATGCGACGGGGAAAAATTTATTTTGATAAGGTAATCAGAGGGAAACTATGAATCTATAATTTTTTTTAATTCTTCTTTTTTTTATTATTATTAAATTAAGAATTTCGTCTCAAATTTTTTGTTCTCTGGGGTGGAAACAGGGGTTGTTCTTTAGTACATAAACAATTTTTTTTTTAAATTATTTATTTTGCAATTTACAATTTATTATTATGTATTATTGATTGGGCGGAAACATTACGAACTTTTGAAAATTTTGATCTAAACCAAAAAAAGATTATGTAAAATAATTTTTAATCTTTATACTTACGGCTCAGTTCATCAGATTCTTCTATTAAGGATTCATTTACATATTTTTTGGCAAATTCTTCTGGAGTTAAATTTTGTAAAGATTCAAAAACTTCGAGGGGAATCTGAAAAAAATATAAATACGATATATAAAAAAAATGATAATATTGAACCTTTTATTTTCTATCCATGTTTCTTTATACTTTGCCATTCCGACAATGTAGGTACAAAGAAGAAAGAACTATGTAAAATTTTATCAAAAACGTAAATAACGAAAAATGTATTTACTACGGACATATACCTTGTTTGCATGTGTCGAGTTGAGTTGGGTTGAGTTGAAATGGGTTTGAAATGGAAACATCAATTTATCGTTCCATTTCAACTCAACTCAACTCAACCCCTGTTTCCATGAACGCTAACTCGAGTTTAACTGGTCATGGAAACATAGTGATAATAATAAGTGTGCGAATTATGTATACATATATATTGGAAATGAAAGACATAAGCTAAAAACTTTAAAAAAATACATAATAAAGATTATGATATTTTGTTACGATCTTGCGTCAGTCTAAAAAGTTCAACTCATGGGCAAAACAATAAATATACAACATACATAAGTCGTCTAATGAGGTTTAATCGTTTAATATTAATTTATTCCGCCATTGACATGAAGACAATTAAAAATTGAATCATTAGACATATTGAATCTCTATAAGTTCATTATTTTAACTAATTAACTAATTTTTTTAGTTAAAAATATTAAAAGGTTTTTTATTATATATAATTTTTCAAAAGATTCTAAAAATCTAATTTTTAGATTTATCTTTTTAATATATAATAATTATATAGATGGTTTTTATTCAACTACGAAAATAATTTCGTCGTTCAATTTTTGTTGTTGTTGAATGAATTTTATATACAATTTATTTTCAATTTAAAAAAAAAAATATTGTCTAGACAAAATTATATATTTTTGCTATTTGATTTTGATAATTTTAAATTATAATAAATACCCTAAAAATAAATTATTACTAAAAGTCAGTTTGAAAAAAAAAATGGAAAGAAAATTTATGCTAATTGATTAAATATTTTGAATAATTCTTTTATTTTTTTAACACAATTTAAGAATTTATGATTAATGAAAATGTGTGAGCGTCAAAAATTTAAAAGAAATTCAAAAAATTTGTACAATCTCGAGAATTTACTGAAGGTTAAATAATATTCAGAAAAATAACAAACAACTGCAGATTGGAGGTTAATAACTTTAGTGAAATTATGAATTTATTACTTCTATCAAATATAGTACCTATATACTAGTAAGTATATACAAATTCTATGTAAAAATATTTATATTATTAGTCATTTAGACAAAAAAAATTTTTCATTTTGATGAAAAGCTTTTTAACATTTATGTTGGTATATTTTCAATTGTAAAAATCAAACGGCATCGTAAGATTTATGGCGCCATTGCACAATTCACACTGCAATTTTGAATACATGCTTTCATTCACGATTTTTTTGCAAAAATTCTTTATGTTATAAAATTCATCTTAGCAACTATGTGCGGGGAAATGCATAATTTAAGTAACAGGTAATCAACATGATTCATCATTATTATACACTTGAATTATACAAAAGCGTGTTATTCGTTTACAAGTTTTCTATGCTTTTGTATCTCGTACACATTAATGTTGTTGATTAAGTTCCGTTTCACAGCGTTCTTCATTGATAAACAAAAATTTATTTTTAGATTTGCCAAACAAAATATTTTTATAAAGTAGTTGGAAACTTTTAATTTCTTAAATTTAAAAAAAATGTTGTTTTTAATGTGTTTCAAGGTTGTAAAATTTTTTTTTACTGAAATTCGAATTTTTGTAAAAAAATTTTGGTTTTTTTTTTAGGAAAAGCGAAAATGTAAATTTTTTAAATAAAATAGAATTATTTTCTATTTTTCAACACTGTCTAGACTCTAGACATTACTGCACGTGCATGTATATATATAAGTTAAAGACTTAATTCTTATAGGCTAGCTATGCTATGCCGACAAAAGTATGACCTATTTAAGATATTTCAACTTTAAATCTTCGTTGATTATTTTTTCCTGCCATGTACAGAATTTTATTGAAATAAAATATTATCGCCAATTTATAACAAAAATAAAAGTGAATTTTTTATTTGGCGCAGAAAAAACTGATAACGATTTTTATTCAGACGAGCCTCTAAAAATTTTAATCAGAGGTCATTAACATTTTTTTTTTAATGATTTCATAAAAATTACTGGCATTTTATTGAAAATATTATTTAATTTCATTAATTAATTTATATAAATGTATCATCATAATAGCTATACATATAATTTAATTTATAAATAATGTTGGGAGATATGTTGAGTTCAAGATGATAAAGAATTTGAATCTTACAATTTCAATTGGTACAATATTTAATTTCCATATGATCGTAGAATTGATTTTGTTTTTTAGAAATTTTAAGACTTTTATTGGAATTTACAGATTGGATTTTGAGTTTTTCGAATTTAGAATTTTTTTGTTTAATCAGGATAGTTTATATAATGTACTATCGATCAACCATTCAAATTCCTTGTCTTAGTTAGGGACCTTGTCTTAAATTTTCTCGAATTTCAAATTCCTCGTGTTAGTATTTATAAATCTAACTGGGGAAGTTCGATTATATAATTACATTTTTTTTTTCAAATCAAATTCGTCCTTTTCCATTCTATATATTTGTCTATCTTTAAAGAAAAAAAAAACTAAATTTAATTGTAAAAAGATCAATTAGAATTGTTACAATTTTTTTAGTATATAAATAAATATAATCTCAGCTTTGAATGATTTTCATTTCGGATCATAAAAAATAAACTATTAGAGTTCTTGATAATTTTATACGCAAATGCAATTCTTTAATATTTAATATTAGATAGACATGTATCTAATTTAACTTATATTATTATTATGCTAATATCAGAGAGTCTAATATACTCAGTCATTGTCAAGGTGTATAAGAGATTTTAGATATAAGTAGTAATAATATATAAAAAAAATAACAACAACAGGTTTAATATTTATATAAATAATATTTGTATTTATGTACATATTTTGTTTCATTTTTACCTACTAACTTATTTTTATTTATTGAAATTCGAACACAGTATTTTTTTATTTAGTATAAGTAAATTATTTTAAAACTAGATTTTATTATGCAGTTTTAATTATTGATAAAATTTCCAAATAGCTCATACTTTTTAATTTCTCTTAAAAAAAATAGATTAAGGAAAAACCTACTTAATTAATTTATCTAATTTTAGAATAACCAACATAAATATTTTATGATAAATTTAAATTTAATTTTTTTTTATAAATTATAAATTAACTTGGGCTGACACTGACTTTGTATGAAATGTAAAATAAAGATATAAATTTATACAAGTGATAAAATCAATATTATAAATAAATATTCACCTATACATATATTTATGTATTTTTATGTTAAATCAATAAAATTAATTTCCATTTTATTACATAATTATTTTGATATTTTATTAAATAAAGATTACATGTTTTTTATATACTTCAAAAAAAAAAGAAATGGGTCAACTTGAAAAGTTTTGACTCATGATAAGAAATTCGTTAAATTAGTATAGAAAAATTCTTGATAATAAATTTATATTTTTTTAATGAACATTGAACTTGAATGGTATATTTATATTATACTGTAATGTCGTAGAGAGTTGTCCAACCTTATCAAGTTGATTTTTTTTAAATGGTCTTTCTTTGTAATTTGATATTAACAAAAAACGAACCGAAAATACAAATGTATTATATTTTTATTTTTGAATCTTTATTTATAGAAAATATGAAAAAAAGTAGAAATTTAATCACAAAATTACGTAAAATTTAAAAGGAAATTCAAAAATTTAAGATTATAAAAATAAACAAAATTTAACTAATTAATAATTTAGATTTATTCACAACCAACATAAAAAAAAGGGAAAATTTTATAATGAAAAAATAGTTATTTTGTTTAGGTACACCAGATACTAGAACTATATCTGTGGTTAAGAGGTAAAATTCAACTTCTATGTTATTATATATAACAAATTTAAAAATTACTAAGTATATGTGTTCAATTTTAAGATAATGAAATTTTATAATTCTATAGTATAGATAGGATATCAATTATCAATTAATATACTGTCAAATTTAATTTTTAATTTATGTATAGCAAATGATGCAAAATTCTTAATACATATATACATAAATGCAATAATATGAGATTCATTATTCCTTCTCGATTATAATTAAACTACTTGTTATCGTATGATTTTTTAATTTATAAATTTTGTGGTAATATCCTATAAATTACTTTCATACCTACCCATACTAATTAACACCTTGCCTTACGATTAAATCTCGAAGAATAGCACACTTTCAGACAAATAAAATTAGCGCAATTCTATACAATTATCATAAAATAAAACTTAAATATTGTTGTTTTTATTTAATATATGTATATTTATAATACATAACTAAAAACTATTTAATTTGTAATACAACCAGGTTTATAAAGTAATGATAATAAAAAATTGAGAAATAAAAACTTTAAAATATATACGGCACGGCGGGCGACGCCCGTCATATTCGAATTTAGTACAGAAAATCATGCCCGTCATTTTTACTCATGGAGTTGGTGATAATAAATATATTTCGCCATATGATGCTATAACGATAACCAATGACATTATTATCACAAAACAATAATTTAGTAATAATAATATAACAAATTTGATTCAAATGTACTAAGAACTAAGTACTATATACTACTCTTAAGTACATTATAAATAAGTGATATTACTGTTACTGATTAATTAACTGGATGTATGATAATACTCATAATGATGTAAATTACATTCTACATTTCTGAAGCTTAAAGTTAGAAATTCTAATTTTGAGTCCTTGAAAATTAAAATGACATTTTGAATTTTAGAATAGATTATTTGAATTATGCTACATGGATTTATAGTTCAATAAGTGTAATAAATTTTTGAAAATTTAAATCGCAATTAAATTTTAATCTTTCTTGAAACATTTTTTTTTGTATTAAAAAAAGCTTGTGCAAATATATATAAATAAATTTCATGGTGTGATGATTCACAATTGAATATTATGTAGGTACACATAGTTAGTTATTTGCTATTATTTAGTCAATAACAAAAACTTTTTATAAAATATTAACAAAAATTAATTATTTTTTCTTATCTGTAAATTAAAACGATTTTTTGTTAGTAAGTTTTTTTTTATAATATTCTTTTCTAGTAAAATTTATGTACTGAAAAATGAAAGTCAATAAAAATATTTTACAATAATATAATCTCCCACAATTATTTATCTTTCTACAGTTTATACAGTTTATATTTAATTAATTAAAATAAATATTTCCTGTTTACCTACAAAAACGAAAAGAAATACACCAGTATATAGAAATACCAGTATCGTATAAACTTTACATAAAATTCAAGCTTTTATTATTTTAAATTATGTGCTTAATTTGTTTCCTTACTGATTATAAATTTAATTATTAATTAGTTTTATTTAACCAAAATGCAAATATTATAGAAATTTAATAAAAAAATAAATTAATCCACAAAAAAAATCTTCAAGAAAATCTTTTGATCATTTCCGTTTTTTATCCCGCATTAGTATATAAATTTAGTGTCTGGGTGGGTTTTATATATTGTCATACATTGTCAATTTACACGCTTTTATAAATAAATCAGGTGGGTTTAAAATATGCATAAAAGTGTTCTTTATTATTTTGTTTTGAATCGGAGAACCTTTTTTTTCCAGATATCTTTTTCAAAGGCAAAATATATAAAAGAATTATACATATATGTATATAAGGATTATAGTAATAAGCTAAAACTTCCTATTTTCTAAACTGTTTTTGAATTTCCCATATATATCCTTCCTGATGCAATATTTAAATTAGTTCCAAATCATATTTTTTAAATATTAAACTGGAGTAAAAGGATATATGGGAACTAAAAAATGATTTGATTTTGAAATTTATATAAATAAAATATTTCTCATGTTTCTTCTATGGTTGATATTTTGAATTTTATCTCTGGGGTATATAAATTTCTAAACACTAAAACCGCAAAATATGTAAACACATGACGTCGAGATTTTTATCTACTCTTTTAAATATAATAATATTATTCAGGTATATTCTACAGTTTTATGTTTTATCGTGTTAAAGTAGTGAATACAAAATGTTAAAGTGAACAACAGATTTTATATATGAATCATAAAGAAAACAAAATAAAATAAAGAGCATCTTGAGAAAATTGTTGATTTGAAAAAGAAATGATGATAATTAAAAGGTATACAATGTCAACTAACACCTAAAAGAAGGGTGTAAATGTAAATTTGGTAATCTAAAATATTAAAACAAATAAACAAAATTTAATTATACAAAAATTTTAAATTCCAATTTAAGTAGAAATTTAAAAACAAATTTATGTTCAATGTGTGATAGAAATAATTTTAAAATTTCATTACGTAATATTATAGAAAGATTATATTTTTATATTGAAATTAATATATTTTTTATAAGTTAGTTTAGTTTTTTGTGACCATGAACTGTTTTCTTTAAGATATTGTAAAGTAATTACTAAATATTTAGGTTTCTGTTTAGATTACAGAGCTAAGTTCATTATGACACCTTTTTTTTACCTATATATTTATTATTATTATCTTATGATTAATGAGTTTTTGTAATGACTTTGATTCCAGATTATTATATTTATACTATAAAATTTTAATATATAGAACATTATACTATCAATAAGAATCACATTTACGACTATGGTTCAATGTTTCCTATCCCTTAGTATATATTATAATCTAAGTTATTTAAGAAATTACAACAAAATATTTATACTTATTTGAGTAATCCACTTGAGTGTAAGTAATAATCATATTTATTTCATTTCAATCAAAACACTTCAGTTTATTTAATTATAGATATATATAATAGTACTTAATTTATCTATATAGATTGATGAGCAAATCATCTCTAAATAGTTTAATTTAGCTACAGAAATTTTGTTCAAATTAATAAAATTTTACAAATAATTAACTAAACTAAATGTTGATGATGAATATTGACAGTGTCCTAATAATCTCCAGGCATAATATTCCCTTTTAGTGTACCATAAACAAGAAAATCCACCATTTAATAAAATAATTTTGGGTTTTGCACTATTGCAATTCATTATTATCTATGTTATTATAAATCAAATTAATAGTTTTCATCTGATTTCCCAAATTTATAGTACAATCAGTATCCACAAGTATGTGGTATAAATAATTTAAAAATAACTACCAAAATTAATAAGGACTCATTTACTTTTTAAGTATTGGACGTGTATACATAATTAATTTGATTAATTTAATTTTAATTAGACTAAATACTAAATATATATATATAAGTATATAATTAATATAAAATACAATCTATAACTAGGACAATATTGAAAATTCCAGTCTAACATAAATAAATGCGCAGGTTTTCACAGTGATGTGAACTTAATTTTACTTTATCATATATTTAATTTATTTTTTTTTATGTAAGTATATATTTTTAAGTTTACTCACCTCATTTGAATGATCATGCTCTTCTACCTCATTTGGATGTTCAATTGGATATAAAATTTCATGAGTTGAATCAGTATTGTATCTTTTATTATATACATATTTTTGTTCAATTTCTTCTTGACTTTGTACTACATTTATGATTATAAAAGAAAAGCATAATAGAACTAATGTAATATCATCTATTATTGGTGAGGTCTTCATTATGAAATGTTTTATCTCTAGTGTTCCTTTTATTATTATCAGTTAATTCAAAAAATATTCTCTCTCCCTGCTATATTACAAAATTAAATTATTTACTTTTAGTTTTAAATTAATTTTTTTCAAGAGACAGAAATTTATTATTTTCAGTAAAAATTTCACACCAATTTTATTATACATATATAAGATTAAAATAATAATTTTAATTTCATAAAAAAAAATATTTTGAAATTTATATTTTCCGAATTGTTTTAATTGTAAAAATTAACATTATATCAATATATTTTTGTAAATATATAATGATAAAAAGATAAGATAATAAAATAATGAAATTCTTAATTTTATCGAGAAATTTAAAAATAAAAATTCGTTGATTCATTAAAAATATAAAATTTGAAAGCATTTTAAAATTAAAAAATTTTAATTATAGAAAATTAAATGAAAAATTACAACAAAAAATACTGTAAGAAAAAAATAATATTTTGAATTGCAATACGATAACTAATTTCAATTTAATTCTAAATAACAATAATAATTTGTTTGTCAGTAATTTTTTTAGAAAACTTTAATTTTTAAAGATAAATAAAAATTTAATTATCTAATTATTTTTATTTTTAATTTTTTAAAATTTAATTACTTTACTTTTCCAATGTAAAAAAAAAACAGTCCGGTCAACATCGAAAAAAAACATATCAAAAATATTTAAAGAATTTGAAAAAATTCTAAAATTTATTAAATTTACAATTAAATAATTAAAGAATTATTAAAATTTCTATTTAATTTTCTAATTAAAATTATATATTTTCAAAAACTAAACATTGCTTCAGAATGTTGCAATAATTTTTGGTATTAGAAAAAACCTGAAAAAAATATATTTATATAAGAAATGCGCAGGTTTTTCCTTAAACGAAGGATTTTTATTATTTGAGTTATATTATATTTCTCTAGGTTAATATACCTAGACACTATAGAGTATATTTGGTAATAAAATTCCTTTCCAAAAAAACAAACAAAACACAACAAAAAAGTATAAAATATAAAAAAAAATCTATAAGTTTAAAATTATAATATTTTTGGGTCACGAAAGCCGCATTTTTGTATTAGAATAATATTTTTTTTATTGATTAGTAAGAATAACTTTAAAAAAATTATTTATTAGACACTTTATTTAATGAAAATACTATAAATAATTTCAAGTATATAGTATAAATACCAAATTGAGATTTATATATTAGTATAGATATATTTTAATGCAGTTCTACATTAATTATTAAAATTCCAGGAAAATTAATTAGTTTTAAATTAGTTTTTTATTAATATTTTATTGAACAAAATCGATTTATAATATAAAATAGGTGAAAATTTTATACTAAAATGAACATAATTATTATTTGAAAATTTCATAAATGTTAGAATAATTTTATTTTATTTATTTTTAGAATTTTTGTAATGTCGTTTAGTATTTTAAATATTTTCGAAAAAAAAACCACGTCATTAAATTGGGTATAGAATTTTTTTTATAATGTAAAGAATTATGAAAAATAAAGTAATATTAAAATTAAATTTAATGTTACGTGCAATTGTCAAAAATTATTAAATATCATTAAAAAATTATAAATTATTCATAAATTATGTAGATTTTTTTTTGCAAAGAATTTTATTTTTGTGGTTCTCTAAATATTGAAAATGTCCTTTAATGGAACTAAAAAAAATTTATATTATAAATTATGTATAAAGAAATTTGACTAAACGCATACTACTTCTTTCACTTGCCGAAACTTATTGCGAAAATTTCAATATGGACGATATTAGAAACCACGTTTCTTTTTAAGCGGATGGGGAGAAAATACTACGATCCCCTATCTAATATATGGTGGGGATATGTTGTTCCGTTTCCGGAACATATGAAAAAGGAAAAAAATTAACTTTGACGCGCGCGCATATAAGCATTTCATGTGTGACAAAACTTTCTTTGTTTTTGGGTTTTTTTTTTTGGTTTTGTCCAATACAAAACGCATTTTCCTATAAATAATTGCTATAAGATTTACTTTAAATTGTTGTCACATTCTTTAAAATTTTATATATAAGTATATGTACATCTCTTTTCCTCTCATAATACAATTAGAAATAATTTTTTTTCTGGTATTAACTTCTCCTGTTTTAAAGTTAAAGAAATGAAACGGATATGACGTAAAACTTAAAATGGCTGATGCGCGTAAGGATTAATTTAATAACAAAAAGATCTAAAAATAAAATTTATATAATAGAATTGGTGTCGAAAATATTACTGAAAATTAATAATAAATTTTCTTTTTAAATATTCATAATTTTCATGAACAATTTAAAACAATTATGAATTATTTAATTTAAATTTAAAACAAATAAATTTTCTCTGTTTAATCTGATTAATTAGAAATTAATTAAATTAGATTATCATTAAAGTCTGAATTGTTAAAAAAAAAATTGTGTAAACACTTTAAGCTTTTATTTTTTGGTTTATGTTATATCAGATGATTCATTTAATGTATAAAATTTATTAGCACATTTTTTTAAACTAATATTCTGACGTATACAGAAATTTTTTTATATAATAAATAAATGCGGTTTTGTGATAATTACTTTTTTTTTTGGTATTTATTTTTATTTTTCAAAATTATTTTCACCAAATCACAAAAACACCGAAAAATTTGCAATTTTATTTAATTAATTATAAATATTTAAATAAAAACAAGCACACAAAAAAATAAATTTTTGAATTATAATTTATTAGAATTTTCACAAAATAATAAAAAAAAAAATTTTTAATGAATTTTTATGCTTCTTCAATATCAACAAAAAAAATTTTTATCAATGAAAAATTTGTTTTTTTATGAAATTTTTTTTTTATTTTAATATTTAATAAAAATTAATTTTCCAAATTTAATTAAAATATTTAATAAAAATTAATTTTCCAAATTTTGTTTATGTGTTTGAAAAAATTAACATAAATCTTTTAAATAATTTTTTTTATATAAAAAATAAATTGAAAATATGAAACAAGTTTTTTTTAATGTTCTGTATTTATTTTTCATCAGAAATTTTTATCTCGTAAAAAAACAAAAATAATTCAGAAGCAAAATAAGTCGTTTTTTTTGTTCGAGTATCTTTTAACATGTTTTTTTAATGCATTTTGTTTTTTTTCTTTTTATCAAATTCGGAAATTACAAACGTATATTTATAATTAAAACCTTCACACGTTTTGGTGTGATCAAATAAAATAAAGAAAAAATTTTTATATAGAAAAATAAAATCACGTAAAAAAATAAAATTGATTTTTTTTTATATAAAAAAATAAATTCAATAAATGCAAAAAAAAAAATTAATAATTTTTATTTAACTGACCACCACAAAAACCTTAAAAATAACAAGTCCGCACAATTTGAAATTCTCCAGACGATTGACGGACGATGACGACTGCGACTTGACTGTGAATATAATATTTCTTTTCTACTATTATTTAACTTTTTTCTCTTAACTTTTATATGTTGAAACACCTGTTGCTTATCTGTATAAGTGTAGCTTAGTTTCATAGATATGTACACATATGTGTAGATAGATATGATATATTTACTTAACTTAAGGCCAACGCACAATTGGGGCTTTCATCGATAGTTTAACTTTAACTTTTATTAACGCTAGCTGAAAAAAAGCAGACTAGCTAGATTTTGTTATTCATATATTTGTCAATGTTTCATATTTTTATATGATTTTCGGCCAAGCTTTTGCCTCCCAGTGTTAAAATTGATTTTGTACTAAGTTTGAAATTCAGCGCTAGCGTTTCTTTTTTTGCTAGCGTTAGTTAACTGGCTGGTATTGCGTGTTCTCTTATAGCTTATGTACTGATGTTGAGCAATTGTGCACCGGCCTTTATTATACCATCAGCATTTTATATTTGTGGTAGTGTTAAATTCTCTTATAAAAATCTAATTAACTTTTTTGTTTGTTTATTTTATAAGATTATAAATATAAATGAAAGTATATTTGTACTATCATAAAAGATGACAATAAAGAGAAGCAAAAAGTTATTTTACACAATAATAAAACTACTTAAGTATGTTGTATTTTTTTTCTTATCGAAATGTTTGTATAAACAACATAAAAATGGTATATCGCCCGCTCCTTAATCATTATTTTTATATTGGTTTGTTAATTGGAATGTTGTAAATCAAATTAAATAAATAAGGTACAATAAAAATAGTAATTACTGTACTAATTAGTCGGTTCGGTGTGTATTGCCTTGTAAAAATTATGAGATCGTAAATTAATATCGTAATTTTTTTTTTAATTTCACTTGAACATAAAAATTTTGATTTTTAAATTTTTTATTTAAGAAGTAGAAAAAAAGAAACAAAAATTTAAGTTTGTACATTTAATTGACCTCAAACTTGTTATAGAAGGTTAATTGGAACCGGAAGTTATGTTTATATAATAAGTAAAAGAATTAAGAAAAATATTGTTATAAGTTATATGTTATACGTGACGTATTAATTGAAAAGGAGCTATATATATACATAACTATCCAAAAAGGTTCGATTTGTAAAATGGGGATGAAAACTAATGATCCCTATAATTTTCCCGCCTTGTACAATAAATTTTAATTTAACTTTATATTCTTTATGACTATTATGATATTTTTCTGGTTTTTTGTCAACAACAATTAATTTTTATCTAGCAAGTATTATATCAAATGAGAGCTATAGTCAAAGAGCTTTGAGAATTGATTAAAAAATATGTACTCTAGAATAGTTTATTTAAAACCGTTAATAACGGTTTTGATAAAAAAATAAGGTCTACAGGAAATGACGTATACATTACATTGCGCTTCAGAAAATGACGTATACATCACATTGCGCTATGTCCGCAAAAGTATTTAAAAAAGTAAATATAAATTACATCTTGTTTGGATGGAAACAATTGCACCTTTCATTTAAAATACGTTTAATATATTTAAAGATATTCGATTTTTTGTAGTAATAAAGATTATTAAAAATTGAATATATATGTATTAATTTTATTCTTTAAATAATTTCAGTAAAAAAATGACGTACATAGCATTTCTTCTAGTTATATTTGGACTTTTAAAATTTAGTTCCTAATTCTTATTGATTATAATCATCAATTAAATAATTCTCAATTTTTTAAAATCAATATTTAAATCAACAAAATATAAATAAAGACTAAACTAAAAATAACATATAAAAATTTTATTTCTTACAATTAATTACGTCTCGTAACAAATCGAAGTGTAATTAATTATTTGTGATATATAATTTATTATAATTCATAATCCAACCACGTGTAGCGCAACTATCTTATATATAAATTATGCTGTCACTTGACAAATGTCAATTTTTTTCGACATATATAGTGCTGTCATTAATTTTTGTTTGGATGCTATATAAAAAAAAAATAATAAAATAAAATAACTTAAAACTCTTGTAAATTTATTTAATTAATATAAAATAGAAAAATGGGTGAACATTCAAGATCAAACGATGAACATGAATTAAAAGAAATTAGAAATTTACTGTGGGGCCAAAATATTAAATTGGATGTGTTCCGAAGATGGTCACAGGGTATGTGTATGCCAATCCTAAAAATTTGTATATATATATAGGATTTTTTTTGTGTACAAAAATTTATAACATTTGAAATATTAATATAAGTTTATTCTTAGACAATTATTAATATTTAATTTTAATTTTTAGTAAATTCATTTAAAAAATTATACAATTTTTTTTTATTCTTATTAGAATGTTATTTCTAGAATTGGAATTTATATAAAATGACATTTATTTGTTTACAAACAAAAAAAAGTATATTGTGCAATATATATTACTATGAGTTTTCTTCTTTTTTTTTATTTCAGTAAATTTATAATAAATAAATTAAATTATTTGAATTAAAATAATTAGATTTATTTTAAAATGAATAATAATGTGAGTCGAATGAAAATTAAAATTTTATATTTATTTGTTGTGATTTTTACTGTTGATTTATTTTACAAGGATTATGAAATATTTTATTAAGATTAAATAACGATGACCTAATAAAAATAACGATGACTACACCCCTTAACAATTATTTGTTTAATAATAATAAACAAAACAAAAAATAATTTTATTAGACATTTTTTGAAATTAAGACATTACATATATTAGACATTACATATATATATGTAATTTTTGATTCAATTTTTGTTTTGCTTTGTTAAAAGGTTTTGAATTTTCGGATGTTGAACCATCTGCCTTAGTACAAAAACAAGGTGGTCCATGCGCTGTGATAGCACCAGTACAAGCATTTCTATTAAAAATTCTTTTAATGGAAACACCTGGTCATAATTTAACCGACGTAATAATATTTTAAATATCTAATTAGCTTAAAACATTTAATATGAATTTTTTTATAGTTGACATCTGATAAATGTAATAGATTATTAATTCAAGCACTTTGTAATATGTTAATGAAATGTAAAGGAACAAAATATCGTATTGTTGTATTACCAGAAATTTGTACAGAAGCCAAAGAACAATTATTATTATCAGGAACCGGTATAAAAGAAGATAGCGAAGGAAATATAGATCACCTAAATGAAATTAAAGGAATAATAAGTGAACCTGATCAAATTGTAAGTATATATATTTATTATATAGTCTTTGTTTTGGTAATATTGTTTTTTTTTTTATAGCATAATTCAACAGAACAACCAGAATGGTCACCAGAAGAATTTCATGACCGTTTATCTGTAGTTAATTTAGAAACAATTGAAAATGTAGAAAAATATTTTCAAGAACAATTTAATATGTTAACAGGAAGCTATGGTGTACTTTTATTTATGTATTCAATAATACTTACAAAGGTAAAAAAATTATTTACAAAAAAAAAGAAAAGGATTTAAAATTAAATATATAATTTAATATAAATATAGGGTATAGAAAATGTGAATGCAGAATTATCAGATACATCAGAGCCATTAATTCATAATACATATGGCTATGGATCACAGGGTTTAATTAATTTAATGTTAACTGGTCAAGCTGTAGCACATGTTTGGGATAATGATCAAGATGTTGGTGGTTTAAGTAAGTTTAAAATTGGAATTCATTTATTTCGTAATATAATTAAATTATAAATTTTTTTAGAACTTCGTGGAATTAATCAACAAGCAGATATTGGTTTTATTACATTAATGGAACAAATGCGTTATTGTACGGTTGGTTCATTTTATAAAAATCCAAAAAATCCAGTTTGGGTAATGGGATCAGAAACACATTTAAGTGGTAAAATTTAAAAATAAATAGTCATTACTTATGTTTTTTTTTAATTTAATTAGTTTATTTTTTATTATTATAGTTTTATTTAGTAATGAAAAACGTCTTGTATCACCTGAAACACCAAGTGAAATAGCACGTAGAGTATTTAAATCATATGATCCAGATTGTAATAATTTTATACCAACACCAGTTTTACAAGATGTATTATGTGCATTAGATCTTGTCAGTGAACCAGAATAGTAAATAATATATTAATTTTTATAATATGATAAATTCTAAAATTATTCTTTTTTTTAGTGTTGATATTATGCAAAAGAAATTGGATGCTGAAAATCTTGGTATTATATTACTTAATGCATTTATGGATGAATTTTTTCCAGAAGATCAACGTTCAATGCCAGATACATTTGATTTATTACATTATAATGGAATACCTGGTTCAAATATAGGGAATAAGGTTGGTTTTATTCACCTGGAATTTTAATATTTTAACAATTTTATTTAAATTAAATTCACATTTCATTATTCCGCAATTTATTTAAAAAAATTCAATTAATTTTTAGGTAAAATATTATAAAGGTTCAGCTATTTTATTGGAAAGCGATTTGAAATTAATGTGTAGTATGTCAAATCCAATGTTAACATGTTTACAAACGAAATGGCCAAGTATTGAAGTTAATTGGCTAGAATCACGGATACCATCATTAAATTGACGATAACCAAAAATTCTTTATTTTATCGCTAATTATTTCAGCAAAAAAAAAAATTGAACAAAAAAAAAGTTATTCACATACAAAAAACACACACACACCCATACACAAAAAGAATAAAAGTATAATTAAAAAACAATGAACTAAAATATTATTAAATATATTTAAATAATTATAGATGATCATTACTAAAAAAAACGAGTTACAGAAAAAACCAAAAGTCTTATTTTGTTTTTAAATTTCTCATAATTTGTAATATTTTTTTTTTGTTTTGTTGATTTGCTTTTATATTTTAATTATATTTTCAATTTTTCTTTTTGTAATTTATCAATTTAACATATAAACATAAGAAAATGAATTATTAATTTAATATATATAAAAAAAATACATAAAAATAATGAATTTCAGAATGTGATTATTTAGTTCTCATTTAATATTTTGTATTTTAATTGTAATACTGTAAAAACATATTTTATTTCTGTTTTATTTGGAATTAATAATAATTATATATTTGTTAAATGATCAAAAATATCGAAATTATTAGCAACAAATTTGCATTGCGCGAAATATTAATTTAGTTTAGGCTATATAATAATCTAAAATATCTATGAAAAAAAAAACAATTCTTGAAAAATATATAAGAAAATATTAATAATTATTTTACTGCTCTTTTTTGTCAATCACTTTTTTTGTTCGTATTCATTATGAATTCTGTGTAAATCAATTTATAATTTTTAATTAACAATAATAACTAGTAATTTATTGTTCATATTTTTCTTGTTTTCAAATAAAATAAAATAAAAAAAATTGTTTTTAAATTGAATGAAAACCTACAAAAGTTTTGAATAATTATTGCTAAATAAACATTAAATTTGTACGTAAATAAATTAAATACTTTAAACTTTAAAGTTTAAAGAAAGGTAAATGAATTAAATATAACCTTTTATTAAAAAGAAGTTCTTGCAAAGTCTTTGATGAGATGGTGTATTTATGTAAATTGTTAAAACTCGAATTTTACGCCATCTCGTAGACTTATCAAGTACTAATTATTTGAGATCGAAATTTCTTAGCGACCGCCTTCCTCTATTTATAGGGTATTTAATTTATTATTGTTTAAATGTTTCCGTTTTTCCTCTTTTGGAGAACTGCAACAGTGTTTCCCAAATGTGATTACAATTCGCGTTAATAAAATTGGTGGAAAAACAAATCCGATTTTTTTTTCGGATAACACATTTCGATATACGAAAAGCTTGCTCTGTTTATTGTAAGAAATTCCATAACAACAACCCCAACAACAACTACCTGTCATTTTCTGTTTTGTTTTGACATTGCTTTTACTGTCTAGACAACAATTCTGAAAGGTCGAGAACGCAAACAAAGACAAAAATATATAAATTTCAATTCCATTATAATTTAAATAATAAGTAAATTAATTACATTACATTAAATGGTGATATTGTAAATAAAATGACCAATCATCAAGCTAAATATGAACTATTGGAAGAAGATCATAACACGATTGTTAGGTATAAATTTAAATATTTTATTTTTACGCATTTATATTACGAGATTTGCAATAACAAAGAATTATTATCATCATATTAAAAATGAGATTTTTTTATCACATTTTTTATCAATTTTTTTTATATATATATTTTTTTTTATTTAGTAATAATTTTACTTGGTGCCGATTAAGTATATTGATTTTATTGTGTACAGTTTCGTCATTATTAGTATTTACAACATGGAATTCAATTTATCGTCAAACTATAAATATACCACCAAAATTAATAGGTATATAATAAATTTAATTTTCTTTTAATGTTGACCTTTAAAAAAAAAAGATTATTAATTATTATATTTTTACAGATGTACCTATATGGTTGTATCAACGTGCTGATATTTATGCAGAATATACAAGATATTATAATAATAATCCTGAAAAACTATATAATTCAAGTTTAAATAATAATATAATTAAATTTCGAAATGAATCAAATATTTTAAATGATGATAATAATGAAACATATTATGATCCATCCGAATCTACAATAAAAATTGATATTAATAAAAAGAAATTAATATGTTATTATATTGTATCTGGTAATAATACTAATAATTTTACAAATTTACAATTTAAAAATATTGATCCATATTTATGTACACATATAAATATTGGTATGATTAGTTTAATTGAAAATCGTTTGCATATAACTGAAAATATTAAAAATACATTAATGGATATGAAAATTTTACGTGAAAAAAATAAAAATTTAAAAATATTAATTTGTGCTGGTGGTGCTAATGCTGGTGGATTTACTGAAATGGTTATAAATCATGCTACACGTAAAATTTTTATAAAATCATTAAAATCTATTTTGTCAACATATTTATTAGATGGTATTGATTTGGATTGGGAATTTCCAAGTGCTTATAATAAAGAAAGACAACATTTTTCACAATTATTATATGAAATACGAACTGAATATAAACGTGAACATAAACCATATATATTAAGTGTTGCTGTTGCAGCACCAGAAGGTATTGCATATTTTGCATATAATATTAGAGAAATACAAAAATATTGTGATTATGTTAATATTATGACATATGATTTTCATTTTTATACAAGAAGTACACCATTTACAGGTATGTAATATTAATTTACATAGTTAATAAATTATTAACAAAATATATAATTTTAGGTATAAATGCACCATTATATCCACGTTATTTTGAACAATCTATACTCAAAACATTAAATATTAATTATACTGCATATTATTGGCATTTAAATGGTTTAGATAAAAATAAAATAATAATTGGTTTACCAACATATGCTCATACATTTCGGTAATTATATATATGTAAATAAATAATAATTAAATTAATTTAAATAAATTTATAGATTAGTTAATCCATTTAATAATGATATTGGTAGTCCAGCTGAAGATGTTGGTAGTGTTGGTGAATTAGGTTTTGCATCATATTCAGAAATTTGTTGGTTTTTAAAAAATAATATTTATATAACAAAAGTATTTGATAAAATTACATGTTCACCATATTTATATTCTGGTTTAGAATGGATATCATATGATAATGAAGAAAGTTTAGAATGTAAAACAAAATATATAATGGATAATGAATTTGGTGGTGCAATGATATTTGCATTAAATACCGATGATTTTGGTTTATATTGTAGAACAAATAAAAAATCATTAAAAAATAAAAATAAATTAAGGAATCATAATGGTAGTGAAGCATTTCCTTTAATACGTAAAATACATTCAATATTATTTAGAAAATTTTAAGTGAATTAAATAAAAAATAATTCAAATTAATATTGTAAATTATATGCTATGAAATTGAAACCAAAGTCAAAATTATAATATTTAAAATAAAATTGATAAATGTATATGTATACTGATATTTATAAAATATTTACTCTTAAATTATATTCTATAGATTATATATATTTGCTTTTTTTTTGTTTGGTTTGATTTAAGCAAAAAACATTTATATAATTACGTAAAGTAATAAAAGTAAATTTTTAAATATTTGATTGATTAAAGTTTGAAATTGAAATAATATATTCGTTAAGAATTATTATTTTTATAAATTTATGTTTGCACAATATAAGTATTTGCAAAAGTAAGCAATTAAAACGATGTGCCTTTTTTAAAAAGCATTAGATAGTAATAGAATTAATATTAATTTATAAGCTAAGTAAAGCTATAATAGCAATTAAATTATTTTTATAAAATTTTGTTTATGTTAATACTTAATTAAGCGGCAAAATACTTTTTTCTAACTAGTACAGTAGCTAGTAGACTAAATATGTGGCAACTGGTGGTAAGGCAGCAATACGTAAACGATAAATATTATTTTTTTATTATTATGCTATATATTTTTTGTAATAAATATATCAATATATTCCCTAAAATATTATACATTCCTTAATATGTAATCTGGATTAAAAAAAAATTTATATTATATTATTTTTATATTTATAAATATGATTTTTGTTTTTATTTTTTAAAATTTTTGTTATTCAAGTGCCAAATAAAATAAAATATGAACCTACAAATTATATTTTTTATGAAATATTTTAATTTATTTGTTATGATTTATGTAAAGGTTACGGTTGTTTCTTGTTTATATTAAAAGCGTGAAAATTAATTAAAATTATAGTTAAAATATTCAGATTGTCAAAAGGAAAAATTGTGTATTTTAAATAATTTGTGTATCACTTAATTAGAATTTTATGTATAATAATTGTCAGAAAAAATTATTAATAAACCATGAAAGTATTCTTCAATTAATTTCGTTTTAATTTTTGAAATATTATTTTACCATTTTTATAAATATTCTATTTAGCTTCTTATAATTATTCTTTCTACAAGGCGAGTACAATCTTAAAAATAAAATTTATATGATGAAAGTTACGTAAACGGCCACACAAGGACTTGTTGTATTAGTGATGAACAGGTGGAAGAATTAATCAACTATTATAGGACATGTGAATAAGTACTTTATATGACCTTCTTGTTGTTTCACTTATAATATGGGGATAAACTCATGGAATCCAAAAAGTCAAATTACAACTAATATTATAAAATATTATTGAAAAAGAAATTTATATATATATCTATATATATTTTTGTAATAAAATAAAATATTTATTTTAGGAAATTAGAAAATATTCCAAATTCATAATACATTAAAAATTATATATAAATATATATAATTTTTTGTTGTTGTGAATTTTAAAGTATTTTCTTAAAATAATTATAATTCTTAAAAATTATTAGGATAAAAAATAGGTTTTTCTATTTTGAAAATTATCTTTAAAAGTATGGTATATATATTTGAAAATAATTATATCATTAATATTATTAAGTATACACTCTTTTTTATGTTTTTGTTTTATTTACAAAAAAAATGAAGACGAAATTGCTTTTTTAAAAGCATTTTCAATTAATATTTTTTTTATATACAATTTATTAAAAATAATTTAAAATTACATTATACTTCAAAATAGAAAAAAAAAAACAAATAAATTATATAGTAAAATAATTTCATAGAAAAATTTTTAATTTTTAAATAAAAAAAAAATTTTTTTTTGCATTAATTTTGTTTCGATTTTGAGAGTACAGCCTCTGATTTTGAAGATTGTAAACGTTTTTCACAATATAAACTACCAATTGGTTTTGTTACCGATGATGATAAACTTTTACCATATAATATTGGTTGATATATATAAAACGAAGTTGTTGTTGTTGGTGTTGTTACTGTTGTAATATTATTAGTAGTTATACTATTAGTTGATGTTGATAAATTTGTATTTTTTAATGATTTTGCATCAATAATTATTGATTGTTGTTGTGGTAATAATGGTGATGTTGGTGATTGATAATTCTTTATTATACTACGATCTGTAATTGGAAATTTATTTTTTGTACAACTTAAATCTAATTCGAGTGTATTAAATCGACCGCGTGTATATTTTTTATTTTCATTTTCATGATGTTGTTGATTATGTTCTAATGATTTACGCCATTTAATATTACCATCAATAAAATCAAATTGATTTAAATTATTTACATAATGTCTATTACGAATTTTAATACCACTATTAATATTACTACTACTTTTATTATTATTATTAATTAACTGATCACTTTTATCATTGACTGATGAGTTTTTTAATTTATCTAATAATGGTGTACAATTATTTGTTGATTTTAATAATTGTTCACTTAAATTTTCATAACTGGATTCATAAACACTTTCTAACGGTTGAGATTTTATATGATGTGATTTATATGCTGAATAATTACTAGGAATTTGTGAACTAGATGATGAGGATGATAATGAAGATGATGATGGCGATTGTTGCTGTATTTGATTTACTGATGATGAGGTACCTACTGTAAATTGTTGATGCATATGCACTTGTTGTTGTTGATTATTTAAGTTTGTTGGCGTTGGTATAGAGGAAAGTTGTCCATCACCAGTACTACTAAATTGATAATTACCAAAATTTACATCCATTTCACGGCATACTAAATCATCATCATCAGCACGACTACTACAAACACTACTATTTGTTTCTTTATCTTTCCGTATTATTATCTCATTTGGTTCATTATAAAAACTTTCAAAATTTAAATCAAGAAATAATTCTTGTAGAAAACGTCTTGCATTCATACGATAAGTTGTACGACCTAATGCCTTACATACTTCTGAATATAAACAAATATCTTGAAATGATGATGGATGCTTTTGTTTTAGTTCTAATAATGCTGATTTTGCTTGTTTACTACTAACTGGATTTGACATACGTTGCACATTTTGTAATATATTTATAGTTAAACGATCTGGCATATTTTCTTCACTTAATATACTTTCTGGTGAATTGAATGATATATCTGATAATTGTATTGATGAACTTTGATTTGATTTACGTTTAAATAGATTTATATCAATATTATTACTACTATCATCAATATTACGACGATTTAAATAACGATTTGGACGATATCGTGAACAATGTAAACAATTTGAACGATTATGTTTACTCATCCATTTTGTTGTTGTTGTACGTTTACTAACAGACGATACATCTGATAAACTACTAACAGAACTTTCAGCACCACCACCAACACCAACATTATTATAATTTGTTGCATCTGTTTCATTTAAAGAATCATTTAAATATTGTTGTTTAGCAGTAAGTAAATTAATATCCATTAAATCAGTATCTTGAATATCTTGTGAGATATATGTACGTGTGAGATTCCGTGGTGGAAATAAATCTAATATATTTTTAGGAAGACAAATACCTAAAAAGAATAGACAATATACAAGAATTATTAATAATAAAAAGAAACAAGTTTTTTTTAAATATTATTTCCTACCAGAATAGCATGGACCTTTGGAATCATTATGTAAGAGGAACTTTGGAGTTGTAAGCGTTGGCAAAGGAACTGGAAATTCTTCAGCATTTAATTTTCTGAAAATGTATATTTAATAATTTGCCAAAAGATTTAATATATTAAATATATTTACGGTATTAATAATTGTGTTGTTGAACGACGATCTAAACTTCTAACTTTTATTTTACGTTGTGATTCTATATTACTGCCAATTGAAAGTTTTCGTGGTCGTGTTACTGGTATAATATTATCATAAAGATCAATAATATCAGCTAATTCATCAGCAGCTGATTCTGATAATACTGGACGACAATGTCGACGTAAAAAACGGAATTTGTTATAACCATCTATATCTAAGGGACTAATTGATGCTTCACGTAATGATGTACCAATTAATGATATTCGACGAAAAGTATTTCGTCCTGATGGTATTTCTAAATCTGATGTGCTCGGAATTGGACTTAGAGGCATTTGGGTTAATTCACTAAAAAATATATATTTGAATTTGAATTTATTTGATTTTCATTTACAAAATATTTATTTTATTTTATACCCAATTATATTACGATTATAAACCGAATCACAACTGCTAACACCTGATGTATTTGAATCGGTACCAGAATTAAATCGAATACGACAACCAGCATTTACAATAGGAGCTCCACCACCACTAATTATACTCAAAACGTCAGTTGTTTTTGATTCAGATAATGATCTAGTATGTTTAATTAGACGTGAAGTATTACCTTCTGGTAATGTTTTCGATTTAGATGCTGATGATCCAGTCATTATTTGACCATCACACTAAAATTTATTGATCAATTTATATTTAAAATGTAATTTTCAAAAAAAAAAATCAAATTGTTATTGAATTTAATATGTAACTGTGTCATATTTATACCTCATCATTAATTATTGCTAATTTATTTTCAGCATTTTCATCAATAAAAAATGAATTTGAATCACTACTTGTATTAAAACCAATTATTTGTTCATCAATACCCGTATAATTATATGGTGGCACCTGTTCGTATTGATGGCGTACAGGTGTTAAATTATTAGGTGTCCATTCTTCAGGTTGATACACGGGCCAAAGTGTATTACGATCATGTCGTACACAAAACCAATCTGATAAAAAAAAAATACAATTTTAAATTTTCATACTTAGAATTTAAATTTTTACCTAATTTAAATAAAACATTTGCTCCAGCTACAGTACTTCCAATTAAACCTAATACATGAAATGCTGTTGAACGTATTGAATAAACTGTGCAGAATTTTGCTAAATAAATAATTTTCTCGTATACTCTAAAAAATAAGAAATTATAACAATTTGATATAAATAATTAAATCAAATTTTAACTATTTAAATTACCTATTAAATAAATCGTTTAAGTATTCAATACCATCAGTGTTTGTTGATAAATGTCCTAATACCCATAATGCTGATTTTAATTCTATACTTTCATTTTCATCTGAACATTTTCCTTTTGTTAATATATCAGTATATTTCCCAATATCACCATATTTTTTTAATTCATTGAAACCTTTTTCAGTTTGTATTAATTGACCATATAAATGTGGTTGCACATTTGATGGTATTATATTTGGTCGAGATGAACAATTACGTCGACTATATAAACCATCTTCATTTTTTATATGCAATGTTAGACTAGCATGAGTATCAGCTTCTATTAATAGTACATATCTAATAATAAAAAATATTAAAATTATAATAAAGCAATAAATTATTTAAATAATAATAATTACGTTTTATTATATCCATTATTCCATATTTCAATTTCATCTTTTATTCTAGCATTTATATGATTTAAGCCTCGTAAAATTGAATAATACCGTGACATTAATAAATTACCAACATCACCTAAAGGTTTCAAATTTGGCCAAATACTAACTAACTCCTCAAGATAAGTCTAATAAAATTAAATATTAAATATATTTTAAATTATATAAAATTATTAATAAAAAAAAATTACCTTTTCGTGACATGCCTCATCGAGAATTTCTAAAGCTGCTAATACAACACATCTCTCTGGATCTTTTGTTTGATTAACAAGCATTCGAATACCCCATAATTCAAAATTTGGTATTTTAGCACGTAATAATACAAGCATAAATTGTGTTGCATATAATCGACCATTTCGTGTTTTAGCTGATGTTAAAGCTTTTTCTATTAAATATAAAATTATATTAAATTTTTTATAATTTATAATAAGTATAATAAATTACCTAATGTTTTTCTGGCATCCGATTCTAAGCTATAATCTAATCCAGATACAATAAGTTTAACATAACAAACATGATCAGTTTTCGAAACAAGACTTATTAATCTTTAAAAAAAAAATTTGAAATTTAAATAACATTAAACTTTTTTTTGTTATCTAAAAACTTACTGTTCAAATACTGCTGTATTTGTTAAAATTTTTAAACCTTTTTCATAACGACACATACGTCCAATAAATAAAAAATACTGCTGACACATTGTACTGCTCATATGTTGTGGACTAAATAAACAATCATGTGCACGACTTGAGGTACTAATTGCTAACAATTGTTTATTTATATCCGAAAATAAATCAGTCAGCATACGCATACATTCCAACTAAAAAAAAAAGAGTATTAGAATGAATGATATTTTATTATTATTATTATTTTTTAATTATATACCTCAGGACTTTGTACCAACCAATCAATTAAATCTAAAGCAGCTGTTACATATGAAGGAATACTACGACCATGTGATAAATCTTGATGTGAAAAACGATTACTACTTGGTTTAAAATAATGTACCAATAATTTCAGAAATTTACACTTAGTATCATCTAATTTTCCAATAGCATCGGACTATAAAAAATGATAAAATTTAATTTAAAAATATTTACTTATATAATTTAAATAAACAAACAATTGTAATTTACCCTTAAAATAGTTATTACAATTTCCCAATCCCATGCATTGCCGTCCGCATGTGTTAACACATTTGAATCTTTTAATAATCGATCATTTTCTCGTAAATTTTCAAAAAATTGTGTAATCTTTTTTCGTTTAATACGAAAACTCGAACGATGTTTTAATGATGTTGATAATGATGATGATGGTTGATATTGCTGATTATTTGATGGTAATGAAGTTATATCATCATTACCACCACCACCACTAATACTCGATGAAACCGAATCTAATCGTGATCTATCTAATGCAGCTTGTAATGTTGTTGGTGATACAATTATATTTGGATTATCAACAATATTTATATTAATTTCTCTTTTAAATAAACGTGTATTAATTAGTGCTGTAAAATTTAAATTATATATTTAATGTAAAATAAATATGTAAATATTTATTATTATTTTTTAAATTTAATACATACTTCCACTTTGAATAATATTATCCAAAAATAAACTGCATGATGCTGGTCGATTTTTTAACATTTGATGAAAATTTTGTAGTGCTGATATTGCAGCATGTGCTTGGTTATTACCAAGTGTTGCATGTGAAATTAATGTTGGTAATGCTGGGCTTGTACTACATATATCAGCTGGTAAATGAGTATGCATTAAATGTAATAATTTACCTTTTAAAAATATAAATTAAAAATATTATAAATAAATAAATAACATATTATTTTGTAAAATTTACCA
Organism: Empis stercorea; assembly: GCA_949752835.1. NCBI lineage: Eukaryota > Metazoa > Arthropoda > Insecta > Diptera > Empididae > Empis > Empis stercorea. The sequence continues at coordinate 53,374,344 of OX457087.1, read as the reverse complement.
ACTAAAATAGTTGCTCTAACTGATATAAATGTATCACTTGTAACAATAACTTCGATAAGTGCATTTAATAAACCAGTTTCTAGAAAACAGTATAGTAATAAGGCTAGATGTTGTTCACATATATTTGGAACACGATTAGCTAAACTTGGTAATATACTACGTCCTTCCATAGCTATAAAACCATTTGTTAATAACCATGCATCCTACAAAAAAAAACATTCAATTACAAATATTATTTAATATTATTTTCGAAATATCTACCTGAAAATCTGATGGATCAACAGCTGCCAAAGCAACAGAATATTCATCTGTCCAAATTGGTTGTGGAAGACCAAGTAATTCATAAAATAAGTCAAGTATAGCTTTCTATAAAGATAAAAAACCAATAAATATGTGACAACATACATATGTATATTAAATTATTATTAAAAAAAAAATACTTACTCTAACTTCTAATTGATTCAAATATAAAACATCAACTATTGCTTTTAAACCAGATGGTTTATTTGGATCACAAAATTCAATAGTACCAGCCCAACTTCTTAAAACTGATAATAAAGCTAAACGACTGCTTGTATATCTCAATTCTCTAGCATCTCTAAAATAATTATTTAATAAAAAAAAATATATAAGTTTTTGTTTTGTTTTATAAAATTGTTAATTATTTACTTATTTTTATCCATAATTCCTAAACGGTATGTAAAATCACAATATGGTGCTGCCAAACAATCTAATCGTACACCAGCAATATTACGAGTTTGTGGCCATTCTAATAAATGTAATAATACACCACATAAACTTTCAGCTATACGTGGACTATGACATTCTAATACATTATGTGTTATTGAACCAACGCCACCACATATAATTAATAATGTTGGATTTAATACACCAAATTCACATAATGTTGCTAAACAAGCACGTAACATACGATCTTTTTCTTCAATACCACTATCACCTAATGATACTAAACAACGTACCAATACTGGACTAATATTTTCTGGTGATATTGATAACATTTTTCGTACCTATTAAATTACACAATGTTATTTTCATTTTTGAATATACTATAATTTATTATAATAATACAATTTTTAATTTTTTTTACCAATTTAAGTGCTTGTACACGTTCATCATCATTTTTTAATAATACATCAATACTTCGACAAACTAAATTTTGTAATTGTAAACCATTAAATATTTGTATATCTTTTGGTTTTTCTAATAAATATCTAATTGAACGTAATGCAGCAGCTCTAACTTGTGTAAATGTATGAATTAATGATGTACTTATGCTAAAAAAAAATTCCAATTTCAAATTATAATTTTCAAGAAAAAGAAATAATTGTCAAAATTATTTACCAATATAAAAATTCTTCAGTTGTAAAACCAAGATTTGTATTATTTACATTTTGTTGAAAAAGTGTTGCAAAACCATTTAATAAATGCAATCTTTTATTATCGGTAATATCTCTTGAACATAATAATACAAAAATTTCATATGCATTTTCAGCTGGTAATTTTTTTAAATCTAATCGATAATAATCTTCAGGTGCAGTCACATCTGAAATATACATACATAAAAAAAAATATTATAAATTATATTAATAAAACAGTAAAATATTAAAAAAAAAGAGATTTTCATTAATGAACACTTTTACGGATTATCGAAACAAAAACAAATTTGAATCATTTTTAATTTTATTAAAAAAAAAACCATAAAAAATAGACACTGGAATAAAAAAATCATTAATTTTTATGATGTCATAACAATTTTACAATAAATTACGAAAACAAAAAAAGTGAAAAAAAAAAATCATTACTGAAATAATTTATCAAAATTTTTATTTTGAATTAAATTAAGGCAATATTGTTACAAAATAATGTAATTTTTACAATTACAAATTACTTGATATATACGTAGGTATATTATACTATCAGTAATACTTTTTAAATCATAATTATAATAGCAATTTCTTTTCACCTTATTATAAAACTTTCAAAATATATAAATTAAAGAATTTGTTGTAAAAAATGTACATAAATTTAAAATTATATTGGAATTTCTTTCAAAGTAAAAGAATAACATGAAGCATTACTAAAGTAGTCAATAAGTAATTTATAATTGCTTACTAGTAATGCAAGTAATTATGATTTTTAGTACAATATGAAATGAATTGAATTCAAATTAAATAATTATTAAATCATTATTTAACTATCTTTAATATTTATTAATATTAATTTTAATTACATATTTTTATTTATATATTTTACAAATAAACATAAATTAATATTAAAAAATTTTGCCATGGACGCTTACGGCTTCCATAAAAAGAGTGTTTTATTATTTATTGTATATACATGTTATTGTTAATTAAAAAAATATTATATTGTTTTATAAATTCACACTTGTATATTGAATAAATAACAAATCTAAACAAATAAATAAATAAATATTATTTACGTAAAATTTAATAATAGAAAAAAAAGAGACACGCATAATTAATGACTTTTGAAGAAATAAAATATGAGCAAATAAGTATATTACAAATATGTAGCTATTATATTTATAACATACATTTTTCAAGATTCTTCTTTCATTTTATTGGATAATTTTAATAAAAATAACGAAATTTTAAGAATTTCTGTTATTTAAATAATTAAAAGTTCTTATTTATTTCATACTTTTAAAGAAATTTAAATAAAAAAATATGTTTACCTCTTTGACGAAAGCCTAATCTTTTTCCGAGTCTCCATGCCATACTTTTCTTCTTTTGATTACAAAACTCTAATTTATATTATAATAAGTATATATTTTTTAAAATATTCGAATATCAATATGAAAATATGTTAACACTTTAATAAAATTATAAATATCTTAATTAATTTCATTGAAAAATTATTGGACTTTTTTACATTACTTTTTTAGAAAAAAGATTGTTAATTAAAATATATAATTTTTTTTTATAAACACGCTTTTCTTGACGTTTCCCCTAATAAATATATAAATGTACAGTTTTTATATACAATTTATGTTGTCATACAATTTTTTTTCCTCTCAACTTTTATTACGTACACAAACCATATACAATACTTCAGTGTTCAGTGTAGCCAACGAAACGAAAAAAATTGTAGATTTTTTTATTCACTCACAATTGTGGAGTGAAAAAATGGAGTCCCGGTCCGGTAGGGTATAATATACAAAATAAACAGAGTAACTTAGCTAGCGTTCCCATTCCCATTGAAAATTTTTAGTTTTTAGTTTTACAGGATTGTATGAAAAAACAACTTGATGGCACACAAAATCTTGCCGTCAAGTTTTTTTTTCATACAATCCTGTAAAACTAAAAACTAAAAATTTTCAATGGGAAGCGCTAGCTAAGTTACTCCGTTTGGTACACAAAGGTACACAAAGCATTGTCCTTCCTTACGTCGTTCCGAAACGATAGCAAATTTATTATACCACGGAAATATTGGCTCTTCTGCTGGCTGGCTATTGGCTAATTTTGACATAACAATAAAGAGTCAAATTTTATTTTATCTGCGGTCCGGTCAGTCAGTTTAGTAGTAAACAAAAATAAATATTATATAGTACTGTAAAATTGATTAAAATATTTTATTATTTATAAATTGAAAGTTATTTAAAAATAATTAAATAAATTATGGCCGATGAATATGCTGTAGTAGCAAAGGGAAAATTAAAATTGAAAAATGATTCTGATATTTCAAAAAAGAAGAAAAAGAATAAATCAAAAGAAAAGGAAAAAATTAAACAAGCAATACAAGAAGATGAACAAGAACAACAGAATTCATCAACTCTAGATGAATCTTCCTCTACACATTCAAACAGAACAGTTCGTCAATTAACAAAAGCAGAAATATCGTTTAAACAAATGCAAGAAAAAATGGTTAGTAATGAATTAATATTCTTTCAAGATGAATTCATCTACAATATTCATTTTCGTCATTTTCTAGTAATTAAATTATGCCAATTTTAATATATATACACGAATATTAATTTTATAAAATTTATACTGAATTATTAAATATGTTTTAATAAATGCTTAAATTAATTTTCAGCAAAAACAACGAATATTAGAAAAAGCATCAATGACACATAAACAGCGAGTTGAAAAATTTAATGAACACTTGGATAGTCTAACTGAACATTTTGATATTCCTAAAGTCTCATGGACCAAATAAATATTTTACAATTTACATATTTAAATTTTTAAAATATAAATAAACAGGTTGATGAATATATTCAATACTGGTTGCTATAATAAAAATTTAAACTAATTTTACTATTTTTTATTACAAATATGATAAATTGATAAGTAATGAGGTAATTTTTTATTTTTATATTACCTCCAATTCAAGTAGTTGATCATTTATTGTAATTTATGTAATTTAGTAATTTGAAGCAATTTATATAATTAAATTATACATGTGTAAATAGATATAATATTTAAAAGATCACAATTATTGTTTTATTATAATAATTTTGTTTCAAGACAATATATTCGAAATTCGAATACATAATACTATTTTGGATATAGGCATTGCATTTTATTGTTGACACGAAGCTGCATATCGGATTAAATATTATTTTATCTAAAACCTGTTATAATTTTCTTGATAGCTTTAATTAAAAAAAATTTAAAAAGTGCAAATAGGGAGCCACCTTCTGGCTAGATGCTCTATTTACTCAATTTTTAAGATACAATAAAAAACCATAAAGATTCTAAAAATACAGATTGTTTTATTTCATATATAAAACATAAATATCAGACAAATATTTCTATATTTCTAACGAACCAATCAGAAAAATGAGTTCTTGTGAAAATAAAAATTCTAGTTTTTTTTTGCTATAACTTGAGCAAATTAAAAATTTTTTCAATTTTGTTGGGATAGTTTTGTTCTAATTAAAATTTCGCGTCGATAGGTACCGAAATCTATATTGAAGAATTTCAATTTTTTCCGAAAAATAAAATAGATGTTTCAGATCACCAATTATAGATAGGCCAAAATATATGATTTATGTCTTTACTATATTTTAGTTCGCACTTTTCCCATGGCCTTTTCCCATTTATCAAAAAATTGAGTCAAGTGATAGTACTATATATTTCTATATATGTACAAAGGTACTATATATAATATGAACTAAACCTCACGCTCACCTCTGTCCCCTTATTACATTAAACATTTTAAATAAAATTAAAAATATATATATACCAATTTGTTGCTGATTTGTTTTCAAAACTATATACTTTATTTAAAATATCAAAAATTAAATTTTAAATAAAAAAAAGATTTAATAATATATTTGTTAATTTCATTTTGAATTTTTCAAAAATTGGTTAAATGCATAACAGATTTCTTTTATTAGTATATTGTGTATAGATTTGCTTATAATATTTAATATAGTTTAAGTTTGATTGGCTTTGTGATAGAAACATTTATAAAAAAAAAATTATTGCAATATTTTAATTAAATTGTCGTATGATGAATATTATTTTAGTTTAGTAACAGATTATTTTTTAAAATTATTTTGACATTTTTTATTATTTATGAAGTAAAAATTGAGATTTAGAGACAGTAAAACCTGTCTATATATTTCTTTTATAGTCACTATCAGATAGAGATATTTGTTTTTATTTTATTTTTAAAATTAATTAAGCTAAATTTTCTATTTAATTAAATATTTTTGTTGTTTACTATATATTAGTTAACATATTATTTCTAATTTCAATTATCTTTATTTTAACAATTTTTCTTTTCTTTTTTTAAAGATTTCAAATATTATCATCATAATATTTCACTATTATTTTAAGTTATAAATAATAATTTGGCTAAAGCATAATTTAATATTAGGCAAGTGATTGAAAATACTGGTAAGTACGAGTATATAAGCCTTTAGTAAAGTATATACATATATTTAAATATATATAGACTTGTTAAAAATTAACGATATATTTCTTAAATTCTATATTTATTATAATTTATCATTGATTTTATTCACTATAAAATACTAGAATTTTTTTAAAATGATCAATTTAAATTACTAGAAAAATTTAATATAATAATTAATGTATATATAACTCACTAGTTCTAATGGCTGATTTTCATTCGAGGTGTATACTTTTTCAATCAAATTGGTTTGATAATTATACTTTTTCAATCAAATTGGTTTGATATGGCGGTTTAATAAAAATGTGTGGTAGTGTCTTAAAAAAATTTTATAGATCATCCTAACCACGTCTCATGAACCTCAACTGAAAATCGCAACCTTACAATAATTATCTTATCCTTTTCTAAAAGTCTATAATTTTTGCATAAGATTATACAGCAGGATATCAATAAGTTACATGATAATATTTAAAACTATGTATATATATATGTATAATCCTTTCTACAATTTTTAAAATTCTCTATTTATATCTTAAAAAAAATATATTTTATTTGAAAAATACCAAATAAAAAATTTATTTAATTATTTAAAATTAAATTGCCTGTAATTTTTCTATTCATACAATATTTTAATAAGTAAAATATTATATAGATCAAAAAGCGTACAGTGTACGATGTCTATTAAAAAATGGGACTTACATTTTGTATCAGAGCACTCACAATACATATTTATTATGCTTCTATACAAAATTTATGATTATTATTTTAACCCCAAAATACTAAATAATGTAAACGACTTATAAAGTCCATTAAATATTTTTTTTACTATATTAATGTTCTAATTATAATCTACTTAAAAAACAAATTTTGATATTTTATTTTTTTTTAAGATCTATACCAGAGATCATATTTAAATATTTATATTTACATTAATTTTCAAATATTGAAATATTTTTCTTTTACTTTTTGTTTTTTAATTATTAAAAAATTTTCGAAGTCTCTACACAATTTTTATAATTTTCATAAATGTGTTTTTCATTAATTGATATATTTTTATTATTATTAATTTATTTAATTAATTTATACTGAAAATGATTTTAAAGCTATATTTTTAAATTTTCTTTTAGTATGTATATAATTATTTGAATGTGGCTGACAGCGCAAAAATTGGTTTTTTACATTAATTTATTAATTTCTATCAGTGCATTAAAAAGGAACTTAATTTTACAAATTTAAATATACAATTTTGTATATTTTAATTATTTAAAGATTTTTTTGATCATTCTATATAAAATATGTATTTTGATATCGTATAATAATACTGATTTTCTAATACTATATAATGTGTATATATATTTATTTTAATTTAAAAATAAAATTTTCTCTAAATATTTTTTTGTTGGTGAGATATACAATTTTTGTTTTTATGGCCAACCAAAATTAATACCAGTTATTTGATAAAATTTATTATTAAATGGTCTATAAAATTCACGAAGTCTTTGAATTGCAGCTGGATCAATATATGGATGATTACGTCCTTTAGTTTTACCAAGACAATGTGGTGTTGAACGTGCTTCAGATTTAAAAAGGCATGGAAAACCTTTAGTTGAATTAAAATAAAAATGTTTTTCTGTAACAATACGTTTAAGCCCAAGGAAATCCTTTTTTTAAATATGTATATAAAAATTAATTACATAAATTAAATTTATTTTATTTGATAATTTTCTTTATTATAATACCTGAACACGTCCTAATTCAAATGCTGGATCAACAATTAAACGTTCACCACTAATAAATAATAATTGTGATAATGGAAAATATTCTAACCATTTTTCTAAATGTCGTGCATATGCACCAATTTTAATTGGTCCCCATGATGTATCAACAACTTCATATGAACCATTTACAAATGCTAAATCTTCAAATTTTTTCATATCAAATTTTTTACTTGCTGCTTGTGTATAATCAGAAATAGCACGTGTTACAGGATCACGAACAACAACTAAAAGCCTAAAAGAAATTGTTGTATATTTACGAATATTACCTTATATTTACGATATTATGTTTATATAAATTTTTTTAATTTACTTTGTTGTTAAATTCATTTGTTGTATTCTTTTTGGTACATCCTTAGTAACAAAATAACTTGGTGATTTTTCCATTGTTATTTGACCTTCAATTGTATATGGCATATGATGACGATACCAATGTAAACCTTTTGAATAATGTCTATCAAAAAAATGTACTTCACAACCAGATGCCCTTACATCTGGATGTAATCTGATAAATTCTAATAATGCTCTTGTACCACTTTTTTTAACACCAATTATTAATGCACCTGGTAAATGACGTGATAAATGTAAACCTTGTTTTCGTAAAAATCTATATTTTGATGAACCATCTGATTCATTATTATTATTATAATTATTATATGTTAATGGTATAATACGTATTATTGAAGGTGATTCTTCGGTGGTTACATTTATTGATGTAATATTACGTATTTTATTCTATAAAAAAAATGTAGTTTGTAATCAAAAATATCAAAAAAATAAATGAAATATTATAAATTTGATATTTTCATTCACCTTAAATGTTTTATTTATATTTGATATTAGACAAGTATGAAAGGTATATGAAAAATATAATAATGATATGCAAATTAATAATGTAATCAAAATTGTACGATTACTTAAATTTGTATACCAATTTATAAACATTTTTTTTCTCGTTGTACTTGTTTCTATTTATGTGGTTTTTATTTGCAAGAAATTTTATGTTTTAAAATAAAAATCTTAAAAATTCACAACACTTTAGTTTTATTTCATTTGAAAAGTAGATTTAATTTAAAAAAAATTATAAGTATATAATTTTAACAATAAATTAAATATATATTTTAATTAAAATTTATTTAAGAAAAAAAAAATTGATAATATGGATAATAGCATATAAATGATAGAATAAAATTGAATCTATATTAGGAAAATATTCTAGCATTAAGTCAATATTTTTGTGTTATTTTGGGTATATAAATGAGCACAACATATCGAATTTTTATGTTTGTTTGTACGTGCGCAGTGCAAATGATATGAAAATATTTTTGCAATCAAATTACATACTTTTATATAATAAATATTACACTATATTTTCCTATAAAATTTAATAGATGGCAGCACAATTAGAAATTATTATAAATTTATTGTAAAAAATTAATATTTAAAAAAGTATAACCTTTTAAAATCTATAATTATTAATAAAATCTAATAATTAATATATATGTTTGATTTACTGGAAAATTTTATTGATTTTGACAAATATTTAATAACCAAAAATCTGTAATTTTATCTAATCTTATCTTTAATAAAAAATTAAAAATCTTGTAGTTTTTTCTGTTGATTAGATAAAAGTTTGCATTACATTATAATTTATTTTTTATTACAATGAATAATTTCAGTTAGAGAATTTTAATTGAACTAAAAACGTAACTAATAAATTTAGTTAAGTTTCGTGAATCATTTTTAATAACATTTTAAATATTTTCAATTTTGAATAGTTTTAAATTAAATTTTTAAATATGCAATATTTTCCAGATATTTTAGGTATATTATTTGAATATAAAAATGTAATAAATATTTAATTTATATTATTTTTTTTTTCTGGGTGTAATTTCAAAATCAATCAGCAATGGCATTTCTATTTCCAAGTGGCCTTATTTATGGATTTTATTTAAAAATATTATTATATTTTCCAACAACATTATGGTTTCATTGGTATGCATTAACTGGAATTTTATGTTCAATGTTTTTTGCAATATTTATAACAATTAAAAAATCTAAAGAGAAATTATATCGATTTGATCATTTTTATATTATGTTTTATGGATTAATATGTTTTTTCGTTAGTGGAATATTTTTATGGAAAACAGATATTCGTAAGTTAATTTATTTTATGTATAATTTAAGTTATGTTTTATGTGTGATTACTAAATAAATAGGAAGTGTGTAGTGAGTCCTTCCTTTTAACTATTCTTGAAATTAAATTACTACAAATTTTACTACCTGTTCCTGGGTACATTGACTTTGATAAAAATCGTTGCCTGTGTATAGTCGATGTTTGAGTTAGTGCACTACAATTATATTTACCAAAAACTATTAGTAAACTTAACACTAACTTACTACAGAAAAGTACCCATATAATTAATTATGATATTATGATTTATTTATTTTTGTAAATAGTTTAATCAAATATAAATTTTTCTATTTTAATTTTATAGAAACATCATTTTTCTTTGGATTTGCTGGCAGTGGAATTATATTTACACCATGTTATACATATATTAGTATCCGTAGCTCAAAGAATGGTTATCGTCCATCACGAATTTCATTAGCAAATTCAATTTATTTTATTGGTATTGCAATTGGTTATAATATTTTATATACAGAAACATGGGCTGGATATATTAAAAATACTAATGATGCTAGTTGGACATTAATTGGTACAACAATAATATTAGCAATTGGTATATCAATAAATGAAATAATGCAATTAGCAAATGGTTATAATTATAAAAAGAGTCGTGATATTGAATGGAATCAAAATAATCAATTAAAAGTACTATTTCTAAATCAAGAAAAAATATTAAAATATTATCAACGTGATAATATTAATTTAGGACAATTTCTAATTGCTAAAAGTAAATTAAAAAAATCAATAATTGCAATATTTTTAACAATTTTCGGACGAATTATGATATTTAGTTTTATATTATTAAATTTATCTGAAAAAGCAACAAATAACAAAATTAATATTAATTTTAATTTAAATTTAATATTACTTAGTTGTGGTTCATTAATTGGTTCATTTTTATTAATTTGGTTTCGTTCAAAATTAATTTATTTAGTAATTGATTTAATAAAAATATCATCATTAATTGGTATTTTAGGTACATTTAATTTAAATAAATTAGAAAATATGGCAATATTTTTTTGGATATATTTTATAACATCAGGAATAATATCTAGTATAACATTACAAGGTATATTAGAATTATCACCATTTAAATATACTGAAATGATATTTTCATTTGGTTATTGTTGTGAAATATTTTTTATTGAAATATTAAAATATGAATTAATAAAACCATTTCAATCAGATAATGATATTTGGTATTTAATATTAATTATTGTTATTATATTTGTAATAATATCATTAATATGTATAATATTAATACAATTATATTTACCAACAAAATCAAAAAGTTTAATTGAAATACGAAATATGTTAATTGGTTTAAGAAGAGTCAATTTTATACCAACAACAACATCAAAAGTTTGGTATAATAATTGGTTTTTAAGACGAAATGAAAATCAAAATCATAATCAAAATCAAAATGAATTTAATCAAAATCAAATTAATCAATATCAAATTCATAATTAGTTAAGGAAATTATGTTTAAGAATTTTTTTGTTGGAAATTATAAATTATTAATAATCAATAAAAAATATTTAAATTTTTATTTAATTTAAAATAATAATTGATTTTATCGAAAATAAGTGATTTATTTTATCAAGAAATTTTGTACTGAACAAATCAAGAAATTTCGTACTGAATTACAAATAGATCTTTAATTTAAGAAATTAAGCTACTGAGACTGGTGGCATACTTAAAATTCTCATGGAAATTTAATTTCATCATCAAGATTATCAGACTGTAACTAAAAACTATATAGAAAATATTATTTTTTACTACTCCTTCTTAGGTTCAGTTCAATTTATTGTTGAAATTTTAATTGCAGCTTTTAATTGCAGATTACAATAATTCTTTCATCATATTTCTAGTCATATACATTTCAAGAAATTAAATATTTTGAAGGAAGATGCGACTATTAAAGACCAGACATTTAAAAATTTGACATTTTGCGAGGAATATAAAGAAAATTACAAACAGAATAACACAAAACTGTTAAGTAAAATATATAAAAGTTTATTTAATTTTATAAAATATAATAATAATTACATTTTCTTACAATATACAAAATACAATATTTTTCTTTTCGTACAATAAAAAAAAAAATCAAGCACCAGACACTTCAACACTTCGAGAAATTGTTGGTATTGTACCATCTTTAAGCCATCTTTCATTTAATTGTTCAATTTGATGTTCTTTAAATATCATACCCAATAAATTATATTGTATATCAAATAATGACATTTTAAATGTTTTTGGTACTTGTATACTAACAATAATTGTTATTAATGCACTAATTGTTACAAATGCTAAAGAATGTGCTACTAATGTACCCTGACCATCATGATAAAATATTGATAAATTTGTTTCTTTTATAAAACTTTCATTTATAATACAAATTGCACACAGTTTTGTTGTACACGATATAAATACTAATAATTCAGAAAATTTAAAATTTGATGTTTCCAATATTGATACTTTAATATTTGAAAAATTTATACCATATAAAAAGAATATTAACCATAATGGTATTAAACGTACTGAATCATTTGGCATATAAATAATCATACCCAAAAATACTAATAATATTTGTAATATTGTTGTTGTTATAAATATTATTTTAATACTAAAAAATATTAATATAATTAAATTAGCAATAGAACCAAAAAATACTATCCATAATAATAAATCAAAACTAGTATATTTAGTTAATTGGATACCATCATTTAATGTACACCAACTTAAAAAATATATAAATAATGAAAAATGTATACAATCACAAAATAATAATATAAATGATAATATCCATTGTTTACTTTTTGTAACATAAAAAAATTGTACTTTTTTAATAATTTCATCACGTTTATCAAATATTGTACCATTTGAATTAGCAACATGTAAATGATTATCACAACTTTCTTTATAATTTAAATTACCAAGAAAATGAAAGATTTTTATTAATATTATTAATGATAATAATATTATTGTTATACCTAAATATAAACCAGCAAAATCAATATAAATACCATTTAAATTATCTGGTATATTTTCTTTAAAATATATAAATCGTCCACTATCAAGAAATGATAATTTTGTAATTGGTGTTGATAATGATGATATTGATGTTGTATTATTTAATATAAATGATTTTAATATTATATTGTCTTGTTTAACTGATGATGAAATTATATTTTGAAATGAATGTCCAATTAATGATACTGATGATGCTAAACCAATTAAATACCATACAAAACATGATGATACAAATATTGAACGACTACATTTTGCTGATATAACATTTAAATAACTTGTTGCTGATATAAATATAATACCATATGCTATATATGATATATAAGCACCAACATAATCTACAAATAAAAATATAAAATTAATTAATATAAAATTATTGTTTTAGGTTTGTATAATCATAATGTAGTTATAAATCAATTATGTTTTACCTAAGTTTTCAATAAAAAAGAATATACTTCCAATAAAATTAAATAATCCTCCAACCAATAATAATTCAAAATGACAAAATATTATTTTATTTTTAACGAATTTTATTACACATAAAATTAATGCTGTTAAAAATGATGATAACATTCCAATAATTAATGGTCCATAATCTTTAATACCAGTTTTTTTAAATGTAAATGATGATAGTGTATAGCCCATTAATAGTCCACATGATAGAAATGAAAAACCAGCTAAAAATAAATTAAAAATTTATTAATTAATAATTTAGGAAATTATTATTGTCTGTTACAGGACACAAATTTCAGGTTAAAATTGAATAATTGATTAGAAGAATTATAAAAGATTTTCCGGTCGTTCTATTATACTTAAACTATATAATTCAATATTTAAAAATAGAAATAGAAAAAAGTTGGAAACAATTTCATAATGTCTTATCACAATTATTTATACCGGTCGTAATCATATAATCATAAAGTAATTATTTTTTCACCTCGACAAACTAACAAATTTTGATAAGTAATTTTTTTTATATATAAAACGATTTCAACAATATTGATTTTAATTATCCGAAATTTTGTTTAAAGTGTTATAAAATTAACGAATTGATAAAAAAAAATATGACGAATCAATTTAAAAATATTTCTTTGTTAATAAATTTTTAACATTTGGAAATAAGAAATTACTATAATTTTACTATATAAATCTTAAGTCAGTTAACTTTAATTTTTACATTTTAATTTTTGTATACTAAGAAATATAATTATTTTTTACGTTACACATTTAATAGTAATTTCAGAAATGAGCTTAGGCTTACCTTTTAGTGGTTTCCCCGACATAATATTTACATTTTATAGTTAAAAAAATACGTTTTACTTATCTTATAAAAATATACTTGAATAATGAATAATAATTTTACTAATCTAATATTTACCTACTAATCTGGGACCAATTTCACATAACCAATTACCAAAACGTGGTAATATACCAACCATTTTTATTAATTATTATTATTATTGAAATTAAAAATTTTCTTAAAAATCGTTGTTTTTTAAATTAAAATAGAATGGATTTTTAAATTTTAATCAATATATTAAATTTTTGATTAGTAAAATTTAATTTAACACTATTCTTTTTTTAATTATGGAAACTTTGTCTAACTTTGTGGACGATTTAATGAAAACTGATTAATTAGAATTTTACTCTTGTTTATTAATTTTTTCTTGTTTTAATAAAAGAAATATTAAATTAGCGATAAAGAGTTTTTTTAGATAAATTGTGATAAGATAAAACGTGTACGAGCTAAGCGAATATTTATTTTAATAACTAAATCTTTATCATATTTTTCTTTATCAATTATTATTATTTCTAGATAATTGGATTTTTTTTTGTTGTTAGTTGGAATAATTCTTTTTTTTTTTGTTTATAAATTTTAATTAATTAAATTGCATTTATTTTGAGTATGGCTATACTCATTACCATCTATACGTATACTACATCAAAATGTAGGTACTTTAATTACCTTTAATTCAAGACAGTATACGTTGCTCTGCAACACTATTTGTCCATACCCAGTTCCAGTTGGCTTCTAGCCACTACATTACTTAAAAATATCGAGCTATGTGATATTTATGATTTATGTAGCAAATTAAAGGTTAAAATCTCTATTTTTATAATCTATAAGATACTTTATTGATCTATAAGATACTTTATTCTTAAAAAATTAGTATATTTGGAATTTGGAGTACTCAGAAGATGAATCCCTAATTAGAATTGCAGACTTTCGCGTTTCAAGTTTTGTAAACAACCTAATTATACTTTGATTTTAATGGTAATAAATTGTATCGAAAAAAATTGCAAAATATAATTGCACCAAATTGACACTTTTTATAGCCCTTCAATCCCCATACCACCCAACATATTTATCTGTACGTTTATTATCTACGATAAGGTAATAAATATGGTAATAATTTTAATTTTAATTATTTATTATTTGATATTAGCCGATTGTTAATGATAAAATGATTTAATTTAACGCCAATATATATGCAAAATATTAAATAAACCGAATCATTTCTGATGATAATTATAATTATGTAGTATAGTAACTAAATACAAATTCAAGTTACAGAGAAAATTAAAATTCAATTTAATAATTATATATACAATTTGTGTAATTTATTATTTATTATATAATTTAATTATAAATATATTTTGTTTAATAAAACAAGTCAAATTTTTAAATATACCAAAAAAAGAAAATTGTATTTAAAAAATGAAACGCAAATAAATTAATTTACGATTTTTGATATTAAAAAATATTGTAAATTTAAAAATATAAATATTTAAACTATATAATTGTTTGATTTATTTATTTATTTTTTTGTTCATTGATGTCATACCCAACAATTTTTATGTAACAAATCATTTTATGTATTATAAAAAAAAATATATAAATATATTAAAAATTTCATATTTATATATTTTTATCGAGGTGATTCCTCATGTAAAACACAGGAACTAAATATAAAAATAATGACACATTTATTAATTTAATTATTTTATTATTATGACAAATACCACAAAAAAATCTTTAAGTAAAAATAAATAAATAAATTTGTATATTTAAAATTTTACAAAAATATTAAAATAGATTTAATTATAGAGAAAATATATATATATACATATATGTACAACCAATTTTATTTTAATATATAAATTTTAGATAAATAAATTTTTATTTTTTAATATAATATTTTCTTAAAATTCATTCATACTAAAAGCAAAAACAAATCTTATTTGTTGATTCACATAAATTTTTTAAATTATTTTTTGAATAATTTTTAAGTCAAAATATATTTTTTCTATATTAAAAATGCATTTTATTTGTCATCACCTTATGATTATTGGGGGGATCCGGTCAGTGAGTAAGTAGTGTATCCGGTCATTGGATATTAAAGGTGATTCGAGATCACAGTATATTTGTGTCGAGATACTTTGCTAATTGAGATACTATACGTATACATTATATAGTTGCTGCAATAATGAGTCAATTTTTTTTCAGAAAATTCCCCAATGATTTAATTCTAATTACAATTACATTTAATATTAAACAGTTTTAAGTTCCTTTTTCAAGAAATTCGGAAATATTTGGCAGTGTCATAAATTAAGTAGGTAGATGAAATAAGTATACTAAGAATATTAAAAGTAAAGTTTTATTATTCTGGGAAATTATATAGTTTAGCTATTTCGAAAAAAGTATTACAATTAAGTTGAAATTGAATAAAGGATTCTAATGTTGCTGGTAAATTTTTTATTAGATTCATAATTTTTCCTGCGAAAATGTCAAATTTCAACTTAATTGTAATACTTTTTTTTTAAATAGCTAAACTTATAATTTCCCAGAATAATAAAACTTTATTTTTATCAAGAAGATTAATAATTTTTGTGTTACTTTAAAATATATTTATATTTTTGTGTCATCCAACATCATATCCAACTTTAATGTGTAACTTAATGAGTGACAATATTATTACTCCTAAATTTTTTTTTGGGAAATTTGCATGACAACAAATTCTATATGTATATGATAAAATTCAAAGCTTCCTACCAAATATTATGCATCATTATTTTCTTTTGGTTATAAAAACTGCCTGAGTAATCGGTAATAAAATTAAATTTACATTTTTTTTTCTAGACTATTTTAGTTTTACAACTTTTCTCCAATATAAACAAATATAATTTTGTTTTACGTATTTTCCAATAATATAAATGGCATTCCAAAAAAAAAAAAAATTTTTAACAAAATTTTATTTTTATATCAATTTTTATTTATTTTTATAAAAAATTCTACTATGCAAAAATTAAGTTACTAAAATTAAAAATGTATATTTAAAATTTTCTTCTTTTTTTTTTGATATGTATAATAAATTTTACCAGTTTATTTACACTAATTAATGTTGAAAAAAAAATTAATAAAAATTTTGAACCACAAGAAAAAACTATTTAAAAGTTCATAAGAATCAAAAAAAAAATTATTTTTTTTTTTTTTAATTTATAAATTTACCTTGAAATTAAAATTCCAATTTCATAAATTTACTCCAGGAATTTCGCATGATAAATGAAAAAATATTTTGGGAAATATAACAAGAAAAAAAAAACGTTTTTCTTATTATTTTTTTTGTTATTGTAAATTTCGAAAAATTCTTTTGCTCTTGCGCAATTTATTTTCCATTTCGAAAATAATTCTGAAATTTTCTTCTCTACAAAAATATCCATATATATGAATCCGTGTGCGTATACGACGCGCGATTGACCACACAACGTGGAAAATGTGCGCAGATTTAAGAAAAACTGACTATTAATAATGATTTCATGGAGTTTGTTATATTTTTGACGATTTAATTATAAATCCATTATTTTATTAGAGACTAGTAAAAAATGATGGAAAATTACTCTGAATACTTTATGTTACCATTCGTTATCATCGTTATGTTTTTGTGTCCTCATCACTTAATGCTTTATTACCTGCAACATTGTGTTATGTCATCCATATGCATATCAATCATATAATCGATAAACTGTCGTTACTTCTAATTTATCGTTACTTTATCTTAATTTTTTGACAGTGTAAAGTACACTATTTTAACAAAAAAAACATCAAAAATTTCACAAAAATTTGAAATGATCTAAATAACTTCTAAACTGTCAAACAAAGCATAAACAATTAACAACAAAAATAATACAAATTTCCTTTTCGTCAAAACAATTTAAAATTTACCAACATAATAAAATAATTTCCCCCCAAATTTTTTTTTTTTAAAATAGAGATAAATTTTTTTTTATTGAAAAACTCGGAGGAAAAATAATAAATAAAAATTTTCGAATTTTCATTTTAGTTCGTTGTATTGTTTTACTCAATAAACTACAAAAAAAATTACTTAATAATAAAACATTTTTCATTTTTGGTTTTAATAAAAAGAAAAAGCTAATTCTAAATTGGAAAATGGAAAATATTAAATTCAAGTTTTTCCTATTAATAATTTAAAAAATATTTGGAATTTCCCATTTAAATAAAATTAATTTCAATTTTTATTGAAATTGAAATTTTAGTGTTAAATTTTAGTGCTAAAAAAAGATTAAAATTTTTCCTTTTTTTGTATTTTTCGTTTTGGGAAATTGTGAAGGAAAATTGTATCAAATAAGATTGAAAATTATATATTTGGAAAAAATGATTTCCTTTATTAAGAATTATAATATATTTTCCCTCAAAACACGCAAACATACAAAATTAAAAAGTGTTTTTCTTGGTTTATATGTATTAATGCAATAAATAAAAATTATAATATTTAAAATTTGTGTAAGTGCGTGTGTGTGTGTTTTATCTGTGTATGGTTAAAATTTTTAATAAAAAATTTATTTGGAAAATTTTTATAATTTATTTTATTTTTTGTATTCGTATTTGTGAATTTTGAATTTGTGCGAGAAAATTACAAAAAAAAAATCGAAAAAAAAAAGAATATTTTCCAATTTTTTTTGTGTGTGAAAATTATGAAAATATAAAAATATGAAAAAAAAATATTAAGAAAAAAAGGAAAATTATGAAAAAATGAAAAAAAAAAGTTTATTTATATTTTTTTTGTGAAAATTACCATTATTAATTTTAATTTTTTGAAAATTCTAAACAAATACAAATAAATAAAAATTATATATTTTTATATTAGAATTTGACAAAAAAAAATATTCACAAAAATAAATAAAAAACATAAAAAGTTAAAAAAAAATTATTTAAAGCAATTTTCTTTTCGTTTTTTGAAAAGGAAAATTGTAAAAAAAAAGAAGTGAGAAGATAAATAAAAACATTTTCTTAATTTTGTAAAAAGAATTTAATTTTCACCTAAATTTTTGACATTTTTGTGAACCGCCAGTTTTTTTTTTGTAATTTTTGACACAATAAAAGTGAAAATTTAATAATTTTGTATTTTTGGCGGTCAAATTTAAATTTTCAATATTTTTTTTTATTTATTGATGTTCCAGAAAAATCTTAAAATTTGTATAAATATTTTTTAGAAGGATTTTTTATTGTCGAAGGTAAAATTTTGGATACATGAATGCTTGAAATGAAAAATTATTTTTTTTTATGAGTTTTATCGCTGTTTAGTTTCCAATGCAAGTTTGTGTTACAATGAACTAGTAAAATTCCACAGCTGATCTATTATCCAACTGATAGGTTAATTGATTTATTTGGTGTCGCAATTAGGTAAATTAATAAAAACTGTTAATGTAATTTTATTTATTGTAGGATATTTAAAGGACCTTAACCTTAATATAAACATAGTCCTGACAATTTTCTACGGATAGGCATATTCGGACCTTGATAATGGTTAATTTTGAGGTTTTTTCTATTAGAAACCAAAAAAAATCAGCCTAACAATTTCAAATTTGGCTATTAAAAAATTTAATATATTTTGAAACCATTCTATGGACCACATTTATAAACTATGTATATTCAAACTTTTCGCTGTTTTGATTTTATTTTTAGATTTAACAAAAATTTTTGTTGTTTTTGTTGAAATTTTGATTGAAAGTTTATTTGTGTTTGTATAATTTCGTGCTGTGATTGAGAGTGTATACAGATTTATTGCAAAATTGAACATTTTTATAGTTGTATTAATTAAAATTTATTGTTTTAGGGAACAGACAGACTAATTTTTTATATACAAGTATAGATTTTATTTTAACTTTATGAATTATATATTTTGTTTAGATATATAACTTTTTTTTCTTTTTTTTTTTTGTAAAATTTAAAATTTCTAAATTTACTTTATTTATTTTCTTATTTTGCTTGGATAACTAATTTATCCGATGAAAGGTGTTAAAATTTGTTTGTGTCCATTAACAAGGCGATGATAATGTTATTGAAACTTTAGTTTAATGTTTAAGCTTTCAAGCAAAGTATAATAATTTATTAAGTTCGATATAAAAGTGGTTTTTAATGGTAAATTCTTATATACAAAAGTCAAAATTAATTAGAAATTGTACAGGGGAGATTTTGTTTAATTCATATGTAAATTTATTTGTAGAAAGCTAAAAAAAATGATTATAATTTAATTTTTAAAAGCTTGGAAATTAGTATTAAAGTCATTACAGTTTAATGATTATTCTTCTTCTTAGCTTTTATATGTACATATATTAGGAGTACAGTGAACTATTTATACTATTACTATTTACTATTTATCTTCTAATCACTTTGCTTATCTAGACTAGATTACTTTGTTGTTATATATCTCGTTTTATCAATGTATAATTCAATATTTTCGAACCATCTTATAGAGTCCTTAAGATAATCTCCAGGCGTAATAAATGTAATAATGAATATATACTGAAATAGATAGAAGTTAGGATTTTTGTCGTTATCATTTTAACTTTTAATTGTAGGAGTTACTCGCTTTAACAAATGTTTCGAAAACATTTAAAATAACAAACGGACATTCGTCAGCATTCCTTCAGATTATATTTTAGTTATATAATGCTTACAAGTCCATTTTGATCATTATGAGAAAGATTCTCTAATATTTCGTTTATGTTAATCATATTTTTGACTTTAATTATAGTCCAAAAATAAATCTACTAAATTGTAATTTTAATTAAAAAATTGTATTTTCCTAGAGATAATTTTTATATAGTTGGATTTCTACCAAAATTAATATTAATTAACCAATTCCAATTAATATGATTAAACTATATGACAATATTTATTTCTTATAATTTTCAATTTTTTTTAATGAAAACTAGAATTTAAATTTATTTCAAAATTTATTTCGTCTCATAAAATATACAAAACTCTGTTATGATTTATGCAAACAATCATAAATAAATTAATAAAATTTTATATATTTAATAATATTTCTATTTTTAAATTTATGAAGTGCCATCCATACCAAAAAGACTAAAACTAAATAGTAAAATTTTTGAAATAAAATAATATTGACTCATAATAAATTCTTAATTTAACAAAAAAAAAAAAAAATACTAAATAAAATTTTCTTACTTTTCTTAAGGTCGAGGCATTGCCGAAAAATTTGTTTTATAAATTCTTTTCTATTTACTATAATGACAATTTAAATTTTATTTAAATTTTTTACACACAACAAAAATTACGAAAATATAAGAAAAAAAAAATGATTATTCGTCGTTTTCCTTTCTCTTCACCAACAAAAAATAAAATTAAATGAAAATCATCGGAAATGAAAATTAATTGTTTGTTATTCTATTTTTAGGATGAAAAATCGCGTGCTCTTCAATTAAACATTAAATAAAATAATAAAAAAAAAACAATATTAAATTTTTAGTGATTCTTTAATAAATATACAAAAAAAAATTTTTTAATGGATTATTCTTGAGAAATTAAGAATAAGTGAAAATTAATTTTTTTTTTGAAATTTTCAATAAAATTTACAAATAGCCAAGTTTTTGGTCTTCGAGTTGTCTCAAAGAGGGCTAATTCTTCTTCTTGATTTGTACAAAATTTAGTATTTACATTTAGTATTTAGTATTAAATTTACTAAAGGATTTAAATGTGGACTGACTGTTTACTGTTACTTATTAGTGTAAGTAGCACTATAGTGCTAATTGGAGGATCACTCTAACCAACCAAAAGTATATTAAGGTACTGTTTGAATATTGTTGTGGTAATTCGATACTGTTTGAATATTGTTGTGGTAATTATAAATTTGCATATTTGATGAATTCGGGGGTTGGGTTCAATTCGGATAAATGAGTTAAAATGCTATAATGATAAGTGGAAAATCAGGAAAAGCAATCTTGATAGGTTTCCCTCATTATTTCGTGCGATATGTTAGAATAATTAGAATAATTACGTTGAATTCATTTCGATATTGTGAAAACTTTAGCCACCAATGGTAAATATTAATTAGCTGAATGATCTTGTCATATATTTTAGAGGATTACTAAATCATATTTTGGCATTTTTCGCAAAAACTATCTCATTCGATACAATAAAATTTATAATCTATTTCGATAGTTAAATAATTTATATTAAAAAAATTATAGACATTTTGAGAATAACACAAAATTTATAGAATTGATGAAATTGATTTTAATTGATTTTTCAATCTATAAAAATTATCTTATTTTGAAAATATTGTAAATCTCACAGAAGAAAACCTATTAAAATATACCATGTACTATGTCAAAATGGGTCAAGAAAATCAAAACTTTCAATAACAACTAAATAAAAACTTTTCAATCCTAAAAACCCATTAAAATTAAATTGAATTTTGTTAATGTACATTTCAATAATTTATCTATTCAACCTAATTTTACATAAAAAACATTGAATTTTGGTATTTTTTTTTGGATTTATCTGATTTTACATTTGGCTAAAATTTTATACAATTTTTAATATCATAAAAACTTTTATTGCAATTTTTTTTTTTGTTATAATATTGATTTGTGATCGCAAATATGCGCAGCAATAATTTTCTTTTATGATTACAATGTAAAATTGAAAAATTTATTCGTTCCAATTGTAATTTTTATTATAAGTTATTTTCTTTATTATTGGTCATAATTAAAAATTTCCCAATATATTTTTAATTACAGATTTTACAGAAAAATTTTCAAAATGGAATATTCAATTGAGGATTTTACAGTGAAAATTTTGAAAAAAAATTATAGTTAGTCGTCCAAAAGAATATACCAACAAAAAATTCATTATAAAGATGATGTTTACTGGTGCACACGGTCGTAAATGGGCCGGTAATAGACAATCTGAATCACAATCACAAAGATCTAATAAACATTATAGAAATCATGGAAATGATGTATAAATATAATATTTTAAATTTAATTTTTTGTTTTTGGCTAATAATTTATTATATTTCAGTCAAGACATCAACTTTTACCAAATAGTAGATATCAACAAAATTCAGGACATTTAAATGATTATATATTATATAGACATGGTAATAATAATAATAATAATTATATAAATACAAGACCTGAATATCATATAAAAAAGACAAGACCAAGAAATATAACGAGTCGAAGAGATGCTATTAAGCATCAAAAGTAAATATTAAAAAAAAATAATTTAAATTTAATTTAAAAAGGATTTCATTACTTTAATTATTTGAAATTTTATAGAATACATGAAATTAATGGACATAGATTTGTAGCAAAATTTTTTCGTCAACCAACATTTTGTGCATTTTGTAATTTATTTTTATGGGGTTTTGGTAAACAAGGATATCAATGTATATGTAAGTAAGTTTTTAAATTATTATAATTAAATTTAATAATTATACCAAAAATTTAAATCTTTCAAATAATTTTTAATTGAGTCCTTCAAAAATAAAATTAAAATTTTCAAACTTATTAGAATTAAAGAGCAATTTTTGTAAGTTGTACAAAAATTGATAATAAAAATGTTCGTGGAAGGACGAATTAAGAGAGTATCGAATTTATTGGCAAATAAGTGAAATCATATAAATGAATTGATATTAGTTCTTCAACTACATTTGATCATTTTCATTTCCACCAATTTATATTAAGGTCCGGGCAATTTAATTGGTAACATATGGAAACAAATAGTTTCTCCCAATTTCCACAAATAATTAAGTATATTAGGGTAAATGATTTGTAGGTAAGAATTGATTAGGATACGAGGATTCCCCCATGATTACCATAATTTTAAGTTAATTTTTTTTCTAATTATGAATTAGAATTTAAATTTCATTAAAGAAAATCTTAATTTTTTGTAAATTTATACTTGTAGCATGTCAAATTGCTGTACATAAAAAATGTCATGATAAATTATTGGGAAAATGTTCTGGTTCTAGTTTTAATTCTGCAAGTACAATAGTAAGTATATTATGTATACAATTTGGAAAATTGAAATTTTAACAATTTGATGAATTTAAATTTAATATTTTTTTGTATAGTATCTGCGAGAAAGATTCAAAATAGACGTTCCACATAGATTTAAATCATATACATTTATGTCACCAACATTTTGTGATCATTGTGGTACAATGTTATATGGATTCTTTAAACAAGGTGTAAAATGTGAAGGTAAATAAATGAAATTAATATTAAAATTAAAAAAAAAATACTATTAAATTAAATAAATTTACGCATAAAAATAAAAAATGTTCAATGAAAATTTTCGTCAATGTTCAATTAAAAACTTTATAAATTATTAATGATTATCAGCGCCATCTATTAGTAAATAGACAAACCACACAACAATTATGTTTAGCAAATTTCAAAACCCAATATTTATTCGAACTACAAAAATATGATGACAAAATTTAATATAATAATAATAATAAACTACAAATTTAACTTTTTCTTTTAAAAATATAGGAGTAATTAAATTTTAAATGTTTGTTCGTTAATTTAGAAAATCGGTCAATTCCGTTTTAAATTTTGTCCTTATTTGTTGAGGAAAATTAAAAGATTATACACGATAAAATTCTTAAAAGATTATACACGATAAAATTAATAAAGTTAAATATTTTTATTATAATTAACATTTCACAATTTCGTTTAATAAAAATTAGAAAATTTAATTTAGAATCAAAATCTGTTTTATAATTTTAATTTAAAATTTAAGCAATTAATTAATTTTGATTTTAATCAGAAAATTGCTAAGAAAAAATTAAATTTTAGTAATGTTTGGTTTTTTATGTTTAGTTTTATTTGATCATTTCTTTTGGCAATATTTTCAAAAATAAAATGACGCAAATTTGTTTCAAAAATTATTTAACGTCATTTATGTAAATATAGCATAGTTCTGTATACATAAATTAAAAATATTAAAAGTCTTTTAACATTATTGTTAATCGTTTTTTGAGGAAGAATTAAAAATATTTATAATATAAAAGAAATGTCCTTGTAATGGGGCAAAAAAATTAATTTTAAATATAATTTAATAAATTTTATTGGCTATGAATATTTATATTAAAAAAAAAACTTTGCAGTTTATAATTAAACTATTTACTAGTTTAAATTTAAAAAAAATATATATATAAATAAATAAATATTTAATCGGTACTTGATTTAGTGATCTAAATATGTCTTTCAGCAGCAATTTTCATCCATTATACGAAATAAACGACAATAAATTTTATGTCAAAACTTTTTATTATTATTTTTGATCTTCAGAAATTATTTTTAGATTTTTCAATATTTTATTTATTTAATTACGTTTTTTTTTTGTATTTTAACAAAATATAAAAATAGTATATTTGTATTTTTGGTATTTTTGAGTTATTGTTGTACCTAAATATTTTTTTTTAAGAAAATATTCAAATCTCAATATTTTTGTAATTTGATTTCGTCTATCACGAGGCGCCCAACAAAATAAATATACAAGTAAGAAGAATTTCAATTTCAGCCTTAATGAAAAAATAGTTTGCTCCTCAAAATGTTCTACTCAGGATTTTTGATTAATTCCCCTGAAGAAAATATCCCTGTTTCCCTTGAAGAGGCCTGAGAAGTATAAGAGGATTTAGCTAACGATAACTAGTGCTGTCAGATTTAGATCCGGTTTTTTGGAAATTGTTTCCAGTAGAATATTGTGCTACACATTAGAGCCACTTTTTTTCGTTTTTGGCCTAGGTAGTCTGGAAATTAATATATTTATTATTTTCCAAAAAAAAAACCCCATGACCTAAATTTTTTCCACAATTTGAAATTTGAATCCAATATAGACAAATTTAGTACCAAATTTAGTAAAACTAAATTGAAAAGTCTTTAAATTTGCCCAAGTTTTAGCAAAAAAAACTAGAATAAATTTTGTTGTTATTTTTACAAGGACTCTTTTTTCATGTTGCTTAAAAATATAGAAATCTTTGTCTGATATTTATGTTCTATATACGAAATTAAGGATTGATATGACTATTATCAGAATCTGCAGGATTTTTTATTATTTCTTAAAAATTCATAAAAAAATCGAAATTCGAAAAAAATTGAAACGAAATAGTGTAATTTTCACTAGTTTTGTTAAATTATCTTCCTCTAGTACTGGTATATAAAAGTTCATGGGCTCATAATTCATTTTTTTATTTTTGGTAAATTAGAACTCCACTATTCGTAGTATAATCTATAATGTGTATTAGCTCTAAAGTATATTTATGTAAATATTTTTTAAACGATTATATTATTCTACTTTTTTCGTTACTATTCAAATTTGACCTAATAAAAAATTTATAATTTTCATTACACAAATGACAACAATTTTGCCTTTTTTTTTTCTTAATAAATAAAATTAAAAAGGAAAAATCTTTTAACAAATTAAATGAAAAATTTTATGCAAAGTTCATTGGCCTGGAAATTTTTAATTTTTTGTTTTTTTTCTTGTGATTTTCATGAAAACAACAAAATATTTAAAAACAAAAAACAAATTTTAAATAAAATAAATTTTATGCTATAATAAAAATAATAATTGTATTTTCTTATGTATATATTATTATTATTTTCATCATAAATTTTACATAAAATGTACATAATTTCCTATAAAAAAAAGGTTTTTTAGTTCAAAAAAGCATATTTACATATACAATTATGTTTAAAAGCGAGTAGCTATATAGTAAAGCATGTGGTGTTGAAATATTTAGCCTTATTAGATATCCCAAAAATAAATTTCAAAAAAAAAAATATAATAATAATTAGGACTGACATGAAGATTCGGACTCTGACAGACTGAGCTATACATATAGGTAAAATAAAATTGTGCAAGTGGTTTTACTTTTTGTCTGATGTGGAAAAAATTATTTACAGAAATTATAATTGTGTATCTACATATATTTTTTTTAAGTGAACATTTTCATTTTCACAAAGTATTTTTTACTGAAAATAGAAATGAAAATATTATTATTAATTTTTTAACAGAGATTAAATAATAATATAATTTTTATTAAGTTATTTTAAAAATTTTTAATTGATATTTTATAGTCAATTATTTCAAAATTTTATAAACAAAAAAAAAATTGATTATTTTATGATGAAGTTTGAAGTGATTAAAGGTAATAGGGTCCTTATTATAGACTATATAATAGTATTACAGTTTTTAAGGATTTTCTTTTTTAAATTATTTAAAATTTTAATATAACATTTTCCTTTGGCAAAATTTTCATACAGAGTCCATTCATTAAGTCCATTAAATTCTTGAGGATTAAAAATGGTAATGAAAATTAGCAATTATTATTATTATTTCAACAAAAAATAAACTGGTTTCTCTAGTAAATCACAAAATACTATTTTCATTTTGTCTTTTTTTCCAATTTGAAACTAAATTTAAACCAGAAAAAACATTTTTATATTTTCACAAAAAATTGAAATTATTTGTTTCATTAATATTTTTAATATTGTGCACCGCAGAAAAATGTCTAAAAAAAATTTTCATCACACAAATCATTCGAGTGCCAAAAATACTTCAAAATATTTCAAAAATAAACTTTTTTTTTTCTTCTTCTTTTATATATTTTGAAAATGAAAATTTACATTTTAAAAATAATACAAAAATAAAAATATTTTTCATTTTTTTTAATAATAAAATGGGAGAGAAAAATTTTCTTTAATTTTTTTTTTTAAATAAAAAAATTTATGAAATTTTCTTTACAGATTTAACAAAAAAAAAAACATTCTCACAAAAGAGAAAAATTTATATTTAAAAAAAAAAATTTCAAAAAGAAAATTTTCAAAAACATGATTTGCAAAAAAAAAAAGTATATTTTTTTAAAGAAAATTTAAGAGAAAAATTTATTTTTTCTTATATGCCTAAAAATATTTATGCAGTCAATATTCAAATAAAAATTTTCTTAAGAGAAATTTCTTACTATAGAATTTTCACAATCCTCTGTGAGTGTGTGATATTATAGAACAGAGAAAAATTCACATATGTATATTTGCCTTGTGCAGATATTAAATATATTATTTTGTATTTCCTCTTTCCTTGAAATTATTGTGACACACAAAAACCAGAAGATCAGCAAAATTTAAAAAAAAAAATTAAAAATGCTCCTAAATAGTTGAAGAGTTTCTTCTTCTTGTTTTTGTATAGGCTAAATAGAAAAGTTTTTCAAGAAATTTTAGTTTAAGAAAATCGGTGAAAGGTAAAAGTCGCTTTTAAAAGAAAATTATATATTAGTCTTAAATACATCATTAGAAAATTGGTGCGATTTTAATTTAGATTTAATTAATTACTTTTTCTTTTGCTTGGAAAAAAATAATATTTCATTTTTAAAATACAAAAAATTTTAATTAGTGTGAAAATTATTATACTTAAAACTTATAGAAAGTGTTAGAAAATTTATTACCAATAAAGAAAAAAAAAGTTACATAAAATTTAAAAAAAAAAAAAGAAAAAGTTCAAAAGTAGAAAAATTAATTAGATAAAAAATTTAAATAGAAAATTTTTAAAAGAAAATTTTTTAATCAAGATTTTTTTTTTTTTAATTCGCATTAAATTTTTTTTTATGTATTCTCAATGATTACATAAGGTGAAAAATATATCCAAGAATATATATTTTTTTCTAAATTTTTTAACCTAGCTTGTGTAATTATGTGATTGTGACGTGTGCTTCAAAAATTCAACCAACACAAAAAAAAAAAATTAAGAAAAGAAAAAAAAAAATTTCGTAATTTGGAAAAATTAAAATTAGATTATTAAAATAAAAAAAGAAAAAAACTGTAAAAAAATAGATAAATTATAGAAAAAAAATATACATATAAAGAAATTATTAAAAAATGCCACTTTATAGTGATCCTGGTTATTTTTATAGTTCTGGAGGAGTTTATTCTTCTCCATACTCTGCCCCATATTATACTACATCCAGTTCTTATGTTGGTAGTAGTTATGGCCGGCCATATGCTATGCCATCATTAAGTAGTTATTCATCATCAACATCATCTCGTTACCAACCGAAATTATCAACAATTAATGAAACACCATTAGGTTCACGGGGTCTAATACCATTAACCCGTTTAAATTCACCAAAAATTATTACAACACCAAGTTATCATCATCATAATACATCAAAGTATATACCACCACGTCCAATTAATATTAATACAGCTGATATCGATGTGTCAGCGTCAAGATATCGAACACGTGATTTAAAATCACCAAAATCATCACCGAAAACAACAAAATCATCACCGAAATCACCAGCAAGAACAACAACAACGACTAAAGTTAATGAAACACCATCAGCAGCAACACAGCAACCATTAAATCAATCATCATTATCGACATTACCACCACAACAAACTGTAAAATCACCGTATATGCCACGAGCTGATGGTAGTGAACCAACACCAGATTTAAATCGATCAACAATTAAAAGAAATCGAGCTGTTGTACGTTTATCAACTTTACGAAAAAGTATTCGGGATCGATCAATTCCCCGTGCTACTGGAAATCAAGAAAATAAAATAGAGAATGATGATCGGAAGAAAGCAAAAATTGATACAATACCGAAATTAAAAAATGCAGAGAAATCAATTGAACCAATTGCAAATAATTTAGTAGATTCATCAACAACATCTTGGCGGGATAAATTTCGTGATGATTTAGTACCAAAACCATTTGGAGTAATTAAAAAATCACCCGGCGAATTATTATTGGAAAGATATATTATACCATCGAAATATAAAGATGATGTTTTTGAAAATTCAATTAATATACCAGCTAAAATTGAAATGGAAAAAACAATTGATAAAAATAATGAAATTATTATTGAATTAGATCCATTAATGCAAACAGCAATTCGTCGTTTAAGTATACCAAAATGTCCAGATTTTCAAGATTTTTGTGAAGATATATCATCTGATAAAATTGATGATGATTTAAATGCTGGTGAATTAAGAAGACGTGCATCAATAATACAAGAACAAGAAATTGAACTATTAAATCAATTACAAAAATCAGCATCTGGTTCATTTCAATTAATACATTTAGAACGAAATGAGAGTGGCTCAGATTTAAGTGGTGGTACTAATCGTAAATCAACGAAACGTAAATCATTAACAAAAAAACCGAAAAAAATTCGTCATAAAATTACAGCAACTGTTGAAATACAAAATCCAACATTAACACCAATTTTACAAGAAAGTTTTGAAGATGATATTTCAAATG
Organism: Empis stercorea; assembly: GCA_949752835.1. NCBI lineage: Eukaryota > Metazoa > Arthropoda > Insecta > Diptera > Empididae > Empis > Empis stercorea. The sequence continues at coordinate 53,343,830 of OX457087.1, read as the reverse complement.
TTGTTGAAATTAAAAATATTAAACCAAAAATTACATTTAATGTTGATGAAATTGAAGAGAATCATACAATTCATCAGGTATTTAAATTACCTAAGAAAAAATCTATTATTATAACACCCAAAATTGAAGAAGAGATTGAAAAGGTGAAGGAGAAAATTAATAAAAGTTTAGAAAAAATTGAATTGAAAAAAGGTATAAAAAATTCACCAAAGAAAATTAAAATTACCAAAAAAATTGATCCAATTAAAGGTGTAAAAACATCACCAAAGATTGAAAAAGTTGTTAAAGAAGAAAATACAATGATAATTGAAGAGAAATCAAATCAATTAAATACTATTGAAAAGATTAAAGATGATTTGTCAGAAATTGTCACAGAATTAATAGATAAACCAAAAGATTTAGCAAAATTAGAATTAAATCATTCAAAATCTGAAAATATTTTGAATAAACAAGATAGTAAAGAATCTGGGAACTCAACACCCAAAACTCCCATATTCAAGAAGAAACAACCAAAACCTTTGGAAATTTTAAAATCGAAAAAAAGTGAAGATATTAAACCAATTTCTCCATCTTCAACTACTAAATCACCAATCAAAACTTTAACTCCTTTAACTAGTAGAAACTCATCACCATCATCGTTATCATCTGATATTTGTTCTCAAATAACGCCAGAACATTTTAAATTTGATGATGATTCAATTAAAAGAACCGAAGCAGCACAAAGTCCAAAAGTTATAAATTTAAAAACATCAGCAAAGCTACCAATATCTCCGTTAGCTATTGATTATACAAAAGATGAACTTTCTCCTGCCATAGCCAAACCAAAACCAATTGTAAATAAATTACAAAAATCTGATAGTGGTGAAGATTTTTGGACACAAATTGGTTCTCGTGATTCAAATTGGTTTATGGATAATCGTAAAAGAAATGTCTTAGAATCACAATGGGATAAATGTGAAACTCTTTTAGATAATCAGACAATTGATGAAATTAAAAATTTAGAAGAAATTAAAACAAAAGTTCATGGACAAAAGAATGAAGCATTAAAACAAGCTGAGGAAAAAAATATATCATCTAGTGAATTGGGTAAAAGAGCTCATTCAAATGAATCAGCATTATGTGCTAAGAAAAAAAGTATATTGAAAGAAAATCAAATTTTATCAGTGGATGATGATAAGAAATCTATTAAAAAAAGTGAAATTACTGAAAATATCAAAGTTGAAAATGAAAAATTAATTAAAATAAATAATCAGCAACAATTCAAATCAAAAGAAATTCCGAAAAAAATTCCTGATATTAATGAAACATATAAAAAAGTCGACCAACCATTACAGCAATTGACGACGACACCTACAGATTCTGAAAAAATAAATATACTAGAACAAAAACAACAAGACATAAAAACGAATATCCCAAAAATAGAAAATGGGCTAAATGCCAAGTCACCTGAAATAAAATGTAAAGAAATTGACTTAAATAAAAATAATAAATTAGATACACAAAAAATTGTACCACCTTCAATAGAATTAAAAAAATCAACGCCTGATGTGCCTACAATAAAATCTAATAATGTTGCTAAAAAAATAACACCACCACCACCGGCAACAAATAATAATTTGCCATCAACTTCACCAGGATCAAAAAAGAAGAAAGATACTAAAAGTAATGATGCAAAAGTTACTGAGAAATCTAGGAAAAATGAAGAAACTGATAATAAGAAAATCTCACCAAAATCACCAGATTCAACTTCAATGGAAAATGCATCATTATTATCATCAGTTTCAGATAAATCTAAAGAAGAGAACGCTTCCTTACAAAAATTAACAACAGAAGCGACAACGACAACATCATTATCATCATCACAAGCAGCTGCCATTATTGATAAACAACAAAAGAAAATTTCTCCTCCGACAACATTAAAAACGCTACAGTCACCACAACAATCATCATCAGTACTTGATAAATTATCATCAAAATCTATTATTGCTTCTCCTGAAAATATAAAAATATCTTCATCAACAATAACGCCAACAATTATTGATAATAATAAAAATAATAAAAAATTAAATAAAGAATTGGAAAAAATTGGCAAAATTCCTGATAATAAAAACATCTGTGACGCAAATTCTATTGATAAAATTAAAGAAGAGAAAATTACAAATAATAAAAATGAAAAATTAAAAGAAAATGATCAACAAAAAGAAAATGAAAATGAAAATGAAAAGCAGCAAAACGAAAAGAAAATTGATGAAAATAATCAACAACAATTTGAACATCAGCTCTCTTGTAAAAATGTTCTTATGAAATTTGCTACAGTTAGTAATTTGAATCAGTGCTTATTAGACGTTGATGCGGATATTGAAGATATAAAAACAGATAGTGAACAAGAAGACGACGATAATAGTTCATATAGTAGTTATTCAAGTGATAATAATAAAAATTTAAGTGAAAGTATGAAACGTAAAGATAAAAAAAATAAACATAATAAACAAAAACAACCAAAAGAAGAAAAACAATTTAATCGTAATAAAGTTAAATTAGATCATACAAAAAAATGTTATGTTAAAGATGAAGCACCACCATATCCATTAATAGCAACACCACGTCCATTATGGAAACCAGAAAAATTTATAATACCAGAATCAGATTCATCAGATGATAGTGATACAGATAATAGTGATAATGATGAAAATGGTAGTGATAATAATAATAATAATAATAATGGTAGTGATAATGATAGTTCAGGATCATCTGATGATAATACATCAACAGATGATGAATTTGATGATGAATTAAATCCAAATAAAAGTTCCATTATAAGAATGAGTACATGTAGTAATGATTCTGGATTTGAAGGTGGTACTGCACCATCTAGTCCTAAAAAAATGTTGGGTAAGTTTTTTTATTATGGGTTTAATGGTATATAATCACTTAGATGACTAAAGTGAATCACTTTAGTGATCTTATAATTGATTTGTAGTTTTAAGGCATTTTTCGCTGCACTTACTGCAATAAAATGTTAATTTTTTGTTGTACCTTACAAGTAGCCTCTTTGTTACTAAGATCGCTAATCAGAAATATTTGTAAGTGATTTTTGTTTCTTGTTTTTGAAAATTCCATAAGTGATAACTTGACCATAATTTACATTTCCTACAAATGGAAGCTGTTTAGGTACTTCGAGCAAAGAAAATTATGAAAAATTCAAGTGATCTTGACATTTTTCCTAAGATCATTCGATCGTACCAATTTATAAGTAATTTGTAATCTTAGGGCAATATTTTTTTTGGCTATTACTTCGATTTTTGTTAAACATGAAAATAATTTTGTTTAAAAATTTGTCACAATTATTTGTCAGATGGTCTTTTGGTCCAAAAAACAAACTTTGTCTCAGAATTATTTAAAATATTTTGTTCGTAAAACAAAAACTATATTTCATCTTGATAAATTGATGATTGTTAATTTCATTTTGTGTTCATTAATTTTCATCTCTTTTTTTTTAATGTCATTTATAGTGATGATCATTTTAAAATTTAAATTGTTTTTTTTTGTATATAATATATTTTTGGGCGAGAAAATCCATTTTGAAGTATCAATTATTATTGTGGTTGGTTATGTCCTTGACATTATGTCAGAGCATGAATATGTTTAGTAAAAATAATTTTCACAACGCCATTGACATTGAAAAAAAAAATCTTTTGTTATTTTTATAATTTTGATTAGGTAAATTCTATTTTATTTTTTTATTATCACTTTTCTATTTTCTGAAAATTTATTATTGTTTTGGTGAAAATTCTCTAGTGTCAGTGTTAGTGAGTAAAAAGTACTTTTTTTCGACGTGCATATTCGAAATTTTTTGGCAAACTTTTTTGGTATATAATTTTTTTTTTTTTAATTATTTTATTATTTTGGCTGGGAGGGAAATTGGAGAGTTTGGATTAGATTGAGTGTTTTTAATTATTTTTTCGAGTTTATTTTGATTTTCCATTAATTGTTTATTTTTCTTTAATGTATACAAAAAATGAAAAAATTGGGATTTTTCATGAAAATTATATAAAAAAAAAAAACAATTTGCGTTCTTTTAAAAAATGTATCAATTTTTTTTATATTAAAGTAATTAAATTTAATGTTTATAAGTTTATTAAAAAGACAAATAAACAAAGTAAAAAATAACGATATTTAAATTACAAAATATTTGATATTTCCGCTGTTTAAATTATTGTGCAATGCGGACATAATAATAAGCTAAAATTTTTTATACGAATTCCTAAAATAATTCAAAAGGATTAAATGTCAAGGTAAAATTGTAATTAACAAAAAAATGTTAAAATTTAATTCTAAAAATTAAAAGGAAGTAAATTTAGTTTGGCATCCTATAATTAATTAATGTCTTAAATTTCGAGGTAAATTTAATTACTTAATTTTATTTATCATAAGATCAAAAGTAAACAAATTTGTTTTTACAAAATCTAAAAAATTAATTCAATTGAATTTCAGTTAAAAGTAAATTAATTAAAGACCAAAGTTTTAACACGTAAAAACACGTAAAAGCTTTAATTAGCAAGTCAAAAATTTAATAATTACTATTAAATTAATTTCTGGTTTTTCATTAATAAAAATTCGTATAGAATTTTAGAAAATCAATTTGGGAAATTATGTGGAGACAATTTCCCAGTACTTCACTTGGAATAAAATTAATAAAAAAACATCATCACTTAGTGAACTCTTAAAAATGTTATATTAATTTGGGAAATAAATTTTAACAATTAGTAAAATTATTAGAAGCTTAATTCCAGGGGCAATATAAATTTTGAATTAAATTTTTTATCAAAGAATTCGAAGAGATTTCGTAATTAAATCTACTTATACATAAAAAACGTTGCAAATTTTATAAAGTTAAATTTCCTTTTTTAAGATTAAATATTAAGGAATTAATTTGACTTGTAAACTAGCAGAATTGTAGAAATTTCAGTAAATTTTAAACTATAGTAAAAAATTTAATTAATTCATTATAAAAATCATTATAATAAAATCATTAACTGCGAAATTCTGTTATAGTTTACTAACTAATTTGCATTATAAATTTTACAGCCAAAAAATGTATAAAATTATAAAAATGTAATTAAGAAAATTATTATCTTCGCCTAGAAAATTTAATCTTTACTTAATTTTTCATTTATTAAATATAAATTTTAATAAAATTATATGTTAATAAATTTAATAATATAATTCTGAAAAATTAAATTTTCTTTAAAACAAATTTGAAATATTATATACAATATTGTTTCCACTAAATATTAAACCACATGCACACATCAAAATTTAAAATTTACTAATTTTAATAAAATGAAAATTTTATTTAATTAAGAAAATGAAATGAATTTTATTAGAAAAAAAAAGTAATTAAATATTTTCATAAAGAAAAAGCAATTATTAGACTGAATAGAATTAAAATTTAATTTGAATTAAAAGTTTAATTTACTTTAAAATTTAAATATTTATAACACTTTCGCTACTCAAAATATTTTTATATTTTGGTAAAATTTCAAAATATAAAAATAAATATTGCTGATTTTTCGTTTTGCAATATTGCAAATTTATCAATTTTTATTAAAATTAATAAATAATTCAGTTTATTTTTTTTCGAAATTTTATTTAAAAATCCTTAAAACTTTTTAGTATAATAAAATTAAAATTAAAATTACACACGCAGTTGATGTCCGAATTTTACAATTTTCTCTTCTCTCTGGTTCGACTTTAGATTTAGACTTATGTATATATTTTCCGGCTACTACCCACAAATTTTCTAAATTATTTATTTTTCCTTTTTGAATATAAAAATACATTAATTTCTTTTTATGATCGGAAAAAGAAAATTATATAAATTTTTATTGAAACAAAAATATATTTATAAGAAATATTTTAATTATGTAATTTAAATTTATTGAATATTATAAAAATTTTATTTATTTATGAAATTTTTATTTATTTTAAATTGAAGAATTGTAAAAAAAAAACAATTTGTTTATATATTTATTTTTCATTTATGAATGAAAATTCTTTCTTAAATTTTCTTAATTTAATACTTTTTTTGTATTGTGATGGCGGAAAAAATTTAAATTTATTTTATTTTTATAATTTTTAATGAATATAAATTTTTGAATAAAATTTTAATAATAATTTTTATTAAAGATAAATTTATTTATTTTAAATGAAATTTATTTAATAATAATTTTCCAATAATTTGATTTTTCCGATCATAAAAAGAAATTTCTCTTTTCCGCCATTTTCAAAAATTAAATCAAATCTTGAAGTCAGTGATTAGTGATTTAAATATAATTAAAATTTAAAATATCTCAACTTATTTTTAATTTAATAAAACCTTTTACCATAGTGTCCTTAATTTTGAATATTTCTCTTGATTTTTTGTCTTTTCCTAGATTTTTATTAATTTCCTCGATTTAAAATTCATTGCAATTTTCGGTTTATTTTACTAAATTCAATCGAAAGTGAAATTTTGTAACGATTTTCAATAGAAATAAAATAACTTCTATTTTTTTTTTTAATAATTTTTTAATTATTTTTTCCATAAATTTCAATAATTTAAATTTCATACTTAAAAAAATGTCTGGAATTTAACATTTTAACAAGAAATTAAAATTAATTGAAACATTATTTTTAATAAATCTTTCTATCGAGTTTTTTTTCTATTAAAATTTATTACTTAAAATTTCCATGTTTTCTGCTGAAATAATTTATTTTAGAATTCGAACATAACTAGAAAAATTATGTATTAAATTTATTGCATTTAAAATATATTTTACTCTTTTGAATTTAAAATGTTCCAAAAGAATTTTTCATAATAAATTTTACGAGTAGTTTTGAAATTTATTTATGTAAAAAAAAAATATTTAAAAATAATTTACTAGATCACAACATAAAAGCATAACTTTTTGCTCTCTGGGGATAACATAATAAAATATTTAGAAAATGTCTTTAATGTGGCAATAATGGAATATAGTTTTTTCTTTCCAATTTTTAATTTGGCATTAAGATAAATAAATTTTAATAATTACTCGTTTTTCAAATTAAATTTTTTTTTTAATTTAAATGTTAAATATTTTTTTTTGTTAATGAACTTTAGAAAAAAAAATGAAGCAAAACAACGCAATTTTTTGATAAAAAAATTAAATTATATTTAATTTAAAAAATGGTATATAAAAAAATAAATGCCCAGGTTTTCTATTTCCGCCCACAAAAAAAAAAAAAATTTCTATATAATTTAATAATTTTCTTTTCTTTTTTCGAATTTCAAAATGAAGAAGAAAAATGTTTTGCGAAACATGTGAGCAGGGAAATTTTTTTTGAAATTCATTGCAAAATATTTAGAAATATTTAGAAGTGAAACTGTTGAAATATTTATTGAAAAGTGAACTTTTTTTTTGGATATTATGTTGAACTTTACAAAGTTAATTAAAAAAGATTTTGGTTAAAATTATACAAAAAAATGAGACATTTCCTGTTCATCATAAAATTTCCTTTGGCTGTGAAATTGTTAGTTAGAAATTAATATTTTTAAATTATAGGTTTAGACAATTGATTACTCAATCTTAGAGGTTTTGATTTCAAAACGACTTCGATGCTTCTAAGTTTATACTGTGGCCCCCTGGTAAACGTCGGTAGTGGCATTACCCAGTAATTCAATAAAAAAATTGAATTTTTGTCATTATATCTAAATTTCAATTAGTTTGTCAAATATTTAATTTTTCTGGTATCTAATATTCTAATAAAATTTGAAAATATTTTTATGAATTATTTTTTATCGTTACAAAAATTTAATTCTTGTGATGTTTATTCGATATATAGTGCAATTATTCTGCTCTTTCAATCCCGCCATTCATTCTATCTTCATGAGGTTTTCTAATTTAAATATTTGCAGGAAAATTCTTAAATAATTTTTTATTACAAGTCATCAATTATAAATTTTCCATTTTATGACTCATAGAAAATGAATTTTTCAGAAATATAATTGAAGCATGACATTTTAATTAAAATAATAATGCTTTTCACCATAATTTTATTCTTTCACAAAATTTTTTCCAGAGAAATATTTAATTTTTCTTTTCCGCATTTATTCAAAATGAACCAAACAAAAAACATCTGTTTAATAAATTTTCATTTTCTTTAAAAAAAAAACTGCAATTTATAAAAAAAAAATGAACATTAATTTTAATTTTACAAATAAAAAATAGCTTTGACATATTTTCGTAAAATTTTCCGGAAAAATAATCTTTTGCAAACTGCCAGGAAGTGAAAACTTATTACAAAAAAAAAAAGATATTATAAGTTTAGGGAAAACATCAAAAAGGTATCCAGGTATATTTAAAATTTATAATACTCGATGGGTGTGAATTTTCCAAAAATAAAAAATAAAGAAAATTTATTTATGCGGCGAAAAACATTAATCACAACAAAAATAAACGTAAATGTTTGCGAAAAAAAAAACGTTTTTACGTCAATTAACCAAAATAAAAATAACAAAAAATAAAAAGAGAAAATCTTTCAAAAATTTTCTAGTGAAATTAGATTGTCCTCTCCAGGCGAGTCGAAAATTTTCGTCGAATTTTTCATTGAACATTTTTTAATAGTAAATAAAAATTGAGAAAAATAAAGAAATTTTCATTTTTTGTTTTGTTTTGTTATAATAATAAAAATGAAAATTTCTAGGATTTTGGATTGCGTAAATTTTGAAAATTTTCTATTTTCTTTTTAAACTTTTAATTTATTGTTTATATTTTTCTTTTTGTGGTGGTGGTGGCTACATTTAATTTTCTGTTTTAGACTGTGACGTAAATTGTCATAAAAAATGTGAAAAACTTACCGCAAATCTTTGTGGTGTAAATCAAAAATTAATTGTTGAAGCTTTATTATCAGTACGAAGAGGTATGGAAAATTGAAAATTTTAGATATTAGAAGAATTTACAAATTTCATGAATTACACACATTTTAGTAAATTAAAATTGTTACTCTTTGTTCCGTTCAAAGTCGTCAAAGTAATTAATGAAGAAATATAGAACTGATCGCGTGATAATGTTTAAATAGATTTAAATAACTTGGAAATGTGTTGGTCATCTTTGCAATTTAGGATTATTAACAATTGGAAACATTTAATTTTTGTCAAAGGAAATTTGGACAATTAATGTAAACAAATTTCTTTATTTATAAAAATTTAGTTTTCTTTGGCTTTACATCATTTTACAAAACGAAACGAAAATATTTCCTGTAATATATTTACTGTAGATCTTAAAATTTTTTATTGATTTTTATTTTAATTTGTTTACAAATAAATATTTAAATTATTCATGGAGCAAAAAAAAAATGCATTAAAAATATTGAAATTTTTTATGGAAATTTTAATTAAAAATATATTTAAATTTTGGTTCTGGTCATTTAATAATTTCCACGAATTTGGTTTTTTGAAAAATTTTCCGTAGGAAAAGAAATTAGATAAATTTTTAATTACAAATTTTCAATTTGAAAAATTAATTTTTCTTAAATTAAGTTAACAAAAAAAGATCATTTACACGCGTAAATTATTTGAACCATCAACTATTACTGATTATGGTCATGGTATAAAAGTGTCAAAATTGATGACAAAAGTATTGATAGAAATACATTTAAAATATGCAAATTATGACTACGTTCTCCGGTAAAAGTAAAATTAATTTTATTATATTCGATTGCGTAACATTATAAAAAGGATTTGTCCGGCAAATTATGCTCAACTCCTTTTTCTGCAATCAGGCGAATAATATCTATAACGTAAACCAAATTTTAATATTTTGATATTAGTTAAAGCAACGTAAATTAATTTTCATATTTTTAAAAATATATTTTAAATCTATAATATTTTTATTTATCTAAAAAAATCATATTAATTTTAAATTAAAAAAAAATATTAATAATTCTATCAAAAAATAAAATTAATCCTTTATTTCAAGTTCAGACAAAATAAATATTCTATTCCGCCCAGCTAAATTTAAACTTGAAATAAATTAAGAAATTGCGAATTTTTATAAAAATCTTTCAAAAAAAAAGAAAAATTATCTAATTTTATAAAAGTTAAATTTTTTTTTCTTCATTTATTTTCTCATCTATAAAACTTTTAAAACAATGTTTTTTTTAAAAAAAAATATATTTAATTTTACATAATTTTATTTATATATAAATTGTATTTGAAATATTTTTGCGCCAAGATCAAGAACACATTAACATTAAAAATGTTTTAACACCGAAAAATTACTTATTTGTTTTTCTCAACATCGCATTAATTTTTTTTAAAAGAAAATTAATATTATAAATTTTTATTAGACAAAATCACAAATTTGTTAAAAATTTCTGTAGGTGGTTCAGTGAGACAAAATATAATTTTTTTTTCACCGTCTCTCTTGTCGCAATTAAAATGATATTCGCCATCGACCAAAAGATTTATAAAAAAAAAAAATTATTATAGTATTTTAAATGATTGATAAGATTTTGTGCCAAACCACCAAACTATTTTTAAAAATAAACAATTTGAAAATAAATATTTTTAAATTTATTTATTTTATTTTTTGATACAATTTTGATTAGCCATGTAACAAATATTTTTTTTTTTAACAAAATGTGTGTAATTAGGTAACCAAAATTTCTTCTCACCACAATATTTCGATAAATATACACCTTGATGTATGTACATTATTTTGTAGGTGCTGATGCTCGTGATTCACCAAGTACACCGCCAAGTTATAACCCAGCATATAAAATAGAATCAAATAATGATGATTATGATGGTATTAATAATAAATAATTAAAATTTAAATTAGAAAAATTCTTTAGTTTTTAAAAAATTTCAATTTAATTAATTTAGAAAAAATTGTGTCAAAAGGTCATTAAAATATAAAAAAAAAATGTTAAAGATTATTAAAACCATGAAAAACGATTTTCTGAGATATTTTTTAGTGCTTGAATTCAGACAAATTTCGCTATATTTGCTTTTAATTTTTAGACCACCAACTGACAAATTTTTGTATTTTATTTGTCCAAAAAAATTTAAATCCATATACAAAATTGTTTTTTTTTTTACAAATTACTTAAAATAATTACATTAAATAAATATTTGTATTTATGCTATTATAAAGCATATTTCAACAAATTTAATGTTTATTTAAATGTTTATTCCATTTATAATTTAAACAACTTAATTGCATTTTTTTTGTTGCTTTTAAAAATGCTTTTTTGTGTGTGTGGCGGATCATAGAAAAATGTCTAATAAAAATTTTCACAAATTTTCTTTTCCAATTTTCCAATAGAAACATCATATACATATGCACAATTCCAAAAATCTGGACGAATAACAGCGCCAGCTACAAATATACCTAGATTTAAGAAATATTCAGTAGAAGACTTTCATTTCCTTACAGTTCTTGGTAAAGGAAGCTTTGGCAAGGTAAAATTAAAATAATATTATTTAAAATGCATAATTTTTTTTCATTAAATAATTTTGAATCCTTTTCGAATTCTTTTTGTAGGTTCTTTTAGCTGAATTACGAAATACTGATTATTATTATGCTGTGAAATGTTTAAAAAAAGATGTTGTACTTGAGGATGATGATGTTGAATGTACGTTAATTGAACGAAAAGTTTTAGCATTGGGAACTAAACATCCATATTTATGTCATTTATTTTGTACATTTCAAACTGAGGTATATTTATAATATGAAATTTCAATTAGATTAAATAATGAAAATTAAAAATATTAAAATAAGAAAATATATGAAAATATGAAAAACTAAAATAGAATAAACGATCAATCAGAGCAGAAAATTAAGTGCTTATAGGCTTGATGAATATTAAGATAAAGTAATTTTTCTAAATATATTGACAGGAAAAATTTAAATTAAAAATGTCACATGTTAATTTCCGTGAAAAAAATTATAAAAAATTATTAATTTACTTTTTTTTTTTGTATATATTGAAAAAATTGTTTAATATTTAATTATTTTTTTGGTTTGAGAAACAATTAGCCTGATTTTTTGTTATTTTTGAATTTTGTAAAAAATAAACCATGTCCGTATATGCCTGCCAAATTAGCTATGGGTTTTTGAATTTAAGTTATTTATCAGGGAAAATGTTGTAAATGATATTTTATTTAAAAGCTTCTAAAAATTGTGGTACATAATTGCAAATCTTTTTATATTAATTTTTAAAGATTATATTAGTAAGTCTGTTCGACTTCCCAAATCTAATCTATCCATTCGCAAATAACTGACTTGTATTCAACCATTTTAAATTATAAATTTGGGCTAAATAATGTTATAGGAATCAGACAATTTCTATTAAGAATATTTGAAATTTAGAAGCAGACAGTTTCAATGCAAAAAAAAATTGTATTAGACAGCATTGTTTTAAATAAATATGTTACGCATAGAAATAAAAAAAACAAAACAAATGACCTTAATCTAAATATTATTCAGCCTACATGCACTAGAGATAAACCCAAAAAGCTCTCTTAGTATAGTTCAGAAATGCAAAAATACTAAAATAACAGACAGGAAAAATCATTAGTCAAAAAAAAAATCTATCAAAATTAAAAATAAAGTTTTCGCAATTAATTAAAATATGTTGATCAATGACGTCATGATAAAAAATTGGTTTTTCTGTTTTTTTCTCTTGAAAATTGAGCCAAAACAAATTTATCATAACCATTTGGTAACGTAAATTGTTGTTTTTTTTGCGGCACACTCGTCGAATATTCATCAATAAATAATAAATAGTTTGACTTTTATTCAAAATTTTAAGAGACAATTTAAAAAATGTTAAATGGCAATTTTAATATTACACCTGTCTAAATCGATTTTCATTTCTAAAATTAAGTATTTCTAGTTCAGGGAATCTACTATGTATACAATTGTTGTCTATTTAATTATGGTTTGGCAAACGTTGTTTATGCCAATAATTTTTTTTTATGTTAAATGAAAATGTAGAACACCTTACAACAAAATTGTAAAAAAAAGAAGAGAGGATAATTATAGAAACAAGGAAAAACTATATAAATTAAAAAAATTGACTAATAAAAATTTTAAAATTTTACCAAGCCTAATAGATATATTTTTTTTTTTGTCTAATTTTTGTTTACCAGAGTCATTTATTCTTTGTAATGGAGTACCTGAATGGTGGTGATTTAATGTTTCATATACAACAAAGTGGACGTTTTCCAGAACCAAGAGCTAGATTTTATGCTGCTGAAATAATATCGGGTTTAAAATTTTTACATAAAAAAGGCATTATTTATAGGTAAATTAATATAATTTGAATCAATTCTGGTTCAAAAAATTTAGTAAAAAATTTTCCTCTTTTTTGTTATTTATTAGGGATTTGAAATTAGATAATGTTCTTCTTGATTTTGATGGACATGTTAGAATAGCTGATTTTGGTATGTGTAAATTACAAATATATTTAGATAAAACAGCAGATAGTTTTTGTGGTACACCAGATTATATGGCACCTGAAATAATTAAAGTAAGTTTACAAGAGAATCAAAAAAATAAAATAAAATATCTAATGAAAATATATTATATATATTATTTAGGGTGACAATTATAATCAAAATGTTGATTGGTGGTCATTTGGTGTATTATTATATGAAATGTTAATTGGTCAATCACCATTTAGCGGTTGTGATGAAGAATATTTATTTTGGTCAATTTGTAATGAAATGCCATTATATCCATTAATGTTATCACAAGAATCAACTAGTTTATTAAAAGCTGTAAGTACTTTCATATAAAGCTTCGATAAAATCAATTATGTAAAATAATCAATTCAATATTATTATTATTTTTATTACAAAAGTTATTGGAAAAAGATTCAAATAAACGTATAGGATCTCAATATAGTCCAGCTGGTGATATTTATGCACATCCATTTTTCAATCAAATTGAATGGGATCGTTTAGAGAAACGACAAATTGAACCACCATTTAAACCACAAGTGGTAAAATTTTTGAAAAAAAAAAGTATTAAATTTTTTCTCTTCAATTCATTTTATTTATTTTTTCGTAGAAACATCCTTTAGATACACAATATTTTGATAAGACATTCACACGTGAACGCGTACGTTTAACACCAATTGATAAGGACATATTACAATCAATGGATCAGGCACAATTTCAAGGTTTTTCATATACAAATCCAAATGCAACACTTGAATAAGAAACCATCTCTCTGGAAACAAATTTTTTTTATTGGTTTTACTTTCATATCCTGTTTTTTTGGTTGGTCAGTATTCAATTTTTTAATGTATAATTTTGTGAAAAAAAAATTATTAATTAAATAAATTGGTAAAATAGAGGAAAATTCACAGAGAATTTAAAGAAAATTTAATAAATTTTATTGTTAATGATTTTTTTTTGTAAATAAGGACAAACCATCACGGAAAAGTTACTAAAATTTCAAATTAGTTCTTTATTTTGTTATTCCAATTTAAATTTTTTTTGGTGCAGGCAATTTAGTTGGCACTGTGTCATATATATTTAGATTGTGCCATCAAGTGACTTGTCTGCCATTTTAGTATTTGAAAAATGTCCTTTAAAATTTTTGATTTTTCTCTCTTCCTTTTTGGAATTTATATCCTTTTTATAGAGAATAATAAGGATAAATTTATTATAATTTTCCTTCTCAAAATAATTTTGAAAAATTTACAAAATTGATTGTTTAAAAAAAAAATGCTTTAAGTTTTTTTTTTTGTAAAATGGCGGAAGCTTAACAAAATGGCGAAATCCGCTTTAGATAATGAAATTTTTTTTTGTACAGAAATTTATATACAAATTACAAAAATGAGAAATTATGTTTTATAGTTTTCTTTTTTTAGGAAATAAATTTATTATTTATATATATATATATATTATATAAAAAAAAATTATGTTGTAATTTATGAAAATAGAATTTTTAGATTAAATAAAAAAAATACAAAAATGAATAAAGAATTTTTAGAAAAAAATATATGATTTTATTAAATTTATGTATTTGAAATTTTGAAAATTTATTATTTTGAAAGACGGAATTAGTCAGAGTCTTGAAAATTGCTCAATAGTTGAATGTAGGTCGTACAATATGGTCTGTTAAATATATTGACTGCAACAACTAATTAATCTTGTGACTAAGATTAAAAGGAGATCAATAAGAAAGAAATTTGAATTAGAACATCAAGAAACAATCACATTTCTATTCATATTTAATACTTAGTCAATTTCCTGTCAGAAATCTGTGTAATATTTGCAGTTGCTGCATTAAGATCATGAAACTTGATAAAATCAGTTTAACTTTAATAGAATTTCAACGTAATTATGTAAATTTGGATATAGGATATTAAAGTATGAATATAATTTAATTAACGAGTATGCAAAATTAGTAGCAGTACGACACTATTAATTATAGATTATATTACATTCAATGTTTAGCATTGTACAACATTCAAAATTAATGATTAATATTTTTTTATTAATTAGCAAAAATTATAATCTGGATTTTGAAATTTTTATGATAGATTATTAATGATAAATTAAATTTTTTTAACTCAATTTTTATGGTTGCTGTAAAAAAATATCATATTATTTAATTTGATATTTTTTCGTGCATTATCACCGTAGCAAAAAATAAATAAATATTTTGTTGTTGTTGTTGTTGTCGTTAATTAATATGATCCAAAACATTTTTTGGAACCGAAAGTGAAAAGAAATTATTATATCAACGGAAACTTATTTAAATTTTTATGTCATTTCTATTTAATTTTATAATTAAAACCATATAAATATGTAACAAAAATGATGAATATTAACTGATTTTATAACTAACAAGAAAACAAAAAATTTATGATCTAATTTAATTTTATAAACAAATTTTTGAGTGAGATTTTTTTTGATTTGTTTTGAGATTCAACAAATTTTATAATTTATTCATTTTGATATTTTTATTATTATAAACTTTTACTTTTCCGGTCTGACATGCGGATTCATTTTGTCTGCTGTGAATATTTTATATACATATAAATGCAATTTAAATGATATGCTATTAATTTAGACTTAATTGTTTGTTGTTATAATGTTTATGGTGTGGGGGTTTTCGTTTTTTTTTGCGAGATGTAGATCAATTTTATCAGAAATAACAAGCTATAAATTATAATGATTCAACATTCAAAGAAGTTAAATGTAGATCAGATGTTAAGGGAAACGTTTATGTTACAGAAATGAGGAAAATTATGGGTTAATATGTTAACTGGTTTTTGATTGAGAATAGAGGGAATAATGAACTTTGGGCCTTTTATATTGAGTATGAATCTGTTGTGTTGAATCTGTTGTGTGAATAAAATTGTTGTTTATGGGAATGCCCGAAACCTAAATAGAATATTTTTTTTGAACGAATTATATGACTAGATATGGAATTTTACGGAAGTATGTTTCTAAACACTTTTGTTGGATCATCTATGATATTTTAACTATTGAAATTTTAATTTAATTAATTCAATTAAGATACTTCATAATCAAATTTATGAAAATTTTTGATATTCTGCACAATTAAAAATGAAATTTTTAGGGTTTGCCATTTGATCTTCACTTTCCATTTCTATTATTATTATTATTATTATTAAATAGATTTTGGATTATCGAAATTCCATATAGTGTTAAAAATTAGTATAATAATTGATACACTACTATATATAGTAGGTATATATGTATATTTGTTCCCACAGAAACGATATATAGTAAATTGACTTGATAATTTAGATATTACACAATCAACAAAACAAGTTTATATTTTTTGACCATAAGCCAAAGATGAAAAATATAAAAATTAGAAATTTTTGTAAAATAAATTATCATATATAAAATTTGTAAAATTAGTCGGCTCGGTTTTGTTGTATATATTTATTGTTATTAATATTTCTCCAAAAAAAATTTAATATCTCAAAAGAAAAAAAAATGCATAATATCAAAAAAATATAACTTAATGCAGTTTTGTTAATAAGCAATTGTATACGCTGCATTTATATTTACATAGTTAGTTATATAATCTCAAAAAAAATAAATAAAATAAAAAATTAGGAATTTATAATTATCGATAAAAATTATATTTGAACTTAAGATGGGCGTAATCAAAATATAAAGGGCCCTCTATAAAAAGGTTTAAATTTGTAAAAAATCTGGTATTACACCGATATCCATCAAGACGTCATGATTAAAGTAAGTTTCAACAAGAAGAAAATATACAAATTAATTTTTTAATATTTAATAAAAAAATTTATATTTATTTATTAGGTATTCTTCTCTCTTTTTGCTCTGATCTCCTGTAGTTCAGGATTTTTTCTTGGACGTTTATTAGGTGGTTCACAAGAACTAGGACCACCTAGACCTCCACCACCACCACCACCACAACGTCATTTAGTAAAAATTATTACTGAAGAACCACGTCAGTTACATAGTTTGGGATTATCGTCAGGACAAGGACAATTATTGAATAATGGACAATCAGGATTAGGACATAATAGACAATTAGGTGTATCAAATATTGGACAATTAGATGTACATGCACAAGCAGGTGGATTACATAATGGCCATGCTGGTTTATTAAATAATGGCCAAGGTGGTTTATTGAATAATGGCCATGCTGGTTTATTAAATAATGGCCAAGCTGGTTTATTGAATAATGGCCATGCTGGTTTATTAAATAATGGCCAAGCTGGTTTATTGAACGGTGGACAAGGATTGAATCATATTGGACCGGTTACTTTAATTAGAGTAATTCATGATAATGCACCTAGTGTTCTTAGAGTTATCCATGAGAATGCAAATCAAATTGGTGGTCAAAATTTACAAGGAAATGGCCATAATAATTTAAATAATCTTGGACATGTAAATCAACTTAATAATGGTGCATTAGGAGGACTATCTGGTCCAGTTGGACATGTTCCATTAGGACCAGCTCCATTAGGACCAGCACCTTTAGGACCAGCGCAACTTGCACCTTTAATTCCATCTGCTTTACTTAATTCAGGAGTTAATCAAGGTTATTCATATAATCCACCATCACATCATAGTCATACTGATCAAGGTTACAATTACAATCGAGGCTAAAATTTAAATAAATATTGTAATTTAGGTGAATTTAATTTTTATATATTAGGTGTTAATAAATTAAAGTATAAATTAAGGGAATTCCTTTACTTAGTCAGCTAAATAGTAAAAATTCTATGTAATCCAAGAGAGAAGAAAATCTATTCTAACATTATATATTTTTACAATGCCAAAATAGTTCAAATTTTTGTTAAATTTAATAATATGTTTTTAATTATAATGATGTCTTTTATATAATTTAACAATTTTTATATACAAATTTATAGACAACATAAATGTAATTATAGGACATTGCTGAGTTAATTGTGAAAACTTTATTTGACTAAAAATTAATAAATTTATTAATTCAGCTTTTTATAATTACAATCAGTTATAACTTCAATTATAAATACTATAAGTTCAATCATTTTATATTAAAATATTTCAATGTTATTTGTTAGAAATTTTAAATTTACACAACTTTTAAGATGAAAAACAGTCTGAATTTAATATTATTAATGAACCATAGTCAAACTTTTAACTTTTTAAGTAAAGCGTATCAAAAAGTTTTATACAGTATTTAAATAAAAATATTAAAACATTTGAACAACTTATTTCAATATTTTTAGTATTTAATTTTTTTGTTTGGTAAACCAAGGTTTTTTTAGGAAACATTTTTTTTTTGCAATTTTGTGATAAGAAGAAGGTGTTTTAAAAATTACTTAATAAAAACTGAAATTTATTAAAAATATAAATTCTCTTCTAAATGATATAAAGTTGGTATACATTTATTTTATGGCAAAATCGAAATTTATATATGTATTACATAATATACAATATACTTATATTAATAATGAAAAATACGTAATCAAGTTTCCGTGATTGATACGAATTTTATCTAAGAATCACTAGAATCCGAAGTGTTTGTACCTGTTGATATGTTGTTTACTGAACACTTATTTCAATAAGAAATTCAAAATATTATGTCCTTTTTCTCCTATATTCTAATAGTTTAAATTATTTGTTGAAGAATTTCGATTTCAGTTTAATGTTAATTTCGAATTACGATTTCAATAATACAAATCAATAGTTAACTCTGTAATTTGATATAACCATATGTAATTTGATAAAAAATATAAGTGTGATGAGATAAAGGTCAATGCCTATAAACGTTAATGAACTTTGTTTCTATTTTAACCTTCATAAATATGGCATTATAAGTTCGACTTGACGATCGGTTGTTTTGTAATGAAAATTCGGAGACATGGCCATCACGAACGAAAACCATGAGATCATCCTACGCTATTCGATTTTTTTCTGTCCATTATTATACTTCATACCGTCATATCGTGCGTTATACCATCATAGTACTAAATTACTTCATTGGTGGAGTTCTTGTGGCAGACAGTTTGGCAGACAAACAGGCGAACAGACAGACAGACAGACTCATATATTTTCTGTTTTATAGTAAAGATTAGAAAAATATAAAAATAAAATTGAACCAATAATTTAATACAGAAATATCTTGGTTTGGAAAGCGAATACTATTTTGATTACTAAATTTCTTTAAAAATACTTAAATCTATTCGATTTTTCTATAAGTTTTCGAAAAACATGATTTTCCACTACTTTTTTCAGAAAAAAATATACTTCAAAACATATATCACATTAAAATTCAGATGATGTTAAAGATGATGTTATTGATAAAATCGCTGGGAGTTAATGAAATAAATTTAATAATTTGGTTGCATCGTCTGAGTCTATGACGGCTCCAACGATGCAACCAATAATAATATTAAATTTCGATAGATACTGAAATATAGTAACAAAATAATAATATACCATTTTAATAAACAAATATTTTTAGATATTAAAGTTTGTTTATTTTTAAATCAATTTACATATTTACATTTCTTTCTTACAAACATAAATATTGCAATTCAAAATTACTACATAATAAAGTATTTTTTTTTTAAACATAAAATTTGATTTTGACCTTGCATGGCATTGCAATCGATCGTAAATTAATTAAAAAAAAATATATATTTTAAATATTCGATAGAAATGCAAATTCATGTAATGTGCAACCATAATATAAAAAAATTCATCCCAAAACTAACTTTACCAATAATTTTTGGTTAAATTTAACGCTGATAGTCAAAATAAAAATTTATATGAAAATTTTGAAATATAATTTTTATAAACCGAAAGGAAGGGCGCTATAAATTTACATAAATTTCTGACAAAATGATGTATTTTTTTTTGTTTATTATTGATATTGCTCCGATTAATAATTTTCACCACATTATTATAAATTAAAATTTTCACAGACTATAATAATTATAAAATCAATTTAAAAACCGTTTGTTTTTTTGTAGGGTTTCTGAATAAACCAACCAAAAAATGTTTAAAAAGTTATGTCATAAATGCATATTATAAATAAAAAAAAATCATAAAAACATTAGCATTAAAATTTTTTGTGTGTGCAAAATTTATCATATAAAAGAAAGTGTTTGTTGGACAACAACATTCAGTTTAAATTTGGGTGTCAGAGTTAAATGAAATCTTCTTTAATATTAAATAAACTAAATATGAAGGTAAGAAGCATCACGGATAGGTAGCAAAAAAATGAAATTGTGGATAATAAAACATTTTTTTTTCAATGTGGATTAAATTACATAACATGGATTAATACTAATTTGGGATTTTGTAAAATTTCTTTTTTTTTTAGATAATTGTTTGCGTTTTAGCTGTTATCGGAACTGTAACAGCTGGATTATTAGGTGGTGATATTGGCCAGCATAATGTTAATCACGATATTAATGGTAATGGTATTGGTGGCGGTAACGTTCAAACTTTAAGAATTATTCAAGAAACAGTACCAGCATCACAATTTAGTCATACCCAAGCATTTAGTCAACAACCTTCAAATGAATATATACCACCAGCATCACACAATGAAGTTAAAACAATTCGTATTATACAAGAAACAGGTCCAGCGCAATCTTTTAATCATGGTCCATCACAAGAATATTTAGCCCCCCACCAATCAGTAGGGCATCAAAATGTTCAAACTTTAAGAATTATTCAAGAAAATAATGGACCTATTAGTAATGGTTTTGGTCAATCTCATGCTCAATCTTTGAGCCAACCATCCCAAGATTATATTCCACCACCATTACCTGCACCTTTACCTATTCAAGAACATAATCATATTCAAGGATTAGGAGAATCACAGCATGTACATCAACCGAATTTAGATTATTTACCACCACAAAATAATGTTGGATTACAAAATCATATTGGATCACAAGGTCATGGAATAGATCAGTCTCACCACGACCATGTACAAAATATTCAGCAACCTAATCTAGATTATTTGCCTCCAAACAATAATGGTGCAGCCCACCAACATCAACAGGTACAAACACTTCGGATTATTCAAGAATCCGGTCCAGGAATTACATCAATAAATCATGGTTCTTCGCAACATATTCAGCAACCAAATTTAGATTATGTACCACCACAAAATCATGCGATTTCACAAGGGACACAACATATACAACAACCGAATTCAGATTATTTACCTCCACAGAATAATGATGAAGCTGTAATTGGCCAAGTTGAATCCCATGCTCAAGGAATTGGGCAGGCACAACATATTCAGCAACCGAATGTAGATTACTTACCGCCGCAAAATTTAGGTGGATCTCATGGTGTAGGTCAATCCCATATACAACATGTTCAGCAACCTAATGCAGATTACATACCACCACAAAATTTCGGTGGATCTCATGGAGTCGGTCAATCACGTCATAATCATGTACAACATGTTCAGCAACCTAATGTAGATTATCTACCGCCTCAAAATATTGGTGGTCCTCATGGTGTAGGTCAATCTCATCATAGTCATACACAACATGTTCAGCAACCTAATGTAGATTACCTACCGCCTCAAAGTTTTGGTGGTTCTCATGGTTTAGGTCAATCCCATCATAGTCATACCCAACATGTTCAGCAACCTAATGTAGATTATCTACCGCCTCAAAATATTGGTGGTCCTCATGGTGTAGGTCAATCTCATCATAGTCATACACAACACGTTCAACAACCTAATGCGGATTACTTGCCGCCTCAAAATATTGGTGCACCTATTGGAATTGGTAATTCACTTCGTGACAATGGTCACCATATTCAGCAACCTAATTTAGATTATGTACCTCCTCAAAATATTGGTGGTTCAAATGGTCTTGGTAACTCTCATCATAGTCAGATACAACATGTTCAGCAACCTAATGTAGATTACCTACCGCCTCAAAATTTTATTGGCTCTCATGGTTTAGGTCAATCCCATCATAGTCATACACAACATGTTCAGCAACCTAATGTAGATTACCTACCGCCTCAAAATATTGGTGCACCTATTGGAATTGGTAATTCACTGCATGACAATGTTCAACATATTCAGCAACCTAATTTAGATTATGTGCCTCCTCAAAATATTGGTGGTTCAAATGGTTTTAGTAACTCTCATCATATTGGTGGATCAACTTCTAATGGAATTGCTCATTCGCATCAAAATCATGTTCAACACATTCAGCAACCTAGCCAAGATTATCTACCGTCGCATCAATCATCAGGTCCCATTCAATCACAACATGTCCATGAAAATCATGTTCATCAACCGAGCGCAGAATATATTCCACCACAAACCCATAATGGTGGCGGAGATGTAAAGACATTGAGAATTATTAATGAACATGTAGAGAGTCACCCTGCTCCAGTTTCGCACGGAGAAATTAAAACTTTGCGAATAATTAAAGAAGACAGTCACTATGAACACCAACAACAGCCGCATATTAAAACTATAAGAATTATCCAAGTTGGACCTCAGCATCATGAAGAACATGTTCCTGTACATCAAGAAGTCAAAACTTTACGAATTATTCAAGAACGACCAGCGGCACATGCGCACTCTCATAGTCATAATCATCAAGGTGAAGTAAAAACTTTACGAATTATCAAAGAAGGAAATCATCATTCAGGGCATAGTAATGAAGGGCACAGTAAAGTGATTAGAATTATTAATGAACGTAAAGTATAATAAATATTAAGAGCCAGTAATAGAATAAGTTTTACCAAAGTTCCGTGATCATATAAATTATTTTATAAATTTATGTGCTTTTATAAATAAATAAAAAAAATAATTCAAAATTTATTTATTTTATTCAATCATAAATTTTTAGATTTTCCATAAACATTTTTATTTCCAAGATATTTAGATAATGTAGGAATAAATGTATATCCAATATTATGATTGCTCTTCTAATTATCAATTTGTTGATATAAACTTACCTAGACTAGACAGGTCGTGTGTTCGTATATGCCCGTGACTGTAAGACAGTATTTAATTTTCGTCATCTTAATACTTCCAAAAATGCTGGACATATTACATAACGAATAATCGCTGGGTCTCCCAGGATGTCTACAATTTACAAACTTCATAGATACCACTGATCAGATATTTTTATAGAGATCTCTACACTAGATTTTAGAAATTTTAAGAAATAAAATTAGAACATTTTTTCATATTAGCACTGACATAAGATCACTGTCATTCAGTTCATTAGACAATGCAGTCTTAATTTACTGTATTTATTAGTAAAATTTAATTATCATCTCGCAATATATTGTATCAGTATCCTCGTATATTTATGTATTTTTAATGTCATTGCTGTCCTATTAACAATAGTTTAATTTCAGTTTGAAGTTATTAAAGCTCCAAATGATTAATTTTAAGTTTCTCAGACATAAATATATAAAAATTAAAATATTAAACCTTAAAATTATTAAAATTCAAAAATTTCTAATTAGGTATTAAAATATCTGGAATAATTATTTAAGTAAATTAATTTAAATATCCTTAATTATTTATAAGTTTCACTTCGGTTGGTAAACTTTTGGAAAATTAAAAATATCCAATGAATAAAATCATTAATGGAAATTTTTGTTTTAAATATTTAATTTTAGCATAACATTAGTTATTTCAAAAATATATCAATATTAATTTCTTTTTGGTAAATTAGCATACATAATTTTATCATATATGTACATATTAATTAAAAATATATAAAATTGAATGAATAGTAAATTATTTCATGTACCTTTTTGAATTTAAACCATGTCTATGTAATAAGAATGTGTATAGTTGCATCATTCCAATAAAGTATTCATCCGATGAATGATTGTATTTTGGGATTTAATTCCAAAAAGTATTCCAGCTGAAATATTAATATTTTACTCATAAAATAAATTTCACTCATAATTTAAAGATTATAAAAATAATTGATCTATAAATAATTAAAATTGATAGCTTAACAATCAAAAATTTATAACCAAAACTGATCGCACACAGTTTGATGCTCATTATAACAATTAGTTACAATCGTTATTTTACTAATTAATTTTTGATTTATAATAATAAAATTATAAAATAAATTAATAAAATGGCAAACTATTCTTATTATATATTTCACATTAAAATCATTTATTTTTAGATTATAATTTTAATATTTGATTATAATCAAAATTAAATATAAAAAAAAACCTTAAATCTTTAAACCTTTTAGGTGTGAGTGATTGTTTAACATAACTTTTAATCTTATCTCTGATCAAACATTTCTCTTTTTCTTATACGTATCTATATTTATTTACTTATGTATTTAAAATTAATGATTTCAATAAAATTAATATTAAAATATATAAAAAAAAAATTCCATCACTTTCGTTTTCATTTTATGTGGTAGATAAGGTAAAAAAAAATAAAAGTTTTTGGTATATAAAAACATTTGGCATTGTAAAAGCTCTCATCAGTATATTTAAAAATTTCTGTAACAGGTTGGTCGATGAACCATGAAAGTAAAATTAAATTAAATTTTGATTTAAAAATATTTGATTTAAAATTAAAAGTTTTCTATATTAAAATTTTTCAGGTTCTTGTATTAATTTTAGCAATATTAGTTTCTTGCTCTGGACTTACATTAAATAATAATAATAATAATACTACAAGAAAATTTGTCGAAGTTTTAGAAAATTCACCAAAAATAACGAAATTAATAAAAGTTTCGAATGGAAAAGAAATTGGTGAAAAGAAAAGAACAATACTTAAAAGAATTTTGCAATTAGATGACAATTCTAAGGATGTGTTTGTAAAATATCCAGTTCGTACAATTCCCCACCATCAACAAAATAATAATAATTTTGAATATCAACAAATTAGTTATCCATCGAAGCCAAATCCGAAGAAAATTATTGAGACTATTAAAACTAATCCAGTATTACCAATTGGAATTAATGGAAAATTACCATTTATGATATTACCATCAGCAAATTTGCAATTATCGTTAGGCAAGCATTTAGAAAATATTGAATTTCATCAAGAAAATAATGGAAAATCATCTCCACCAGCTGGAATACATTATCCAAAATATAATGTTAAAAGTTCAATTACAAATTTACCAACAATATCATCAATTCCTGATGGATATGAAATGAAAGTATTAAATATTAATCCTAAGATAAATGATAATTTTAATAATTTACGAAATTATCAACCTGGACGACAGATAAAAAATCCAATTAAAATAACATCTCACACTGTAGAACAATATCCACAACAATTTAAAATATTTAATTTGCCAAATGAACATATACACTTTTTTGGACAACCACAATCACAAACACCAAATGAACAATTCAAATTTTTTGGACAACCACAATCACAACCAACTCCAATTCAAACGTATCAAATTATTTCAGATCAACAAAGGGGATCTTATTTGAATGGTGGTTCTTATAGAAAATTAAATAATTTTGATAATTATCAATTAAATGATGAAGATTTGATTAAAATAATAGAAAATATTGAAAAATTACCAAATAATTTTGAATTACCGCAATCGCCATCAGGATTATTCAATCATAGACAAGGAAATAATCAAGCAAAAACTTATCAAATTATATTATAAAATTATAAGCTTAATTTAAATTTAATTAAACACTTATCTCTAGAGTAATGTCTAGAAAAAATTATATAAACTCTTTGTATTCATTTGTTCAATAAATCTTCGAATTACAAATAAATCTTCAAATTATGACCATCATAATAACCAAATTTAAATCAATGCTAAATCATTGGCTAATTTACATGTTTACGTATTATATTGTATTTATAAGCATCTTTCTGAACCTGCACAAATCAATCAAATAAACAATTTACATTTAAATAAATATTAATTATAGTTAAAAATGTGATAAATGAGATATGAAATATTTTAAATATTTTACACTGTTAAAAAAAAATGAAGTGCCCTGAGAAAGAGAAATAACTAATGGCTATTTTTAATATCATTTTCTTTTTCTTCTTCGATCCTTGTTCGCATCTTTTCTTCATTTTCTGAAACGACAGACCAATTTGTGCGTTAAAATTACTTCGCAAAGTTTTCCTTGAAAACTGATCATTTAGTTTTTAAAGTATTCTTTGCCCAATTTTATACCAGTAACAAAGCACTCGTAATTTATATTAGTAATAGTAACTTTTTTAATTTGAATTTTGTCTGCCTAAATAATTAATCTCAATAGTGCTACTATTCTACTTGCTCTGTAGAATGGAGTGTGAATAGTAATAGTAGCCAACCACACTACTTTGAAAACTGATATAATGTAGTTACAATTTCGTGATATTTCATTTGTTACTAGGATGTTCAATTGATAAATTTATAAATTTATTGCTTTACATATATAATAATAATTTTTTTTACAGTGTAAATTTTTTGTCTTTGTTGATAAATATCAGAAATATTTTAACAATTTTTTTTTATAATTAATTTATTTATTACAGATTATTCCAAAATAAATAAATAACTAAGAAAAAAAGAAGAAAATGCATAACATTAATAAATAAATAAATAGAAATTTTATCTTACACAATCATTTTTTTATATTTTAAATTTAATTTAATCGATTTATGTGAAATGAAGGGAAAAATAACAAATCCGACAAAAAACTATGATAAAGATACTTTAATTGCTTCAACATTGTGATGATAATTTTGAGATAAATTATAATAATTTTTGTTATTGTTGAAAAATAATTTAATTAAAATATTTTTAATTTCCATTAATTTTATTTAATTGTTAAATATTTTTATAAACTTGTCATAAAATTTATTTAGGCATTTTATGCCTAAGCTAACAATCTGTCTGCGGTGGTTATTTAATATACTATAATTATGTTTTGTATATAATTAAATAGTTTAATATCTTAAGGGTTTAGTTAATAATTTAAATAGTTTCTTTTTAGGTGTTATTTAAATTTTTAATATACTATTCATTACAAAATATAATAATTATATGATCAAATAAATAATAATTGTAGATTTTTGGTATATGACAAAATTGGACCGGAAGTTATTTAAGATTCTAAGTATTAGGTAAATATTGAATTTCTATTTTATTCTGATTCCATTTACATGGGATTTTTGTTTTTCAATACGGTCCAAAATGATTTCCTTGATTAGCTATTTCCTTGGTTAGGGTAAGAGGTATTTTAAAAATAATAATACTGTTCAAATTGCCTTTAATAGTATATAATAATATGTATATTTTTATGACATTTCAAGGACTCATACCATCTATGTCCAATTGTCCTTTTCTTAATTCAAATTGACATTTTAAATGAGCATTTGAATTTGGGTAAAACTCGAAAAATCCTACATTTTGGATAAGGAAAAATAAAATGATAAATTTGACTTAATGTTAATTAATTATTTTTAAATTTTTTCATCTTTATCTTTTGATGATCGAGTCCAATCATTATAAATTAAGTAATCTAAATGATATTATATTTATCTAAAATTTGCGAAACATAAATCAAGCTATCATAGAGTGTGTATTTATTTTATCAAATTTGGTAAAGTAAATTGTAAAAATAGTTTATACCCGCACTATAATCTTTTGTCTCATCAACCAATAAAATTAATATTAAAATATAATTAACAACATATCCGGACCATAAATATTTTCAATTCTTTTTAAAATTGCAATTTATTTTATATAAAAATTTTTTTTTGTTATACTAACTAGAAAATCATATAAAAATCCAATTTAAATGACCATTTAAAATCAATTTCAAATATAATGATGGAATTTCTATTCATAAATTGTTTATCTGTCACATATTCCGAATAGTTTTGGGGAGAAGATGGTTAGTATATTTTTAGTTTGCATATTATTATCATAATCTCGAGTTCAAAAAAACAAAATTATTAATTTTTTCGGTTTTCATTTCATAACAAACAATCAATGGCCAACCGAAAAAAAACAAACGAAACAACAAAAATTTGAAAAACAAAAATTGGATAAACTTTCATTAGCAAAAAAAAACGAAATTAACAAAAATCGATGTAACCAATCTTATAGTATAAAAGCATTTCACAATTCAGAAATCATCACAGTTTCACAATTTCATAGAAAAACGAATCATCTCTCTAACAATTAATTAATAATTTAAAAAAAAAAATTTAATAAAATGAAGGTAAATTTATCTTAAAACACACACACAAACTCAAATTCAAAGGATTAAGGAACATGAAGGACTAATTTTTCGAAATTTTCTATAATTTTTTTAGGTAATACTTTGTGTATTGGCTTTTGTCACAATGGCTCACGGCGGACTATTAAGTTTTTTAACTAATTTTGCTGGTGGCGGTGGTGGACAACAAAATATTGGCCATGTAGGTGGTGGTGGTGGTCCATCTGGTGGATTTAATGGTGGTCCACCTGGCGGATTTAATGGTGGTCCAGGAAATGGATTTATTAATTTTAGAAATGGGCCAATTGGACATAGTGGTTTCAATGGTGGACCAAATATTTATCCAGGTGGACCAAATAATCTAAAATCATTTCAAGTATATCGTAAAGGTGGTCAAAATTATGGAGGATATGGTGGACCACATATTAATAGTATAAATGGCGGAGGTTTTGATAGCAATATAAAAACTTTAAAAGTTATTCATGAGGGAGTAAATACTGGCGGAAGATTTTCTGGTGGAAGTGGCAATGGTGTCAATGTTAAAACAATAAAAATTATCCGTGAAGGTGGCGGCGGTGGATATGGTGGTTATGCAAGTAATGGTGGTGGTTATAAACCTTATCAGATTATTCATGAAAATGGTAATTTACAAAATGGTGGTTATACTGGGATAGGTGATAATAGACAATCAGTTAAAACGTTACATATTGTCAGAGAAGGTGCCCAATCAAGTGATGGTAGATATGGTGATAATTCAATTGGACATCCTAGTAATTCTGTTAAAACTTTACAAATCTTACATGATAATAATTTGGCTAGTGGTTATAGTGGACAAGTGAATGGGGGATATTCAGGAAATCAAATTGGCGGATATTCAGGAAATCAAATTGGTGGTGGCGAAAATGTTAAAACTCTTCAAATTTTACATGAAGGTGGACAATCATCTGGCAGCTATTCAAACGGAGGTTATTCAACCGGTGGCTATTCAAATGATGGTTATACCAGCGGATCACTTGGTGGTCAAGTAAAAACTCTACAAATTATTCACGAAGGTCCTGGTGGATATACAGGAAATAATAATGTAGGAAATAATTTAGATGGCAGATATAGTGGAAATGGAGCTTTAAGCAATGGTGAAAATGTCAAAACATTACAAATTCTTCATGAAGATAACAATTCAAATCCAAATTATTCGTCTGGTAATATTGGTTATCAAGGAACACCTCAGAATGGTGGTGGACACGAAGATGTCAAGACAATTCAATTAATTCATGAAAATTCTGGTACTAATTCGGGTAATTATATACCAAATGGACAATATTCATCTGGTGGTAATGAAAAAACTATACAATTACTTAATGAATCAAGTACATCAGATGGTGGTTTTCAAGCTTCTTCAGGACCACCAACTTGGGGTTAATGGTTAATCTTTATATTTATAGTTTTAGTAAATAAATTAATTTATTTATAATAATACATATTAATTTTAAATTATCTATTATATAGAATTAAATGAACCACTGTATTATCAATCATAAATTTGTGATTAAAAATTAAAATTTATTATTTTTAATTAAATGATTTTTTAATAATAATTATAATTTTTATTTAAATATTTACTTATTCTAATTATATATAATTAAGAAAATTTTCCAATTATGATAATGAAATTCTTTTTACTTAAATGAAAAAATATCATCATCAAATAGTCCAAAATTTGTTAATGAAAAATATCGTAATATTTCATTATTAATAATATTTTCATCTAAATCACTTGTTGGATTTTCATGTACAATTTTTAAATATTTTCTTCCTTTTTTCGGATATTTGATATTTCGAATACGTTTTAATGGATTTTGTTGTTTTTGGATTATTCCATTCTTAAATGGTAAAACTTTAGTACTATCATGAGATAAAATTTTTTCATCTATATAACCAGATGGTAATTGACTTAATGGCATTTCTCTAGATGTACCATATTGATTTGTTATTTGAAATCTCGAACCAAAATGATCATCAAATATTTGTAAAAGTATACCATTTGGTAATGCATCAGGATCATCAATTATTGATGGTATATAATAAATTTTATTATAACGTTTTTCTTGTTCTGGTATTCGTCTTCTAAATGGATATCCTCCTATGCAAACAGTTATATAAACTATTAACAGTATAAATAGTATAAAAAGTTTCTGAAAATTTAAATTGAAATTATAATTGAAAATTAATAAAAAATATATTCTACAACTCACTGTCATTTTTGATAAATATGTAAGAAAATTAAAACCGTCTTAGATCAGTTAATGATTGAAACTATGTTTCTTGCTTGATACTATGATACTTTTATATATTATAGCCACAAAAGAGAAAATTCTACATCTAATTATATTATATTTAGATTTTGGTTAAACCAAAATGAAATCAGATCAATTTAGTTTTATTGACAAAAATAACAAATAAGTATATTTATTATTAAAAATATTTTATTTATGAATATAATTTTTATGTTGAAAAGTTTAAACAAATTTTATTTGGTATTCAGTAATTATATAATTATATAAATTTTCTAAACAAAAATTGAGATAAATACAAGAAAGTTAAATTCAAAAATTAAATTTCATTTAAATATATAATTTACACTGGCAGTTTATTTGGAATTCCCAAATTAATAGAAAATTATATTTTTTAATATATAATTTTACTATAATGCTGGTGGTCCCGATAAAAGTGTCATTATTTTTTGGATAACACATTTTCCATCATAATTTTGTTAAAGGGCAGACCATAAATGTTTTAGTATAGCACAAAAAAAATAAATGAATTAGTGACTCTAATCGTTGGTATAAATTAAATACAGAATAAATTATTTGGCATAGTCATAATTCTAATATTTATTTGCGAATAGTTCAAATTGGTCGTAGGTTTATTTGATTAATTGATTCATTAAAATTCAAGTGGAAACAAATATACTAAAAACAGGATTTAAATAATACAAGAATAATGTTCCAAACCAAATAAGTAATCAATCCGCTTTCTTAGCGGATTGAACAAATATTTCTTTCAAATTCTCTAAAATTACCAAAATATTCATTAGCAAAACAGCTGAATCATTGGAAACTAAAAATTCAAAAAAAAAATCAAAAATACACAACAACAACAAAAAAAAAACTAATATTAATTTAGTATCATTTACAAATTATACTAATAATCTCCGTTGATGGACATAATAAAAATAAAATAAAATTAAATATTTAAAAATCGTCAAATTCAAAATTATTCACACTAAATTCATTATCCTATACAGACGACAACAAAAAAAAAAGATGTTTTTAAATATTTTTTTTTGATATCAACAAAAAATCAATAATAAAAATATGTAATCTATCTTCATTTTTTTTTTACTGGTGGATTTCTACTTTCTTTTTCATCTGATCAACATCAACGCGCAACAAATGAAAATCGCACAGACAAATAATATTAATAAAAATCTTTTAATTTATAAAAATTAAATTATTGGAATTTAAAAAAAAAATAATAATTTTGAATCAGTTATGTATTCATTCCGGTTTGGTATTTTTCTATTTCTCCTCTTTTTGTTTATATTTAAAAACATATAGAAAAAAAAGCAAACTAATTAACCTAATAGATACTTTTTTTTGTTAACTATTTAAAAATAAATTTGAATCCAAAAAATTTTTAAATTTGTGATTTTTATTATTAATTAATTTTAATTGTTTCTATATGAAAATTATGATAAACCTACGGCAGACATTAAAATTATTGGTTATTCTAAATTATGGAATTATAATAATGCAGTACCCACAAAAAAGGTTAATAAAAATATAAAAAATATGTTAAATTAAATATGTATACTTTTTCGTTTTGTACACAAAAAAATTTCATTATAACGAAAATTTTGATAAATAAATATTTACAATAAGTCAAGCATACTTTTAGGTGTTTGATTTATTAGTACAATTTTATAGACAGTGTAATTATCGTATAAAAAAGCTTTTTGATATAAAAACTTATTCGTTTGATATTTTTATGAAATGAAAAAATAATATTTGATGAGTTAATTGTATCTGGTGTATCTTGTTCAGTTTTAATTTATAAAATATTTTAAATATTGATTTTTATATCTACATGTAAAATGAAAGACTGGAGTATATCAAAAGCTGAAATGGTTATTATTAAAAAAAAATTGTAGAACTTCCAATAGTAATCACCAAAAGGGCATAATATATATAAAACTTTACGTACTTTACGTATAAATACTGATAAATATTTCGAATAAACTATTTGCTTTCAAAATCAATTTAAATTTTCGATTGTAAATTCCTTAAAAATTATTCATAAACTTTTCTGTCCTATTGTGATGTACACCACAATAGGACGACAAAAGGACTTTACTTTACTTTCACTTTCCTGAGAATTATATGATACATGAAAATAAATTCTACTTTATTTATTGATTAATTTGAATTCGAAGGAGTAAAGTTCCTGAAATTTAAGATTGATTTAAATATTCTTCTAAAAATCTTAACTTTTCACAGAAATTTAGCTATAAATGGATTAACCTCAAGGAGCTTACTCCAAGCATCTATTTATGCGATAATATAATTGTTTCTAAAATTACTGATTTAAAAATTACAAATCAAATATTTCAAACCACAAAACAACATATAATTCTCTATAATATCTGACAAGCATTTGCATAACTAAATTTTTCAATAATTGCACTCCATCCTATTT
Source organism: Empis stercorea (assembly GCA_949752835.1). Lineage (NCBI taxonomy): Eukaryota > Metazoa > Arthropoda > Insecta > Diptera > Empididae > Empis > Empis stercorea. The sequence goes on along the minus strand of OX457087.1, from coordinate 53,310,340 downwards.
ACCATATGTTTTATGTTGATGTATTTAATTACCCTGACAAATTCACATATACCAAAATCTTTATACTACTTAATAAAATAAATATGATTGTAAATATATATAACGTACTAACCAAAATATAGATTTTTGTATACATAATTTCTGTCTGGGTTTAGTCTGCATTATTTTTGGTTATATTAAAAAGTTACCAAAAAAATAAAAGTCTTTTAAAAGCTTTTTTTTTCATTATAAAAAAAGAAAACGATGGAAAATGTTAAAAATACAAAATACGAGACGACACACACACAAAACAGCAAAGAGAAAACTTTTCAATCATGCTCATAGAATGATGATTTGGAAAAATTATGTTTTTTTTTCGTATCTGAGAGATTTGCTATGCTCTACTACATTATATTATGGTAGTAATGTCTATGTAATATTTATGTAAAATATATAAAGCAAAAAGAAAAAAAAAAGAAGAAGAAAATCAAATAAAAATTATATAGGTATATTAAAAAAAAACCTGAATGCACTTTCAATTTCAACGAAATACATATTTCCAGGTGCAAAGTATATAATTAAAGAAGATTACAACAAACAAAAAAAAAGAAGAAGAAAACTTAAAGATTTTTTTTGCTTCAATGCACGAAAGAATTACTATATTAATGATTAACATTATAAATGATTATGAAAGATTGATTGGCATAGAATTAACTTGAAAGTTAATTCTTTTTATATATTATATAAAGGAAACAAGAAAATCTTTTGGCTCATATTTGAGGGGAGGGATAGGAAATTTTTTAAAAGGGAAATGAACAATTTCCTGAAGGGCATTTATTTTACTATACACAAATGATAAGTAAGATTATTTAATGTTATTTTACAGAATTATAATAATTTTTTTTTTAAAATTCTTGTCATTCTTTTGATATAATTAATTTAGAAGCAATTTTCTTTAATTAATAAAAATTTGAAATTTATATTTTCAAAATAAGGCGATTTGCTATTTAATTTGATTCTTTTTAATCCTTAGTCGAGTCAAGACCGTAAATCAAAGCGTATGGTGTACGATTTCTGTCCTTCCCATATAATTTGTGGTACGCGAGCGTACTGGGACAAGCCAAATGCTATTTCAAAAATAGATATAAGAAAATTTTATTAAATTCATATCTTAAAATTCCCACTTATTAGTCGTCCAAAGTTTTTCAAATATTCTACTGTCAAACATATAACATAACTCAAACATTTATCCAATTTTACTATGAAATTTATAATTAAATTCAATTTAAATTTTCTTCCCAAAAATTAAATCAATAAATTCCCAACACAAAATTAATGAAGCATCAAAATATCAAGTATATATAAATTACCTAACCCATTATCGTTATTATTAAAAAAAAATTCCACTCTGTCATAATTACAATCAAAATGTTAAATACATTTTTGTAACTATATAAGCTAATTTTAAATCACATTTTCTATTTTGTCTCAAAACAAATAAAAAAAAAAATTACATTATAAATAATTCTAAATTCAATTTTCTGTATATAAAAGTATGTTTATGTATACATACTATCCATTGAACTCTTACATAATCTTTTACATGCCTTCTGGTTCATTTTAAACAAAAAAAAAATTACAAATTGTTTAACATATAAAAAAAACCAGACCAATTCATTTTACCAATTCAATCATTTTCATTCTACATTTTCTTTTTTTTTTATGTATATTATTTATAAAAATAAACCTCCTCGCACATTAAACTAATAAATTTATTTATGTACATAATTCTGTGACATTTTTTCCCATGTACAATTTTGTATATAAAAGTTTGAAAATTTTTATATCATGCGATACATAAAATTGTTTATATACTTCACAAATACAAAATCAAAAAAAAACTATGCAAAAGCCGGTTATAATTGTATTTATGTTTTTTTACACAAATACAACATAAAAAATTTTAATTCTTGAAAAAAAAAAAAAATCAGCAAGTGCATAAAAATTAAAAATCTTTTATATATACAAAGAAAAATCCTAAAGAAAAAACATAAAAATTTAATACAAAAAAAAAATCATTCTTTAAAAAAAAATCTTTAAGATACATTTATGCTTTAAGATACATTTATTTATAGATACATTTCTAGCTCTCGTTTATTATATATATGTAGATAATTTCGCTCTCTTTTTTGTGTATACTCAAGAAGTTGTTCATCATTATATACAAATAAGAAATAAAAAGCAAACACGTAAATTTTCATTTTCAAGACCACTTTCAACTTGTCAAACTCGTTCCACCCAACTTGTATATTATATATCCCATGTCCCATGATAAAATTTATTTAATTCAAAAAGCATAAATTTTATACATACATTTTATTTGTGGTGCTCTCCGGTACGAATTTCTTTTTGAAATTAACTTGTAGTTCATATGGTAGCTAGCTACTAACCGGCCAAATATAATTTTAAATGTGTAGTAGTAGTAAATGTGCTCCCCAAAAAATAATTATGTATTACAAACAAGAAGAAAATTGCACATAGCTCGTAGTCGACATTCTGTTTGAAAATAGCATTCAGTTCTGTTTAAGACATTGTCGAGCCGGTTCATTCTCCAGCACTGCAAGAACAAAAAAAAAACGAAAGTTCAAAAATCTTTTAAAATTTTATTTTTTGAAAAATTAACAAAAAAAAAATAAATTTCGTTTTTTATTTCTGGTTTATTTCATTTGGTTCGTTAATTTTGTTGGGTTAACTTTTTTTGGATAGAATTTTTTTAAATCGATAAAATTTTCAAATAATTTTTTTTTGTTATAATTGCCTTGTTCAGTTTTCTATTAAATTTTGTTGAATCAAAAAAAGTGTAGCGAATTACGATTACGAAGTTCATTATTCTGTAATTCCAATTAAAAAATAAAAAGGGGGTTAGTTAAAAATATATTTATATAAATACAAGAAGAGATAATCTGATTGTGCTTAGCCGATTAAGAGTATTTATACTTTTTATAAACCAATCTTATAAGCCAATATTGTTGAGCATAAGAAATTCTTTAATATAAAATCCCATCAGGATATAAAATAATAAGTACATATTAACATATCTTATACACAAAATATATATAAATATGTCAGACGGAATTGAAATTGAACAACAACAAATGATTGTGGAAACCAATAATTCCAAACCCATCAGGAAAGTGAGTAATACTTGATATATATATATATATATACTTTTTCCATATTTCAATATTAGCTTTATTTTTAATTTGTTTGTGATTATATAAATAAGGTAAATTGTGGAAATAATGGACCAAAAATTTTATTGAGATTCAAATTTTTGGTTGATATTAAATAATATTTTTTTTTTGGGTAATTCTTTACTGATGTCGAGTAATTTAAAATGAAATTTGTAGCTAAGAAAAAATAAACTACAGACACAGTAGCATTAATTAAATTTAATAAATAAGATTAATTGTCATTTACTTGTTATTAATACCCAATTTTACTGATAATCTTTATCATTAAAAAATTCATATTGACTCAGCTTTTATTTGACTTTCTTGCAACCTGACAAAAAGTTTTTTTAACTTTGTTGACTGTCTAGTGTCTACAATTTGTTGAAATTAATTGACTATAAAAAGAGATGATTAATTTCTCTTTCTATTTTTAAAAATGATAAAGACTTTCTTATATTTTACAATTTTATAAGGAAATTTGATAAAATGACCAAAAAAATTTTTAAATAATCTTATTTATTTTGTTATCAGTTTGGACGTGATAAGTTCTCAAAATTTATGTTTAAATTTTATAGAAATGAAATTCACAAATTATATACAAAATTCAATTAGCAAAAAAAAAATTTTATTCTATATTTTGTCATATTTTGAATTAAAAAAAAAATTGTAGATAATTTATTTTATTTTTATTATTTTTACTTTACCAGAAATTACTTACTTAATAATTTATGATTATTTAATTTATTGATTTAATGCAATAACAAATGGTTTTATGTTTAATATAAATAAAATGATAAAAAAAAAATATTTATCAAATTTATTGATTATATTATTAAATATATTTCCTTATATAATATTGTTGATTACAAGTTTTTATGAGTAATACTATTATCGATATACTAGAATCACAAAGTGCTTCATTGTATTTGAATAATTCGATGGCCCCGAATACTACTATCGTAAGTACAAAGCAATTGCTATTTGACTTACAATAGTTGTATTCGGGGCCATCGAATTGTAGTTTGTTAACTAAAAAACCATATACATACATTAGTATTAGATTTCTCATATATGTAGGTACATGTATTAACCTTAACTTCTAAGCAATATTTTTGATATTTTTGGAATATAAATTTGAGTTTTATTTAGATCATTGAAGGTATTTCCATTCCAAAAATATTCACAAAATTACAACCACAATTATATATCATAAGATATATTAATCATATGATCCACTAATAAAATTAGAAAACCGAAATGCAACAAATTCCTTACAAGGCTTGGGAAAAGATTAGGAAAGTGACAAAAATGTGACAAGAATGTCACAAGAATGAGAAATTTGTATCCATTAGTTGAAATTGCAGTAATGACATCAGTAAAGGGGAATGAATTACTATTTCTTCTCACTTTTCGAATAGTCTGTTGCTATCATAGTCAAACCAATCATAGTATACTATGACTAGTTCGAGTAATACTTACCATAAATTATATTAGAAAATTAATAAACATTTGACCTTGGTAGCATTTTCAACACTTCCTTTATTTGTCCTATATTTACTACTCCTACCTTATAAATTATATATAATATAGTAATATTTAAAAAGGATTTTATTTTTAGATTTTAATAAATAATATGAAAATAAACAACAAAATTATTACACATGATTTTTTCCAACAAAAATAACTTAAAAAAAATTACTCAGTACGAAAAACGAAAATGATGTTTTTCCTTCCAAAAATTTTATAATTTTTTTTGACGTGGGTCGTGGTTTTATGATTATCATTTATTAACATTTTGTGCGTGTATTTTTTTATATAAATCATTTTTTTTATTTATTTATAGAAATTTCATTAACAAATAAATTAAAAAATGAAAATTGAAGATTAAAAAATCAAAATTATATTTATTTTATTTATTAATGCATTTTTTTTTTAAATAATATTTCTTACATTTTTTTTGGGGGTATTCATGTTTTATGTGGGCAAAAAACGAAATATTTCTGAGTTTATCTACAATGTATGTATATATAATATAATATATAGTGTTGAATGGTCATGGTCTGTGGGTGTACCATAATAAAACTGATTTCAAGTTTTTAAATAATATCTTTGTTAATTCATTTAATTTTCAATAATAACAAAAAGTGAAATCACTTCACTATATCAAAAAAAAATTAAATTTTCATTTATTTGTTGTTGGTATTTTTGTAAATGAAAATTGCATTTATTCCTTGTATACATAAACTTAATGTATATATCTTTGGTTGTTTATAAACCAGAAGTCATTTACTTTCTTAATTTTACGTGATAAAAGGCACAAATTAAGGTGTAAAAGCACAAAGTTCTTTAAAATTTCATAGCCACTTCTTAAATAATCGATTTACTTAAAACTAACCTTTTATGTTTTCTATTTGTAAAACAATGATTTATGTTTTATAGATATTATTACTTCATTTAATTAAAATTTGAAGTATATTATTCTTTGTAATTTTTTATCATTATTCTAAAATTAGGACACTGACTCATCCTTTATCCTCCATATAATATATAATCATATAAATAGTATTATATATAAATGTATAAGTGATATGTTCTTTATGTATACCACCAAAACGCCCAACAATAATTGTGAGTCATTTTAATTTCAAATGTGAAATAACAACATTTTTAAACATTAATAAGAAAAACTTTAAAAATTTCTTCTGTTTTTGTTTTTGTTGTGTTTGAATTTTGGATAAAATCGAAAAAACCCTGAAAATGTGATACGTCATTTTATCAAAAATAAAATACTTTGCCAGAGCACAAACATAAAAAAGAAATGATCTTATAAAAATAACGATATTTTTGTTGTTATATCCTTCTTAATTTTTATGCTCTTGTGTACATAGCCAACACATACAATCATGATTTATCATTGCATACATATATTTCAAATGGTGTCCCTCAAATTTTATTTTATTTTCAACATACACAAAAAAAAAACTGTACAAAAATATTTATAATATTAAAAATATACTCCGTATCTTATAGATAGATATGAGGATGGTTTTTGGGCAGCATACTTTATATAGGAAATTCTGTATAATCTTCTAAATATAGCAACTAGTTGGGAAAAAAAGTGATATGCATACAGAAACAAAACACAAAAAAAAAACAGTTTAAAAATTATCATTTTTCTTTATTTCGAAAAAAAACAACATTAAAATATTAAAAAGGGCAAACATATATTTATGCAGATTACGTTCAGTAAAGGAGATTACAATTTTCTATATACAATAAATATGTATATAAGAAACATACACAAGATACTCTACTAACTATATAAAGAGTGTACATAAATGTATGGCAAAAAAAGAAGTAAATATTAAAAAGATTAAAAAAAAATTTATGTAATATTTTTGGCACGGATGCATGATGAAAACCCAACAAAATAAAAATTTGATAATAATATTTTCAACAACATTTTCTTAGAGATAAGAGGTAGAAAAAAAAATTACATATTTTTTGGATTTTAAAATTATAAATATTTAAAAGTTTATTTTGTTGAAATCAGAAGCTGTGCTAAATTTATTCAGTATCATTAATAATTTAACCTTTAAAATTATTTACCTGTTCTTTCGATCTAAAGCACCTAAGAACCTAAAAACTTATACCCAAAAAAAATATTTTAGTATGTAAAATTTATATGGTTTATTGATTCGTAAAATTTACGATTCGATTCAGATTTAATTGCTATAATCATTTTTATTTTTATTATAATGAAAAAGCTTAGTTAGAGGCCGAAGTAATATGTGATATCCGGTTTTGAAGGATCCAAAAAACCGTTTTTGATTATCGGATATCTAATATCGTTTTTGATTGGATATGTAATATCACTTTGAAAAAGGGAAAAAGTGCAGTGAAATATCCGAACAAGAAACACTAATTGTTACCAAAATTACCGATTGACCGGACTACAAACGACTAAACTGACATAGAAAAGTAATCGACGCTATAATTTATTCCATGTTTTTTTTTCTCAAAATTTCATCAAAATTACAGAAAATTTTGAAATTATTAAATAGAAAAATCTAATCTTTAAATAATATATTAACTTTTAATTATCATTTATGACTTAAAAAACCAATTTTTTTATGGCATTATTTACTAAAAAAAATTACGTGTACGTAATTTACGTGTTTACCAATTTTATTTATATATTTTTTTTCTTTCAAAAATCAAAATTTAACACATTTTATGTAAAACGAAAGTGAAACTTTTTTTTTTATAAACTTTGCAAACTTTTTAAGTTTATATTTTCCATTTTATACTTAGTAACTAAACAAAATAAATAAAATATTAAAAATTTAGATTCATATCAAGTAAAATACAGTATGTAATTTTCGGGTTTGAAGTAGGTGTAGCATTAAATTCAGCAAAAAAAACTAAAACAGATAATAATGCATTTCATATTTTTTTAGCAAACGTGTTAAAAATATTTTCGTATAAATGTAAAAAAAAAAGCGTTAATAAAAAATATTAATAAAGCCACACGGCACCACGTGATGAATAATATTTAATTTTTATTTATATTTTTATTTTGTAAAAAAAAAAATTTATGTAAAAATTTTATGTCTGGGGAGTTTTAAGATTTATATATAAAATAACGAAAAAAAAATTTCCAATTTCATAAAACTTTTTTCACGGCTACATACAATAAATAATGTTTGATTATAGCAAACAAACAAAATACTCTTTTTTTCATAAATGCAAAAAAAATATAATTTTTATTTAATTTTTTTTTTTGAATTTTTAATAAAGAAAATTACAAAAAAATAAATAAAATGAAAATTTTGCTGAATCGATATTTACCTTGTTTTATTATTATTCTTGGAAATATGTTTGCAGATTAGATTAGTTTTCTATACATACTTAAAATGAAAATTTATATAGTAAATCGATTTATACTTCTTTATCATAAATTAATTTTATAGATTTAATGTTAATCTATTAATTAGTAACGCTAAAAAAATAATATTTATATATCGTTTTTTTTAAGTACTTTTCAAATATATAGTATACGAGTAATAAGTAATTTATCGATTTCGAAATATGCATTTAATCTTTCTAGGTAATGCTAAAAAGTTCAATCAATTGGCCCCATAACAAAACCAAGGACAGGAAATTCTTTTTACTTATTTACTAAGAATTAAAAATTAATTATAAAATAGTAAATTATTGAAAAATATTTTTTTAGTAGTAGGAAATAATTTCAAATAAATTTATAGTGAATATTGATTAGGGTAAAAGCAAATTAGATAATACCATTTAATACCATTATTTTGTGGTCAAGCTGAATAATTTCTCCTTTTGGTGTTGACATCAATTTGTCTAGAATAATATTAAAATTTAATAAAGTGATCTTCATTTTATATTTGAAATCTTAGATTTGATATAAGTAGATAACTTAGTATAAGATACTAAAAATAATTGAATATTGTTTTAAATATTAGACGTTAGGTAGGTGACGTTACTGGATCAGAGTTTCTTTCTAATTGCTAAAGAAAATATTTATATCTTGTAAACAGTTTCATTTGTACGACAAATTTCCAGATTTCAACTATTTATATATTTTAACTTATTTTGCAATTAACTTTACACAAATTATAATGAGTGGATAATTCAGACAGTCGATAGTCCCAAAATGTACATTATTTATGTTCCTCGTTCTTCATAAAAATTAATTGTTTGTTAACCTTATCAAATTTCAAAATTTCTCTGTTACTAAATATATTTAACTTTACAGACATTATTTAAACAATCTACCTTAAAAATTCTTTTGCTTAACACCGTTCAGTTATTTCTTTAAATAATTTTCTTTTCTTCTTTTGAATATTTATTATTTCAATTACAATTTTTTAATAAACTGGAAAAATATCCCTGATATTTATTGAATATTTCTACATATAATAAATGTATAATATTTATATATACAATTTTTGTAAAATATTATAATAATTTATAAATAAAAGTTTTTATAGCAATTGAATAATTTTCAAATTGTACAAAAGTACATAAATAAATATGAAATATTATGGTAAAAAAACTAATTAAAATAATTTGCTTTTCATGTTATTTTCCCATATATGAATTCAATTTAATATTTTTCAATTTTTTATAATTCTTTATGCTGATTTTATGATAACTTCAATCATTTACATTTTACAGTCAATACAGCTTGATGCGCCTATCAAGCATATATGTATATAATACATATTTTTATGATACCGCGATAAAGCAGGTATCATCAATATTTTCGTTAAATTACACTACAGAAAAAAAAGGTGGAAAAACGAGCCCTAAAACACTTTTATCATCTTTTGAAATTTAATATATAAAACAAGAATCAATAAATATGCATAATATAAGGTAAAAATTTACCAATTAATTTTACAGCAATTAAATTGATTAGTAGAATTTTTGTATGTTGTTGTTTTTTTGAGGAAAAATGTGACTTTTCTATAAAAAAAAAATTATGATCAACATAAATTTAAACAGAGGATAATCCAAAAAAAAATTATTATTAATGTCACATATAATTATTATCCTACATTTGACATTTTTAATGGTAACGAATTTTCTATTATTGTTGCATTTTTGTTCGTAAAGACAAACGAAATACGACCACATTCATCCCACCCCCATCATCCTTGAAATGACAATATGAATTATTTTGATGGTAAAATTTTCCCTTAAAAAATCTGTGAAACCCAAAACGGACTTAAAGAGTTTTTGGTGAGTAAAAGGGAGTGGAAAATCTACGTTTTGGTGACTTAAGGATGGTATGACAGAAATTTCTTTTATTTTATGATTTTTTATGCTTTCAGACAAATTGACATAGTGAAGTGTCTTTTTTGCGCCCTCTTAAAAAAAGTTTTTGCCTTCTTTTTGCTTATTGTTTCTGGGAATTATTCTGGTGTAAATTTTCAAGGATATATGATGTGATGTGTTTTTTTTTTGTGTATTGTTTTAAAAACGTATTTATAAATACGATATATGAAATTTCCTTATACACAAATACGTTTTTATACAATTTAATATTATGGTTTTTATTTTGTATATACGTTTATGTCGTCGTATAACATGAAAAATTTATTTTATGATTTTTGTGGTTTATGGATTTTTTTTCCTTTTGATAAACGTACATAAATACAAAGAAATAAATGTAAATACTTATATATTTTTTTATTGATTTTCGTCATGTTTGTAATATCTTAGTAAAAAATTCGAAGTAAAATATTTTCTTTAATTTGTTGGTAGATTTTATTTATTTATATTTTTAAAGCATTTTAAGAATTTCTTATTAATTTTATTTGAAATTATTATATAAAAAATTGCGCAGTATTTTTATCTAAATTAAAAATGTAAAGGGACTACGTTTTAATCGATCCAACAACAACAACAACCACAAAAAAAGGAATGGTTAAAAAAATTTTTCAAAACTATTAAAAATCATATAGAAATTTTCCCAAAATGTGCTGTCAGGCGCCGCTCCTTAAAAAATGGTATATTAATCCTTATTAATCAGACAGGAAAAAAATAATGCCATACAAAATATAACAACAATTCGGACATTTTAACAATTTACTTATTTTCCATTTTATATTATCCTTTTGCTCTTACCAACTATTTTTTTAGTTTTTATATTATTTAAATAGCGAATTAGTAAATTAGTTAAGTTTTTTGTTTTTTTAGTAGCTTTGTGTCCCAAAAGACTGAAAGAAAAAACTACTATATATTACTTTGCGGTTTACCACAAAGTTTATATTATTAAAATATACTAAACTTATATAATTTTACTTTCTGAAGGTCACAAAATGAACATGTAGTTTTTTCTTCACTTTTAGGTTTTGGTTAAAGGATAAAGGTTCTATATAAATTTAGGTTAAAGGGAGTTTCCTTTTTAATTTATTACTAACAATCAGATTTTTCTTTTTAACAAATTTACGCAGCAATTTTTGTTTGTGCTTTTTCTTTTTGACGATTATATAAAAAAAGAGTATACAAAAGTTTACTTTGTGGGTAGGTTAAAGTTTCTTTAATTATTTTGTATTATTTGTACGATATATACAGTATAAAAAATTAAGTTTGATTGTATGATATTATTGGAATATCGGCTATTAACACATTTTTCGCCAAAAATAATTTTATTAACACTTTTTATAATAAAAAAAAAAAATAAAGATAACAAAAAAAAAGATTTTATTGGAGGAATTTAATTTTTTAAAGTCTTATAATTATTTTGTTTCTAGAAATAAACTTATGATAGAGTTATGAGGAAAAGCATGATAAAAGGCTTTATATTTTTTATTAACGAACCTATCAATATTAAAGTAATTAAAGGTTGATACGAAAAATTGAATCATAAATTTTAATATACCCATATTTACCTATGTGTATATAATATAAATTTAATTTCGCAGGAAATGGTAACTTATATTCTTTGAATGACAAACCGCAAGTAGTTTAAATCTTATCAAATTTATATAATAGTAATATTTATTTATAGAAAATTGTTTTAAGTATGAAATGAAATTAATATTTTTAAAAAGAAAAATAGATTAATTGTTTTGGCAAAATGGAAATTTATTAATTCAAATTTTTTTTTATTAAAATAATTACATTTTTTTGACAGATCAGAACAAGTAATTTAACTTCTTCTTTTACGAATTCTGTATAGTGAGCTTTCTTCAGTTATGTTTCGGGTAACCAAGAAGAATATATCCATTTTACCTATAGTAAAATCCTGATTTCAAGGATATGTGATCTGTGACTGTGATCCTCTCGATATCCAATTGATCTAGGAAATAGGTACCTATAGTAATACTGAGAGAGGTCTTCCTATACAATAGAAAAAAAATCTTGTGTTCGAAATTCACTTTACGCTTGAGACATAACTAATGGTACAATGTTTGAGAAACGTAGGACACAATCACAGTAATTTTTCCTAGTTAAGCAATATCAAAACTTCAAACATAAAAATTAACTTCTTAAATATATTTATTTAGTATTCCAGAACTTTGGTTTACTAAATTAATTTTTTTGTATACCCAGAGAGTCAGTAACAAAATTCTTTAAGTCATATTTTTTCACTGATACCTCACCAATGATTATTTCAACAAACCCAATAAATCCATAAAAAATTTTAAAATGACCAAAAATTAAATTAACTTAAAACGAAAATTTCTATGAAATTAATATTCTAAAATATTTTCTTCTCTATATAATATTAAAAATATTTAATTAAATGAAGCCTTAGAGAGTAAACTTATAAATACATAATTATTAGTTTTAACATAAACAACCACAAAAAAAATCCATAAAACCTTAAACCATAAATTGTTATGAATTTCTCCGAAATTTATTTTTTTTTAAAAAAATTTTTTGCTAATTTATTTCATTTACCAAAAAAGCGGAGCAAAAATGAAAAATAATATTTTCTTATATTTTATTAGATTTAACAAATTTATGTACTAAACTAAACTACATTAAATTTGTAACTACAAAAAAATGTTACATTAACATTAATTTCCGGTTAAATGCTTCTTCTCCATAAAATATTTAAATTTTTGCATATTTTTACTTTCCAACCCACTCACAAAATAAAATAACAAAAATCATTGTTTGGTTATTATTATATTTTACTGTCCATTTTCATTGAGCCATTTGATCCAATTTAAGAGAGGGTTCATTATACTTTAATGATCTACCAAAAAAAAAACAAATTAAACAAAAAAAAAATGTTGTGATGAATAACACAAAATTTTTATTAGCCAATAAGTGAGATTTTTGTGATAATATTTTTAGTTTTTTTTTTTCTTCTTTTTTTGGATCATAATTTATGCTCGTGATGATGTTCATCAAAATGAATTCAATTATATAGTTTAAATTAAATTGTTTTATTAAAATATTTTATGTATGTCTTGTAAAGCTGTGAAAACAGTGAAAATAATTGAAAAGTATTTTTTTTTTTGGTTTTCGTTTGATAAAAATAAAAGAGATTTAAAAAAGAAATAAAATTAAAAAAAAAAAATTATATGATGATCGGAATGTTCGTATAAGGAAGATTTTGATTTTTGTAATTGTAGGGGGAATTCGGTTGGTTATGAATATCAATTTGTAATATAGCTTCGTTTCATTTATGATTATTTAAAGTAAAAAAAAATTTAGGGGGCAATGGTGAAACTATAAGAAAAATAATTTTAAAATACATAATGTCTTGTAAAATTATATGCACAGCATAATTTGGTATGTTTCTATTATATTTCTATAGCATTGATGATATGAAATTTTAGTCGGTTTAGATATTTAAATTATTTTTTATTTCGTTTTAGTTTTTTAGGAATTTAAAGCTTCTTTAAGCCTCACTTAAATATAGTATAATAATTATAAAAAGACTATACACTAAATTTACGTGTAGATCGTCTCCGATTGTAGATATAAGTAACTAATTGGAAATTCTTTAACTTACATTACTATTATTTCAATCTTAATAAATTAAGAACAATTTCAGTCGAGTCTCCCCTATATTTGATTACAATATATACATGTAATTTATATTATGGAAATTACGACTTTCATCTCCAATTTCAATTTATCATAAAAATTTCTTGATTTGTTTTTTTTTTTGCGATCAAAATATTTTTTTTTTATAGAAAACAAAATATTATAAAAATTTACTAAATTAAGAAAGAAATTTTACGTTTACCTATGGTTTATTTTTATTTTTTTTTATATTTTAAATTATATCAAATCTACACGAAACTGTATAGTGTAGTAATAAAATATGAAAGAAAGAAACGTTAATGTGTTAATTAAATTCAATCTACAAACTTTTGAACTATAAAAAATTATAGTAATAAAATGTTTGGTCAGCTGTTTTCAATTTATTTCGCCTTTCAAATATAATAAATTAAAAAAAAAAAAAAATTTTTTTTGTAGTTATTAAAGTTTTGAATTAATTTTCATTTTAAATTTTGATTTAAAGAAAACAAAAAAAAAATGAAGAAATTTTTGTTATAAGTCAAATTGACTTTAATACTTTTATTTATATATTTTCATAAAATTAAAAATTCATTATAAATATTACAATTTTATAATCACCCCAAAAATGGGAAACAAATTAAATTGATAAAAAATATATATTTATAATAAAATATAGAAAATTCTATATTTAATTTCCTTTTTATTTTAATAATTGGGGAACTCCAAAAATAAATTCTGTATTTCAAAAATTTCATTTTTTAAGATATTTAAGTTCATTGAACATATATACAAAATTTTTTAAAGATATAAAGATTTTTTTTAAAAAGAAAAATATGATGTCTGGTTTTGTGAACGTCAATTTCCTATCGGGAAGCTTTTATAATGGGGCGGTTTTAAAGATTTTTTTTTTAAATTAGTAAGTGATGAATGAACTTTTTTGATCATATATCATCGTAATGTCAATGTTCAAGTGGAAGATAGATTTTAATTTTCTTTTTCTTTAAAAAAAAAAACAATGTATTTCCGAAATTATTTATATTTAGAAATTTATTTAGTTAAAAAATTATTTTAATTAACAAGATTTTTTTCAAAAATATATTATATAAAAATGTTGGTTAAATATTTTAGATTTAAATTTCATTTCCCTAGATCGAAATTTCATTTTTTGTGATTTATTAAAAAAAAAATTGCACATTGGGCAAAAAAACATAAATTTCTTTTTTTTCTAAATATAATACAAAAAATTACTTAATAATAATTTTTTAAATTATATTTATAATAAATGTAAAATAAATGCACACACCGCACCCATTACTTATAGAACCTGTATGTTGACCTTGAATTTATCTACTCTAACTTTACATTTACAGGTTACAAGATTATATGAATTATTTTGGTAGTACAGATTTGTAGTGCATACAGAGTAGTGTTGAGTGGACCCAAATTGCGGCGGGGCACTTGCTCTTATAGAGTAAAAATCAAGAAATAAAGTATGAAAAAATGGCCAAGGACAAGTAGTTTTAAAAGAGGGATGTATAATGTGATTTTGAGTAGAAAATTAGGGCCAGGAAATTGGATATAATTTATATATTTAGTAATTTATTAATTATGATTATTATCATTATTAAATCGGCGAGTAGTGGCCACAAATCAAGTTAATTAATAAACTTAAAAATAATATAGAAGAATTAGTGGAAGGACGATGGAAAAAGTAGACGATTTAGTATAGATATAGTAGACGACATGATGTGATAGTTTGATGTACATTTTAGTTAGTTAGCCAAAAACTACAAAAAATATTGAATTTTTGACGACTGTGAACTAATGATTAATTTTTTTTTACTATATTCGAACACTTTAGCGTTTTTATCGGCTTATATACAAATTATTTATGAACATAATTTTTTAATTATACATAAATAATAATTAAAAATAATTGAAAAACAATTTTATAACTTTTTTATAAAACATATATGTACATAATTCATAAGAATTTGTTATAAAACATTATAAAAAAAGTTAAATTATTTAATATTTTTATATGCTTTCATATTTATCAATTGAATTAAATAAATTTTCCACTTATAAATTTATTATTATTATTATTATTACTGTTTATCTGAAGTACTATAGACGACGATTTTTTATATATTTTTGCCAATTTACTGATAACCTTCATTCAGATATAATCATAAGTTTTTTATTTGTAAATTCGTTGTTTTTCAAGAATTTCTATTTAATTTTATTAAATTTTCATATTGAAAATACACTCGAGATTATAATTATAAATGTGAATTATTTAATATTATAGATTACAAATTAATATGTTTTTAGAACATAAGCTTTCAGATAAAATATTGTGTTACTATCCAAAAGTTTTGTAATTTTTAAAAAAATTTATAATCAATTTTTCAAAATTAAAGTCAATATAATTTTAATATAAAATTTAATAAGGACATTATAAAAATTGGCTTATTTCCAACTAGGTTAATTTTATCAAAAAATTAAAATTATATTCAATTTGACATAATTTTTAGGAAACTATTTTTTAAATAAAAAAAAAACCTTTTTGTCTCTATATTTAAACTTTGATGTTTGGGTCAAGCAATTATTATAATTTTTCATATTTCATAAAATTATTTTAGGTTAGCATATTCGTTTTTCTAATGTAATATCTTTAAAGACTTATAAACTTTATTCAAAGAATTTAAATAAATATTAATTAATTTTAATTAAAATTTCTATAGTTACCAATGGCTACATCACTTGATAAGGACTCAATTCGAGAAGCATATGAAGATGTTCGATCTGATGGTACCGAAACAGAATGGTAAAAATAATAACTAAAATTATATTCATTATAAATGATGAATTAAATTAATATTCTTATAATAATTATAGGTCTGTTTTCAAATTTGATGGTTCACAAATAATTTGTGCGGCTAGAGGAAATGGTTTTGAAGAATTTAAAAATCATTTTAAAGATAATGAACGAGCATTTGGTTATATTAGTGTACAAATGGGTGATGAAATGTCAAAAAGAAAAAAGTTTTTATTTTTAACATGGATTGGACCAGAAGTTGGTGTTATTCAAAGAGCAAAAATGTCTACTGATAAGGCAATTATTAAGGATGTTCTTAATGTAAAGAGACTAAAAATTGAAATTATATTTTTTTTTAACTTTTATCACAATTATTTAAATTTTTTGTTTTTTTAGAATTTCGCTGTAGAGTTACAAGCCGGCTCTGATGCTGAATTGGATATTGAAGTATTCCGTGATGCATTAAATCGTGCTGGTGGTGCTAATTATGGAACTGGTGTACGTGATTTATAAGCACATATACAACAACAACAACAACAAAGGAAAATTTTTTAAATTTTTTTAAAGAAAATAAATTTAAATGAAAAAAGTATCCTTAAAAAAATCCAAATAATTATTTAAATTATATAAAAAAAAAACAAAAGAAAGAATAGAAAAAATGTTAAGTGCAAAAAATGTTCAAGAAAAAATACAAATTCCCTGATTAGCCTAAGTACTTATTAGAGAGCCATTTTGTTTTTCATTATATGAGTCAAAATTATTACAACAAAATTTATAACAAAAAACAAAGAAAATTGAAAATTTTGTAAGCAAATTTTTTTTAATATTAATTATCGTCATTTTCATTTCTAAAATAATTGTTAGACTTTAAATGCCTTTAATTTTTTTTTAGAGAGAATTTTTAGTATTTTAATTTTGAAACGAAAAGATGAGTTTTTTTTTAAATTATATTAAAATAAATTGTTTTTTTTTTAGTTCTTGTCATATGTTAATTAAAAATAATATTTAAATTTTCGGCTAAGTATATTGTATTTGCAATTAAAAAAAAAAATCTTTTTATGATAAAAATGTATTTTGTATGTAAATTTTATTGTGTATAAAAAAAAATATGTAATTTTTTTTAAAAAATTATTTATACTTTTATGAATAAAGTATATTTCCTTCTTTTTTTTCATTTATAAAGTTAATTGATATTGAAGTTTTAATGTTGAATTATTTTAAATACATAATATGAAAACGCCTAGGGGTATGCAAATTTCTATAAATATTTTTGATGCAGAGCTGGAAACAATATTTATTATTATTATACTAATTTTAATATGAAGGATTAATATTCTATAATGGTTATAAATAACCTATATCATTATAATATTTATAAATTTTTCGAAATTTAATATACGAATTATACTTTACTTAAATTTTCTAGCTTTACGGATGAACCTTATTGACAAATTCGTATTAAATAGCCAGCTATAAATGCTCTTTTAAAATTAATTATGGTAAAGATAAGAATTTATATAAGTTTAAATAATTTCTTTATCAACAAATTCTTCTTAAAATTATCATTATGTACTAAAAATATTATCAATAAGTAGGTAAACAACGTAAAGATAACAAAACATTAAAATTGAAATAGAAAAAACACACAAGATTTTTTTTTATATACTATTTAATATTTTTTTAAAAATTTTTATTTTGTATTTTGAATATTTTATAATTTATAAAATTAGTATAAACAATTTAAAATTTTTGACTAAAACACTTGTTGTAGGTTTCCTAAAATACACATGATTATCAATATAATATTATTTACCTAATAAGCTACTACTATTATTATTACCAAATTTAAAAAGAGAAGTAACTATAACCAAAGAAGAAATGTTTTCATTTCCCGGAAAAAAAATTCTTCTTACAATAAAAATTATTTAACATCATTATTTTTCTTTTAGTGTAGATACCTTAATAACATTATCAGGCTGATCAAAACTTATACGCAAAAAATTTTCCTATGAAACTATTATTATAAAATATTTGTGTCTCCTGGAATAATTATTTGCGATAAATTAATGATATGTCTGTATAACAAAATGAAAACGATAAAATATATTTATATAAATTATGGTTCTACCATTTTTATTGGTGGCATTAATTTTGGCCAATCAACAAATTCAGTTCCAAATTTGAATATTCCATATGTAACGACACCAACCATTGCACCCCAAAATAATAAAAATAATAAATTTTCTGTTTGATATTCATGTGGAAATATAACTGAAGCAAAAAACATTGACAGTGTAAACAGAAGAATTGATGGAAACTGAAAAACAAACACATTATTAATAATTATAAAATTTATAATTATTAAATTATTTTCTTACTGTTCCATATTTCCATCCTTTTGGTGTTGTACTTAATGGTGATTCTGCAAAACTACCTTCATTTTCTTTAACTATATAATTTCCAAGGAATAAATCAATTCCATCCTTATTGAAATATTAAATTTAATAAATAAAATTTTTTTTTTAGAAAATTAATTTTATTTTACTTGTCTAAAGCCATCCTTAAAATTATTGAGAAAATATCGCGTCAATGAATTTATACCATCTTTTATTAAACCAGTTTTTGTTCTTTTACCAGTTCTAGTAAAATCTGTTTTTAAAGCACCAGTACCAGAATATTGAATAGATATCATATCGGCATTGTCAGCCCAAACCTAGAAATAATATAAAAACCAAATGATGTTACAATTATGACCATAGAATTATAATTATGTATATAAATCTTACCGCTTTGAATAACATTTCAAATGATGGTGATGTTGTTTCAATTTTTTGATTATTTTGTAATATTCCTAATTTAATTAGTACTTGATTTAATGAACGTTTTGCTAACATACTTTGAACAACATTTGTACGATCTAAATTATCAATACAATTTGTACGAAAAATACCATCTTGTGATGATAATAATATTCCATCTTCACGTAAATGAAAAAATGAAAATTCATCTTGTTCATGTGCTACACGATCAATTAATATATTTAAACGATCCCAACGCATTTTTTTACATTCTTTATGAAAATCAAAAGCTTCATAACGAATAGACGGATTTGCCATTGATATAATTGCATTTTTATATGCTTCTTGTAATTTACCTTCAGCATGTTTTTGATCAACCAAATTAATTATGATTTGTCGACCATAATGAATAAGTTGTGCATCAAAATGTCTTGTACATGCACTTAAATGATCTTTGCCAGATATTAATTCTGGTGCAGGTTTATATTTTAAATTTGGTGTTTGTCGCCAATATAATGGTATACTGCCACGTATCTAAAATTATATAAACTGATAAAATATGATAAATTAAGATAAATTATATAATAAAATTACTTCAACATAAGAAATTTTTTGTGAATTAAATTCAACAATTTGTTCTGTTTCAACATAATTGGCACAATGACCAAACTCATTAAGACCACGAACAAATAAACGTGTACCAGCCATTTGTACTGAACGTCGTGATATAATAATCCAAGAAAATGGATACCCATTTATATTTGCGTTATTAATTGAAACAACTGGAAAAAATATTAAATTGGAATATTAATAATTTTATTCATTTATTGATTATACTTACATCCATGTACTAAGGGCAATGCAAATTTATTCATATCATAACATTGAAAGTTACGTAAAATATACCCATTCCACACAAATCTAGGATCAGCACGTTCAAATAATCCATTCTAAAATATTTGTTTGTATATAAAATAAAAAAAATCATCTAAAAATTTAAGATACCTTTAAAAAGTCTGGTGGACATGAGTGTAACCGTTGTAGAGTATGTGTTAAATCATATGAATATGAAAAATAAAAAAATGGTGTATCCAATGTTTTTCTAATCATTGACAAATAAATTTCATTTTGTTCACGTTGTATTTGTGTTAAATGCATTGTTGATGGAATGTAAGGAATAATATCATAACCAGCTAAACGCCATATAGCCTGTCCATTTATAATACCAACAAAAATTCGATGTGTTGCTACAATAAAATATTGACCAGCTATTAATTTAATTGTACCTAAAATACCGCATATTCGACGTGTGGGATTTTGAAACTGTGTTTGTGATGTTTTCACTATGAAATAAAAAAGGAAAAATATAAATAATCTATGACGTCATAAGGTTGTCAGGTGCAATGAAATATATTTTTAGGAAAATTAATTGGGGAAACTGGTTAACCAATATTTACCTTGAACTTTCACCTCACCAAAGTGACGATCAATAACTAAAATTTCAGATTGACCAATTGGTTCCACAATAAAATTCTCTGATGAGATATAGCTAAACAAATAATATTTTAAAATAATTTTATTATTTAATAACAAATTTTTGTCTTACAGATTCATGTCATCATAAATATCCCATTCTCCCATGATTCTTAAATATTTCCTCGAGATTATTTCACTTATTTTATTTCGGAATATTTGAATAATTCATAAAATATATAATTTTTAAATACTAAACATAATTAACTGGTAAAAAAAACTATTTAAAAAATCTTCATTTTCTCTATTACAAAACAATGTAATGATTAACGACACGCACACCACACGACAGAAATGAAAGAAAAAAGCCAACACAAGAAAATTTCAAATTAATTTTGACATTTAGCTCATTGTCACAAGAAAAAAAATTGATGACATTTATGATGAACCCAATATAGAAAAATTCGACAGCACAAAATTTCGGCAACACAGTTTTTAGGTACAAATAAAGTCAGATATTGGTCGAGGCTCATGATGATTCGGGTCTAGACTCTAGATAATCATGTAATTTTTTTAAATATATCCCCATATTTCAAGCTCTTTCATTAGTGCAAAATCTTTGATGAATTATTCAACATATCAGCTCCGGATTAGACTGAACTGAGGGTGAGGAATGAGGATAGTAAATCAAATCTAAAGGAGGTTATCTAATCAATGTTGGACTAAATACGCAATGGATTTGATAGGCATTGAAAGAATAATAAAAAATAATTAACAAGTAAAAATTTTAAAATCATTATGTAACGAAATTCATATATGTATATATATATGAAGACAAAAAGTAATAAACTTCTGTATATGTTTACAAACAAAATTGCTACAAATTGTTACTAATTGTCATAGCTTACAATTTACAATTGAATCTCGTCTTGGTCCGGGACATTGCAGAATACTGCAATAAAATTGAACCACTGCCTCTGGTGCCCTCTAAAATTATAGTCATGATAGAAATTTATCACTATAATTATATAAATATACCTACATGCTACATATATTCCAAAAAGTTACCTTTACTTTATTCGTTAATGACAAACTATCAACTTGGAAAAAAATTACTGTCGGTTTGATTGTCAGAAAAGAAATACTTTTTTTTCAGTCAAGTAATACAAAAATTATAAATTTATGTTCTATCATATACGATTATTAAAATGTTTATTTATTTTTAAATTTTGCATTTTTTTTTTAATAATTCAAAATTTGAAATAATAATTAATATTAAAAGAACGAAAAAGAATTGAATTTAGATATATAGATTGAATAATAATGTTTTTAACTGAAATTAGCGATTTAATATTAATCGATGAAATTATAAATGAAGTATATATTTATTAGTATTATAATTTATAAAATAAAATTTTATTTATTTATTTTTTTGTATTTTTAGAAAAAATATACACATTTTCTAACACATTGTGAAAATAGATTCTTTACTGAATCAGGATTTACCTCTAAAATTTATACTTCGAAAAATATAGCTCGAATTTTGTATAGACATAAAGTAATTATTTAAATTTTTTCACAATATATAAATGATAATTTTAATTTACTTTTTTTTTTTTAGAAAATTCCTATAAGTGTTTTTAATATATTGCAATCAAATCATACCACTAAAATTGTATTATCCAATGGCCAAAATGTAAATGTAACTTTATTTGAAGGTGACCAATATACCAATAACATTTCCTTCCACTTTGAAAGTAAGTAAGAAAATTTTATAAATTCGAAAAAAATATTAAAATTAGTTTTTTTTTTAGATTGTAAAAATACATTATTTTATTGTGGTCATTTTCGTAATATCTATGGATTATTTAAAAATCAATTATGTTTTAATTTATGTAAAATAGGAATTGATTATCTTTATTTAGATAATACAAGAGCAAATGCAGAATATCTTTCATCCGTAAATGATATTGGTATAAAATTAAAACAAATTATGAAGTAAGAATATTATTTTTTGTTTATAAAAAAGAAATTGAAATACATACACATATAATTTTAGGGTTCATCCTAATTACAAAATAATAATTAGTCTTCCAAATTATGGTTATGAAGATTTATTAGTTAATTTATTGATAAAACATCAATTTAAAATTTTTATTGGAATACATCAAAAAGATATTTTAACACATTTAAAATTTGATAATTATTTGGTTAATAATTTTGTTGATGCACAATTAATTATTCGAAAAGATATTGTTGATATGGATTGTATTAAAGAGTAAGTAAATTTTTAGAAATTATAATAATAAAAATTAATATTTTGATATACTTATTAGACGTTATACAAAAAAACATTATATTACTGTAAGAATAGTAGAATATGATAAAGAAGTATTATCAACAAATTTCGAACATTTGGGATTATATCAAATTCATTATTCACCTCATATAACACAATTTGAAATATTTTCTTTAATTGCTTTTATACAACCAAAATATATTCGTGAAATATATCCAGAATTTTCTGAAACACCAAAATTTCTAAAACAAGCTAGTTTAGCTCTATGTGAAGAAAAAGATGAAAAAAATTATAATGATAACTTTTTTGAATGTACAACAAAACTAAATTCAATACAAAATTCATCTACACAAAATGAAACAAAACTAGAAATTGATATACATTTAAATAAGAATCAAAATAGTAATAATAGTAATAATAATCAGAATGATATTAATACAACTATAAATAATTCACAATTACAAAAACCTAATAAAAGAATTTCAAATATTAAAGAACTAGAATTTATAACACAATGTCCAAAATTGATGAACAAATGTAATATGGTAAAAGAATTATATAATGAATTTGAAATTAAAGATAATAATGTTGGTGATTATTTTAAACCAAATAATAAAAATATACAAAAAAATATAAATTATAATCAATTTTCAATATTGAAAAGTGATAATTCAGATTTATCTAAATCTTTAGTAGATAATGAATATATAAATGATAAATCTAATGAATTACATTTATTTATACCAGAAGAAAAAACAGCACCTGGTGAAAAATTAATATCACCTAAAATTGGATCAAAAAGATTTATAGGATTCGATGATAAATATCATATTCCAAAAGAAAAACATAGAAAATTATTGGTAAATAGGTATATATCTAATAAAATTATAATAATAAGATTTTTATATTTTTAATTATAATTATATAATATCATACAGTAGTATAAAAGAAACTAGTCTACATATACCTGATATAAAATTAAATCTTAAAGATGCAAAAATGAAATGTAATGGACAACAACTCCGAGCTAGTCAAAAGTAAGTAAGATATAGATAATTTTTAAATATTTTAAATTTTTAGTATATATTAAATTTTTGGTTTTGAATAGTACTACTATTAAAAATCAAACAAGTAGTACAACTAGATCTAGAATTAATCGAAATACAATAGCAAATCGATCAAAAATCCAAACGAAAAAGATCGTGCAATAATATTTGTGTAATTTTAAAACTAATTATATATGTGTTAGAATATAATTCAAAGTATTTTTCAGATTAAATATAAAAATTCCAAATTATATTGTGTTAACACCAGAAAAAATGAAAGATAATTCTAATAAAAAAAATAAAAAAATAATAAAACATGAAAATCTTAATCAAAGGTAATAAGAAATATTTTATAATAAATTGTAATATAAATGAAAATATATTTAATAACCTATCAACAGCTCCACAATTGACTATTGCAGCCAAAAAATATTTAAAAGAAATGTTATAAGGCAAATAGAATATATTAATTCTGATGAAGAAGAGTGAATTCCTTAAAAAGAATTATTCGACAATTTCGACATATATATATTTTTTAATTAATAAATTTTTGTGGTATTTATTTTTTTTTTCGAAAAATGTACCTGATTTTTATATATATGTGTTAGAATCTTAGAATATTATAAATTATAGTATAATGTTACTAAATAAAAATTATTAATGAAATTTCGAAAATGTTTAAAAATAGGAGGTGTAAATTTTTTCGTTATTGTAAATTAGGAAAATTATAAATTTCTTGTTCCGAAAAAGACTAATCTTGATTATTGGGATTGGAAATGTAAACCCATCCATCAGCTGTTTTTTCTTATTACAGCACATTCTATTTTGACATTTCGTGTTCGTGTGTAGTGTTTGTAAATTTTTGCAGTCGAGAAGAATTTATAAACTCTACTTCTATAAATTAGTGAAACTTTATTTAACAATGTTAAGTTTTCGACTACAAAAAATACAGAAGAATTTTGTACGTTTTAGTTCTATTGCAGAACCACTTACAATTCAAAAACATGAAGATTTCCGTACAAATGAAACTATTACCAATAATCATTCAAGTAAACACATTGGCCGGTATTACTGTATAAAACCTGAGGAGAAAAAGCAATTATTTACATATGGTGGTTTGCCAAAATCATTTGATAAATTAATTAAAACATTTGGTGAAACTGCATTAATGATACGTAAACCTGCTATCGAAATAATGGATTGCATAAAAAATTCAAATTTAAAAAATCCAACTGTACGTTATGTTTTGTATGGTGAAAATGGTGTTGGAAAATCATTAACAATTGCCCATTTACTTCATTATGGTTTACAAAATGAATTTATACTTGTACACGTACCATGGGTACCAAATTGGTTTAAAAAACCAAAAGAAATTGCTAATTCAATAACATATGAAAATTCAATTGATTTACCATTTGATGCTGCTGCATGGTTAATACATTTTAAAACTCAAAATGCAACAATATTAAATAAATTAGATTTAAAAATAACTCGTGATTATGTTTGGAGTAAACGTGAAACAACACCAAATGGTTCAAAATTAATTGAATTAATTGAACATGGTATTGCACGTGTTAAATTTGCATCAGATACTATTGCGGCATTAATTAGTGAATTAAAACAATATGCAATTGCAGATCGTTGTAAAATTTTAGTTGCAATTGATGGTTATAATGGATTTTTTTATCCAAAAACACGTATTGTATCAGACAATAAAATCAAAATGACACCAGATAAAATAACAATAACAAAACCATTTTTAGATATAACAAATTATGATTGGTGTAATGGTATTTGTATATTAGCAGTTGATAAAATTGCATTAACAGATGATCATATGGAATCATATTTACCACGATATTTACTTGGTAAAAATGGTTTTGAACATGTTGATCCATTTGTACCAATACGTGTTGATAAATATGATGAGAAAGAAATACAAAATGTTCTTGATTATTATTTGAATAGAAAATGGATACAAAATATTGAACCTGGATTTGATAAAGAATTGAAATTTTTATGTGGAAATAATCCATTTAAATTAATGAATATTTGTGCACCTCTTTAAAGTTAATTAAAATAAATTTCTATATAGATAACAAAACAAAAAATTGCTTTTAATCTGAAAGATGAAATTAATTTTAATTTTTTTCTAGTAAATAATGAAATTATAAGTTTTAAATTATTTGAAATATTTTTTTATTAAAATGAGATTCAATGTCAATACATAAATATGTTATGTACAATTAAAAAAATATAAATTATTATTATGAAGCAACAAATTTAATATTTTCTTAAATCTATTAATTTTTTTTTTTATTCAAGGCAAAACTTTATTCACACACGATATAGTCTTTAAAAGATCAATTGACTTTTAAATATGTATTTTATATTAAGAATCTGTCATTTATAAACACAGAGAGCTATTATATCAATTTAATGGTTTATAAACCAGCTGTAGAAATTAAATCACCACCACTTATTATGCAATTTGATGAAATTATAATTCTGGCTCCAGTTAATTTTGAAATCATATCACATGCTGATGTTTCAGCATAACTAACACCACCAATTACAAATATCAATAGAGTTCTTTTTATTGGAAATATATCTTTTAATTCTCCCTTTTTCACAGATTGTTGAATTCGACGTAAATTCACTGATGGCATTGAATCTATTTGATTATCTGGTAATAAACAATGTAATTTTTCATTTGCATTACCTAATTTTATATTCAAATCATCAATGCTTGTAGCTTTAATGAGTAATGAAGCTAACTGTGCTATTAATGGTATATATAATCCATTAAAAACATAACTTGGACATAATTTCATTGAATCATTTGATACACTAGAATCTGAAGAGTTTCCAGTATTTTGTGTTGTTACTTGTGGTACTATAGATGATGATGTTAATAATTTTAAACGATTTGCATTTGCTTGAAATTCAGTTTGTTGAAATTTTGGTATTGGTAAATTACCTAATATTTTACCAGTTTTTACTAATGGTGTATGTGCATCATTTTCAAGTTCAGGTAATAATTTAGCTTTAGATAATGCATGAAAAATTATTAAATATTTATAACCGAAAATATTACAATAATTTTGTATAAATATTGTTAATTCATCATTATTTAATTTTATTGATTGATGTACCAAACATAATAATCGTATTGTATTATATTTATGACTATCAATTGTTAAAATTTCATTAATTTTTGCTAAAACTTGTTTACGATTTGTACCATTTAATATATCTTCTTCGAGAATTTGTTGTTTTTGAAAATTAGCAGCTAATTCTTTAATAATTATTTCACAAACATTCATATGTTTGAGTATTTTATTTTTCATTACTGTTAATTTTGGTAATTTTTTTGTTACATAATCTTGTATTTCTTCTAATTTCATTTGTTCTAAATTTTGTACTTCAAGTCCTAAAGCTTTAGCCTGTTGTTGTATCATTCGGCTAGCATCAGAAAAATGTAAAAATCGATTTTCGCCATATATAGTATCTAATTCTGAATTCATTTTAATTGAAACTTTTTGTGTTAATATACTTTGTTTCTTCTGTTGTACATTATTAAGTTTAAAAATTTCTGGTTTTTCATTTGATATTTTATTCGAATTTAATTGAATTTCCAATTCACCAGTATTACATTTAAAAACTTCATTTAGTAAACCAGAATATGTAGCTGGTGTCATAAGGCATGATGGATAATCTTCAGAACGATCAACAATTAATATTGTAGGTATATCATTAGATTTTTGTATTGATTTTGATTTTTCAAATTTTGATAACATTTCGATTATTTTTAATGAATTCTCACCCCAACTTAATATTATTTTTGGCATACCAACAAGTAGATTTAATGTTCTTAGGCTATGTGCTATTGAACTTAATATTGATGTATCATGACGTATAAAGATTTCATTAAAAACTGTTGGTATTTCTAAACTTAATAATTGATTATCTAATTTAATAAAATTCCAATTGAAACGATATAATTCACATACACCATAAAGTCCCTCTTCTTCTAGTAATGTTTGTAAAGATGGATAAACATCAGGAAATATAATAATATGATATTTTTTAAGGCCAGTATGACTAATTGCTGGTGAATCATTTTCAGTTGCATTTATTTGATCTAATACAAATTTAAATAATAATATATTAGCACTAATGAAATATATACGACTATATCCCTCAAATTTTGGTGCATTTTTTTGATCAAATTTATAAATTTTTTTAATTCCTTTTGATCTATAAAAAGTATAGAAACGTATTTGTTTTATGTTGAAACCGAAAAAAAACTATTATTATTATTACCTAAGCCATGGTGCTGAACAAACATGTTCTAAAGGTTTTATTAACGATGGTTCAATAATTAAATCTTTTTGTAATGGTATCGAGCATAAAATTGCTTGTAATTTTTCTTGTGAAAGATATTTAAATCCATCAAATTTTTTATCTAGAGAGAATTCCATATTATTGTTATTATTGAAAAAAGAATTATTGAAATATTTTGTTATTGTTTTTGACGTTTATTAAAAACTTGAATCAGCTGTTATTTCGAGAATCGAAAGTAAATTGAAATTCGCGTAAAAAAAATATATTGGATTTGAAAAAATCGATTCTCAACAAATAAATTATACAATCGATTCTGCTATATATTCATATTTTTCCGATACTCCTAAGTATATGCAAATACTATAATCTTTCATTTTTATTGAGACCATTGTCATTTCATTTTGTTTATGCAAGAGGAAAAGAAAGGGTTTTAATTTAAGCCAACTCGACCTCACCTAACCTATACATAAATTAATAAATTGAATTTAATTAAATAATAAGTCAAAATTTGCAATTCGTTATTAGTGAGAGAATGGATGGTTATAATAATAGGAAGAAATTGATTTTATTATCCTAAATTTTTGAAAAACTAATCGCCACATAAATATATACAAGTATCATTCAATATTAGAGTCAGTAAACCCATTTCAGAATTTATAGAAATTGTACCTAATAATAAAGCAATATATTTATGAAAAGTAATGAAAATTTGTACTAACCTTTGATTTCTTATATTATATTAGGAAACTGCTGTGCTGCTAATTGGTAATTATTCTAATTCAGAACGTATCAAGAACTAAACACTGATATTTCTCGTTTTAAACATTTTTTGACACACATTATTTTAATTAATTGCCACATTTTTAATTGCATTTAGTTTTCAAAAATATTTTAAATTTTATTTGTTGTCTTGTCATCTTAAAAAAAAATTATGTTGTCAAAAAAATGCAACTAAAATTAAATCACTTTTTTCAATAATAAAATTTCCATTTACCGAATAAATAACAACGAATTTTATAACATTAATTAATAAATTATTCATAAAATATAAATTTCATTTAATTAAAATCATTTATTACCCGTAATTTAATTAATTTATAAAAAAAACCCCGAGCGCACAAAAATACGTGTTCGTGTTTTTTCTAACCAACTGTCATATATCTTTATATTACTTTACTTTTTTTTGATTATTTTTGGCGCGAAAATTTTCAATGCAATGACAATTTAACTGACAATTTGCGATAAGAATACGTGAATTGACAGTTTCTCAGAAATGTTGTTATATGAAAATAATTTTCCAATCAAATTAATTAAAATCGTGGTTATTTTCCGGTAAAAAAGTAATATAATCGGTTTGAAACAGAAATTTGTCGACATATTGAGAAAATTTTACTGTTATTGTGGTCAATTTTCGGATTTTCAATTTTATTAAATTAAATCAGGATTGCATTATGGTTTATACACTTAATCTATTATATGTTATGATTCTTCTGATAATAATGATAATCGTTTTAGTTGATAAAAGTGTTCTATAATATTTGCAAAAAGTGACAAATTGTAAATGAGAAGTTAAATTGAAATATTTAGAAAATAGCTTATAAAATTCTTCATTAAATATTAAGTTTTTTCTCAATTTTCACATCGGAAATGTGGAAATAAATATTTTTTATAATTGTGTATAGCTAAAATATATATTAAATTTTATAACTTGTTTGAATGCGCGGAACTGCAAATGTTGATAAATAAATAATGAACGATCACTGATGAAATTAACTCAGAAAACGTCCTAGGTAAGTGCAAATTTTCTTTAATTCTTATTAACATAATTTAGCTAATTTATTAACATTATCAATTCTCTTTAGATTATTGAACTTTATGAATTCGGTAAAAAAAATATTATATACATTAATTTAAAATGATAATTTATGAAAAACTTCATAAAAGTATAATAAAATGATCTTACTATACAAATTAGGGAAATTGGTTCAGAGAAATTGATTTTAGGGAAATTACTATTTTAATGAAACTTGCCGCAAATCGAAATTTACCATTTAATCAAAACCGAACTTCCTTTGTATCTCTGAATCCATATTATTTTATCAACTCCTAAATATATGCAATAATGATAATGTTTCATTTTTATTGAGATCATTGTCATTTGTTTATGCAATAATATTTAATTATAATTTCAAATGGGTTTGGTTTTATAATTAGTTTTTCCATATTAAATAAATAAAACGATTTTTAATTTGCTGTGAATTAATAAAATTTCAAAATTTTAATTAATTTATTTTAATTTGCCTTCAAGTTTATTTGATAATTTAAATCTTCTAGAAAAGTAACGATATTTGTAACGAACATACATATATACATATATGTGTATGATAATGTAATTTTCCAAAACCTTGAGCTACCAAATTGATTAAATTAAATTTTATACTGTGAACTGTGATAATTATAGTGATAATTAAAATATTTCATGGATAATTATTTAAAAAGTAATTAGTTTTGATAAAGTTCGATATTTATCAATTAATATACATTAAAATAAATACAAATTCTTTAATAAATCTAAAAATAAGTATTATTTAATTAAAATTTTAGTTTTTTTTTTACTTTTCGTTATTCGTTTTATTGATTTTATTTAATTTTTTTTACAACAATAAAAAAGAAATAATAACAATAATAATACCACAGGTAAAATATCTATAAACATATATTTACATTTTGGTATACAACATTATTTAAATATAATATTTAAATTTTATATTTTTGAATTCCTATATTAACCTAATTAATTATACTTGAAATAAACTCTTTTTTAAAGCAAGAATTTCACCAAGTTTACCGCCACCAATACCACCACCACCACCATAGCCACTACCGCCATAACCACTGCCACCATAACCACCACCGCCATAACCACCGCCGCCATATCCACCAGTTCCGTATCCACTACCACCATATCCACCAGTTCCGTACCCACTACCTACATAACCACCAGTTCCGTATCCACTACCTCCATAACCACCAGTTCCGTAACCGCCACCACCATAACCAGTTGTATATCCAGATCCACCGCTGTAAACTGGAGCATAACTTACACCAACACCGGTACCATATCCACCAGTTCCATATCCGCCATATCCGGTACCATATCCACCAGTTCCATATCCGCCAGTTCCATAACCACCGGTATAACCTACATTACCACCAGTCCATCCAGCATTTCCGCCTGAATAACCTCCAGTATATCCGACACCAACTCCACTACCATAACCAGTTCCATAACTAGGGCCATAACCTCCAGCGTATCCACCTGTTGGTGCGACTGGTTGGACAATAACTTTAATAACTTTTACTTGTCCACCACCATATCCACCGCCACCATATCCACCGCCACCATATCCACCACCACCATATCCACCACCACCATATCCACCACCGCTATATCCACCACCGCTATATCCTTGATTCCAGCCACCTACTGGATAACCACCACCACCGCCACCGCCATATCCTTGATTCCAGCCACCTCCTGAATAACCACCACCACCGTATCCGCCGCCACCATAACCACCACCTCCAGAACCACCACTTCCGCCACCAAGACCACCAAGTCCACCTTTTAATTTAAGAAATGTTGCAGAAGAAACGGCACAAAGTGCCATTAAAAAAATTAATACTTTCATTTTATCTTTAATTTTCTTTTATAATTTCTTAAAATTTTCACTATTATTTTTTTTATTATTTTTATTCTGTTTAGGCGATGCTGTGTTGTGATTTAGACGTAAGGATCGAAACTGATATTAATCAGAAGAGTATCACTTGAATTTATATGAATTGCTATGTGCCACACCAAACAATTATTAATATTGTTTGTTACCCCGAAAAATGTCAATAATCAAATATAATATTACTAACTAATATGCTTTACTATATTTATTTTATATAGCTATATAATATTTTTTCTTCAAATCTTTTTGCTGTGACATAATCTTTTTTTGGGAACATTAGAAAATATAAAGATAGAGCTTTATAATATTTTTTTTATTCTATTTGTTTAAGGGGGAGAAAGAAATAACAATATATAAAAATAATAATATGTAATATGATGTTCCACTTAGTTTAATAATAAATCTATATGAAGTTTTTCACACAATGTGACCTAGGAACAGATTTAACCAGACGCACTACTCAATATTTACATATATATATCTCGATATATCTATTAGCATCATGTGAAGTTTATGATTTGATTTTTTTACTTAATAATATTTAAAAATCTGCACTCGTATTACTTGGCCAACAATATATATAAAATAAATATAAACTATTAACTTACACTTTCAATACTTTTATTTACTTTTGTAGCATATTGTCATATATATAGGGTTCCACAATTTAAATTATTAACAATTTTTCCGAATCTAATTATAACTAAATTAAATGTTTAACGTGGGCATTGACCATTACTTTTAAATTGTATTAATAACATAAATTAAACATAAATTAATGTTCAAAAATTAAATTATATTTCTTAATGTTTTGGGCTATAGCACAATTCTATAGAATGTTAAGTTTTTCCTAAAAAAAATAGGAGTATTAATTATAAGAATCTAAATTTTAATAGACTAATGTCGTAAAGGGTTTCAAGACATTCTGCTTGTATTTGTCTGTATTATAAAAGTAATATAATTAATACTATATAAAATTGTATTTAAGTTGGTTAAAAAATCATAATTAATCTAAGATTTTTATATAAATTGACAGGAAAATGTCTTGGAATATCAAAATAATTCATTTTTAGCTTCAACGAACGGAGAATTTAATTATAGAATATTGAATTGTTAATCTATCTTGCTATTTAACTAACAATATCAACTTTATGCGATAATCTTTATTATATTTACAGTCAGTAAGTCGTCAAAATATATTTTGAGATGATCAACCTAAATTTACTTTTGAATCTGCAATAAATTTCATCAATTCCTCAATGTTTCTCCAACGCTAATATAGTGTAGGTATTATAGTCCAGCTAAAATTCACTGATTATGCGGCATGATTTATTGAAATTGTGTTGATGTTATATAATAAGACATGTAAATTGTCAATGAGATTATGAAATTGTAAAGATTATCCTTAATTTTCATCAGTATCTTCAGAATTTAAATCCTTTATTATTTTCTTTTGTATTTTACATTTTCACGGAACCCTAAAAAAATTCACTTTTAATATTACTCCTATAAAATATGAAAAACATTTAACAAAAGTGAAGATGTCCGTTGCGGTTATAAATATTTCATTGTGACCTTATATTTTATTTATTTTATAAATTCATACTTCAACATGAAATTTAATTATAATCATAATTATATAAAGTTAAAATAAAAAAAATGGAAGACGTGATCTTCTTAACAAGAAAAAAAATCTCTTCTTATAGGCGGGTTTTTTTTTTAAATTTTCAAAATAATTAACATAAAAATAAAAAAGCTTCATTATTCTCTCTGTGTTTACTATTTGGAATTAATATTTAGATTAACTGAAATCATGTTTTTTTTTCATTTTATTTTATATAAACATACATATTACATAAATAATTAAATACATAAAAACCTACCCAAAAAAATTGTTTTTACTTTAAACTTTAAAAAATGATAAAAATTTTTTTCTTATACGCAGATACTTTAAGTCCATATTTACTTTTTGGTATTTTATATATTAATGCACACAAAAATTATTTTAAAACAAAAATAAAAAATTCAAGTCACATTTTGTGCTAGAACACGATACAGAATTCAACAAAATTTAAAAGTTTTCAGAATTATATTTTTTTTTCGTTTATAATAAAATTTTAATGTACATAGTAACATGTGTGATTATATTACAAATTTTTTTAAGTTAATTTTTGTTGAAAGAAATATTTTAGAAATATAGAAAAAATTTCATAAATTTATAATTATTTCATATATAATTCGAACTTGATATAACCAATCATATATTTTTCATTCTAAAATTAATAAAGAATCAGGATGTAAAAATTCGTAATAATTTTCTATAATAATTTTTACTTACAATATTCTCATTTGTTTAAATAAAAAAAAATAATTTTTTTTATTATTAAAATCAATCATAGTTAACAGCTACAAGCCATAAGCAAATAATTATATTTACTTTAAAGTTTAAAGTATAAAAAAAAAGATTTAACCAATATACAAGAGAGTGTATATTATTAAGTTTAATAGTAAATAAATCGTAACCATTAAATAATGTACATATACAAGGTGTCTTCAAATTAATATGAAATTCGATTCTATTTACTATACTTATATCTTTATGATTAAGAATTAATTGTTAGTTGATTTCCGAAAATGAATTTTCAGGATTATATTTTATGATATTTACAAAGTTACTTAAAATTTCTGTCAATTTCGGAAATAAACTCTAGTTATATCAATTATATAATTTCCACATAATTGGTAGTTGATTCATATTTACAGAAAATTTAAAAATTATGTAAATTTACTATAACCCCTTGTATAAAATATCAATCATAAATTAATTTAAAGTTGCTAATCATCTCCAAATATACATCATCCATAATATTGATTTATATTTTTAGATTTTAGCACTAAATATATTTTTTTCCATCACTCATTTATAAACATTAATATGATGATAATTTTTTTTAGGGTTTTCCCTTTTTGTACAAAAACCAAATCCGATTTTCATTATTTTGAAATGTAAATAAATTTAAATACAAGTTTAATTAAGATTTTCCTAATTTGTAAATAATGCAAAGTAAATGCTCCGAATTTGAAATTAATATAATAATTAGTAGGAGAATAAATAATAAATAATAATAAATTGATTTAAAATTTTTATGAATGAATTTTTGTCAACATAAAAAACAACAACAACAACACTTTTATTTAACAAACATATCTGCTTATTGATCTTAATATTGAGAAATTTATTTACTGCATCATTTATGACACGCATATAAAATTGAAACACAAGCATGAATCGTCGTTTGTTATTGTACAATAAAATAAAATTGTGTAATTATAATGTGTGGTCAATCTTTATACTTTATATGTATATGCTTTTCATAAAATAACAACAACAACATAAAAATTATGTAATCAAAATGTAGACAAGGAGTGGTTAATTTGAACTTGGAAACTAAAAGTGGAAATTACCATTAGTTTTGTCAGAAATTATATTTCAATAAATTTGTTTATTTGAAAAAAATAATTATTTATGTACTAATGTTTAAATTGAAAATTTGTAACAAAAAGCTTTTGATATAAATATTAATTATATAAATATGTACGGTATATCATAAAAAATATTAATCATAAAGATAAGAAAACGAAAATGTTAAGCGACGAACCTGAAATTAATAAATGATATAAAACAAGTTTTAATGGATTAAAGGAAGTCAATTATATTTTTTTTACTTATAATTAAATATATCATAAAAATCGTGAAAATTAATAATCGTAAATATAAGAATATGAAAATGTTAAGTGATGAACCTGACATTTGGAAACACAACACATACAAAAAAAATTTTTTTGACTAAAGGAAGTAGATTAATTCTATTTTTGAAATAATTAATTATATTTATTGAGTGGGTATTCACTAAATTCATAGATATTTATCATATTCACTAGATAAATATTGTCCTCTTTAACGGAAATAAAAACTATAACAACATAATTTATTTTTGTTTGAATTATCTTTACATTTTTATTGAAAAATAATTTTTTAAAATATTTAATTTCCAATTAGCTTTATAAAATTCTTTACCAACTATTGTGATTATTTTTCCAACCATTATTTCCTGTATTATATTGCCAACCGCTACCATATCCAGTAGTATCTTTCCAATGTCCATTATTCCACCCAGCATTATTCCACCCACCATTATTCCAGCCTCCATTATTCCATCCACTTCCCCCATATCCATTCCAACCAGACCAATTCGGTGATTCTTGTACATATTTTCGTACTATAATATTATTTTGTGATGGCCACCATTTGCCATTACCATCATTCCAACCATTCGACCATCCAATATTATTTCCATTTGAATTCCAGCCATTATTCGATGACCAACCATACTGAGTTGGTATTGCAACAGTTACAGCAATAATTATTATTGCAATAAAGAAAATGACAAATTTCATTTTTAAAAAGCTTGAAATCCTGACGGGTTATGTTTTGAGTATATATAAATAAGAATGTTGATTAATACTGACAATTGAAGAGAACTTCAGCTTTTATATATACTTCATCATCTAGAAAAAATACTATATAGATGAATTCTTGTTGGTGATTAAGATTATCTTTGTCACGTGCTAAATGGTCGTAAATTAATTCTATAATAAAAGCTCGAGAATTTCAAACTATAATTTGCCAATTTTTTTTGTAATGCGTATACTTATATTTTAGCTTCAAGAAATATCACTTGCTTAGTGTCATTTTGAATTTAGAACAAATAATATTCATTTGGAATAAATTATAAATTGTCAATATTGCATAAACACATATAAAATATTTTATATTATGAATAAGTTCAGTTCATAATTCAACATTAACATTTTAAGATCGTATTACCAAGTGTTTTTCCATTTGAATATAAATAGAAATATTATATTTTTTTTTTGAGATTTTTTTGCCGACATTAATATGCCAAATCCACACTATGCTTCTTATTTTATTGATTCACTGCCAAAATTATAGGATATGATTTTAAAAATTATTATTGCCAAAAAAAATTATTTAATATTTAAAAATATTGCATTTATTTCCTGTTAGAAAGGTTGAAAAATGACTCACCAAAAATTATATATTTTTATTTAATTGGTTAAGCTGCAAAATTTAGAATTACTTAAACAAATTATTTTTCCATATCATTGTTGACCTTAACTTTTAATATTACATATTTTCCTATATATTATAAAATTCGAATTTTAATAATTAAATATTGCAATTTTGAAGAATTCCTTTTACTTTTTACATATATAAATATTTTGCCCTTCGTACTTATGGTGACCTACTTTTCTTTATGCATATGAATTAAAGAAATTTGAAAAAATTTAAATTTGTTTATTTTAAAAACAAAAATGATTGAAATAATTATGAAAATCGGAATTATCTTATTGTTTTAGTATAAATTAATTTGTATACTGTACTAATTGGAATTCAGCTTCAAGCTTTTAATACTGTTAATTATATTTATGTTTACAATATACCATAAATAAATAATTATTGTGCAACTACAAAAAAAAAACAACAACATTATACACAAAAATAAACAAGATATTCCAGTTTTATGTTATTTTGATCTTCCTTTTTAATGTTAATTCATTTTTCTTTGCCGTTGACCTCTTTGGGTATTCACACACTCTAGAAAAAAGAAGTGAAATAACAACAACAATTATTATTATTTGCCGGTTATTTTACAATTTTTCAAAGCATTAATAAGCTATCGCATCAGATAAATTCACTTTCAATTTCATTAACGTGATGATTTATTTATATAGATGATTTCTGTTTTTGTTGTTGTTTTGCCTGGTGGGCATGCACACGAAACAAAATTTTAATCATTTTAATTTTTTTTTGTATAATTTAGTTCTTAGATTTTCATAGTAAGTTTAGGTAAATTTTTTTTAGCTTAATTTAAATATAAAATTGAAGGTTCTGAAATATTATAGCATTAGCATAGAATCCTTGAATTTATTTAATACCGCAATTATAGGCAAATATCTATAACTATTTGTCGTAATGTAAATATTTATGTTGGTTGTAAAATTATTTTTTTTTAAATAATTTTTTATAGTTTTTAGATGGACATTGAAAATTTTTTTTTTTTGCATATTTTAGTCATTCATATTTTAGTATAATTTAATTCAAAAAAAAAATTTTTAAATAAATATTTGTACCATTATTTTGCTTATTTTCTTTTCTCACGTTTACTCACGTAGAACATAAATAAATTTGTGTATAAATTTTATTATATCTTTTTTCGGCAGTTAAATTTTTATCACAAAAGATTATGTTTTTTTTTTGTGTATTTTGGAAATTATCTGATTATGGTCACATATAATCAAAAACTCCTCAATTGTTTTAGAAAAAAATTTAAGAATTTCAGGAATTTTAAGAAGAGAATTTAGAATTTCAATGTATTTTTTAGGTAAATTATGATTAAGATTTGAATAATTATATGATGTTTTTAAGAAGTTGAATGGCCATCTTCCAAAGGATAGTTAATAGAGGTAGAAATATATTAGTACTTTAAAGAAGCTTCATATATTTTAAATTGAAAAAGGGAATTACATATAATTTTTCCTTGAATGTAAAATATCAGGTAAAATATATTTAGCAAATATTATGATTCTTGAAAGTTCTTTGAAATACTCAGTATATTCAAAACAGTGAGTATTTTTTAGTCAATTCAAAAAATTAAGACATAAATGTTGACGTTAAAACATGACTAATAAAATATCAAAATTTAATCATTTTTATTATAATAAAATGTGAAATTTTAAAAGTTTTTTTATGTTAAGCTGCATTTGGAAAACAAATCTTCTGGATATATAATTTAAATGTGACGGTGGTATCCATTATACGGTCGAGGTTTTCATTTTTATAATATTTTATAGGATTAAGTAGCTGCATTTTTTTAAAAATTGATTTTAAATTTCAAATTATGTCAATAATATTTTTGAGAAATTCTTGTATAAAAGGTAAGGTCATTCTGGAGTTCTAATCAGTCACAAATGAATGTTTAAAGTAACAGTACGGCATTTTCGAAAGAAGTATCATGAAATTCTTAATATCCTGTGTTACTGCCTGTTAGTTTGAAATATTTTTTATTTATTTTAATATTAATATTATTTACTTATTTTCACAGTAATGATCACAGATTTCTCAACTGTAATGTCAGCTGATTTTATGCGAATATTACAACGAAATATTAACAGTGGATCGAGAGAATTTCGAAAAACACAAACCATTCCGAATCCAAATAAAATTCAAAATTTACCAATTAATTGTATTTGCAAAACATATTTAATACCAAATCCATTACTAACTGGCTTGTATGTACCAATTTTTCCAAATGATCAATATGGTCCTTTATATTTGAGCCATCAACATCCTTCGTATGGACAAGAAAATTCTGGTCAAATTAATAAGCCTACCAAATCACCTAATCGTCCAGACAAATTGGGTAAAAATCCTAATAAAACGATGAATAATAAAAAAGGTGATCCAAATATTAGTGGAAATAATTGTGCTGAATCTTCTGATGAAGATAAATTGAATAATAGTTCTGATAACTGGACAGATTATAGATCACAGCAATATTATCATAACGAAGATGAAGGACAAAATTATGAAAATGATGCTGACGCAGATGAAGAAAAATTTGACGACATTATCATTG
Source organism: Empis stercorea (assembly GCA_949752835.1). Lineage (NCBI taxonomy): Eukaryota > Metazoa > Arthropoda > Insecta > Diptera > Empididae > Empis > Empis stercorea. The sequence continues at coordinate 53,270,362 of OX457087.1, read as the reverse complement.
TTAACTAAATTAAGATTCGGCTTGTAATTATTATTATTCAGTTATTAATAGTCTAATAATCAACTGAAAGTTATACAACTATTTTAAGAAATAAACTGAGAACTTTGATTTGTATTCCTCAGATGAAACTATTACTCAATACCAATCCAAAAGCAAGAATTTTTTACATTTTCATTTCAGATTTTATATTTACATAAAAACTATATTATACTTTTATGCAATCTAATTATTATGGATACTAATTCGACAGAGTGTTACTCAATTTCAATATTTCCGAAAATTTATACTAAATTTAATTAAGTTTTTATGGTACAGGGACAAAACCTCCTACATTCTAAATAAAACTGAAATATTTTTACAATCTTTTGCAACATAAATGTATAAAATTTATAACTTAATTACAAATTGGGAATATATTTCTGTGTTCTATATTTTAAAAAAATATCTGAGTAAAGTAAAATTGAAAGTTTGTTCGTTTACTTATTTACAATTCGTTCCCATTTTTTAGTAAAATTGAAGTGAAATAGTTTTTTTTTCTCTATGTTACTATAAGTATTAATTGAATTTAAACCAAATATGAAACGGAAATGAACATAATTAATGATATTATAGACGTATTAATTTAGAGACACACATTTTACACATTTTCGCATGTCTAAGAACAATGGAAAATCTTGACAATTAAAAATATAATAATTAAATTGTAAAGTCTATAAAATAATTTCATTATTATAAAAAAAAAACATAATTTTCCATTTTCTAACAAAGTTGGAAAATTGAAAAGGTGTATATTAACATAGAAAATGGAAAATGTATATAAATACATATTTGCTTTAAATTTTTTTTAGTTATATCTTCCAAGTGTCACTAATAAGTTGAAAAGTAAAGAAAGAAAAAATGCGAAAATTAATTATTCTCAGTATTATATCAGCTGTAGTAGCTGGTGGATTTTTTCAAAATCAGGATAATCAAGTAAAATTGACAGATGGTCTTCATAATTATCGACAGCAATATAAAAATAACGAAGAACATAAGAATATTGGATATCATTATGGAATTGGTTTAAATGGTGATCTACAAAATTATAATGAACGATCACAATTTGGTAACCGTCAACCACTAATACAGCAACAAGAACAAATAAGACGTTCAGGCAATAATAACGATAACAGACAACAAGATATTGGATATAATGGTAGAGTTGATTTAGGATATGATAATAATTATAAGCAAAATAATCGAAATGAACAAAATTATTCACAATTTGGTAATGATGGACAAAATCGTAATTATTATGATAAAAATGAATCTGGACAAAGTCCATTTAGTAGTGATATTCCATTTAGTAGTGATAGACAGATACAAGCATATAATAAACGTAATAGAGGAGGTTACAATCGAATCAATCGTCTTGGACAAAAGCAAGGAAAATCATCAAAAAGTTATAATTGAAATAAATTAAATATTGGATTCATTTAATGATATTTAAATAAATAGATTAATAATTTAGTAACAAAAAAATATGTTTTCGTTTATTTTGAAATTGATTTACAAAAATCATATGTAATTTTAAACTATAAATTTTCTTATTTACATTTCATATTATTTATTTATTTTTTTTTAATAAAAATCACAGCTACTTGAGACATCCATTTACCACCAACCACTTGCATAACCACCACCTAAACCATGACCACCACCGATACCACCGCCTAATCCACCATGACCACCACCATATCCGCCACCTAATCCTCCATGACCACCACCGAATCCACCACCTAATCCACCATGTCCACCTCCTAATCCACCACCTAATCCATGACCACCAGAAACAACTTTGACAACTCTTGTTACATGACCACCGCCTAATCCTCCACCTAATCCTCCATGGCCACCACCAAATCCACCACCTAATCCACCATGACCACCTCCAAATCCACCGCCTAATCCATGTCCACCACTAATGATACCACCGCCATATCCACCACCGAGTCCACCATGACCGCCACCAAATCCTCCATGTCCACCGCTAATAATTCTGCCACCACCATATCCACCATGACCGCCGCCAAATCCACCACCTAATCCATGTCCTCCACTAATGATACCACCGCCATATCCACCACCAATTCCACCATGACCACCACCAATTCCACCACCTAATCCACCATGGCCACCGCCAAATCCACCGCCTAATCCATGACCGCCACCACCGCCACCACCGATGAATCCACCATGACCACCACCAAATCCACCGCCTAATCCGCCACCATGACCTAAGCCACCGCCTAATCCACCTCCTAATCCACCACCATGACCACCGCCACCATATCCACCAATAGCACTACCTCCACCAAGATATCCTGCTGATGCAACAGCTACACAACTTAATAAACAAACAAATAATTTCATATTGATTTAATTTACAAAATTTTAGTGGTTCTAAATTGAATTGAATTTAATTTTTTTTTATATATATTTTAATATTGTTGTTCAATCTATGTTGAATGAAACAATACTGATGATTTATTCAGCTGACCAGTCCAATATATTTATAGTCTGCAGATTTTTTTTGGCAATGAACATAAAAAAAAGCAACAATTTTAGACTATAAACTTTAATTATTTTGTTGTTGTTGTTGGTAATAATTTTGATAAACTTTCGTAAACATTAAATGAAAATGCAATTTTGTTTTTGTAGTATTTTTTTTGGATCTATTAAAGAAATCCTATAATGGTACATACATTGTAATGATTTTTTTTTTGGTAAAAGTACATCGAAAAAAATAGTTAACAAAATTTTTTTTTTGATAAAGTAGGGGATTACGAATCATAAATAAACTTGATGCGAAAACAAATCTTGCATCAAAAAAAAAAAATTTCATTAAATTGCAAAAAGGTAAAAATAATCATGGAAATTATATACAATTTTGGTTTTTTTTTTTTTTTGAAAGGTTGACCCAAAAAAAAAATATAATTCAATAAAAAAAAAGTTGCAATGCAATCATAAAACATAAAATAAAATTGTATCAAAACAAGAGATTAATTTTTGAAACCTTTAGGGAAAATCTATACGAGGTTTTCTGATTCATCAATATTATAATAAATAAGTATAATTGAAGCAGCCAGAAAAAAAGAAGGTGTAACGTAATTAGTTAGAAGCATCTATTAGCATTTTAAAAATCTTGATTAATATTATTTTTTTGAAATATGCTTATTAGTTTTTAGGTGTTATAATAATTGGAATATTTGTTGGTTGTAATAAAAGTTGAATGCTTCTAAAAGTGCAGAATGAGATTTTGAATAATTCTTGAGAACAACAAACTAATAATTAATTTGAGTTATACTTTGATTTCATAAGGATTCAAATGTGACTCTTAGATCTCTTAGACTCTTAGATTAAACTATGTCCTTATTCTGATTAAAAGAATCCACAATTCAATAAATAATTGCAGAAATCCAAAATTTATGTATTATTAATGTTTAATTCTTTTCATAAATCTGAATTACATCTGGTAATTATAAGTTGATAAGAAAGTTATGGTATCGAAGAGTGACAAAGGAAGTTTATACATCAAGTGTTTCATTACTTACTAATTTAATTACTCTTCGACATAGCTACTCAGTCTTGGTCTCCTTCAATTTTGAGTACTTGAATTACAGAAAAAATAGAATATATATGCATATGTAACTCATCTTAACTCAATTTTACTTTCTATACAAATTATTACAATTTCTAAATTATTTTCTAAAATTTTTTTTTTTTATTAAACAAACTCTTCACTTTTACAATTTGACTTTTACTATACTATTTACCTAAATTTACCTTTTATTTTTTTTTTAATTTTTGGCAAAATGGATTCAATTAAAATTTTACCCATGGTAAATTACATAGATCTCGATATAAATCATTGTAATTTCAATTTTATAAATGTTGTATATAGTTTTTTTTTCTAATATTACCCGCCGGTAATAAATATTAAAATCGTATAAAAAAAAAATAGTCTTTCTAAACTACTTATTATTTAAAGTCATGCTTTAAGAGTCATGTTAAAAATTATTATGTAATATTTTTTAATATTTAATTACAATTATTTATCAAAAATAAAATAAAAATAAATTTTGTTAATTTCGCGGAATTTACTATATAGGGAAAAAAAATGAAAAAATTTGGCATTCAGTTAGTAATCTAAAAGAAAGTTTATTGACCGAAAGATTTTTTTTTTAAATTTACTTTTCCTTTCTTTTTCCCATTTATAGTATTAACTTAATTATTTCCGAAGTAATTTTTTTTTATTAAGATTGACAAATTATTTAATCTGAGCATATAATTAATTTATGTTACAAGGTTCAAATTTTTAAAATGAGTGACTAAATAAAAAAAATTTAATGCAATATCTGGTTTTTTTACAGCAAAACCTCCCAAAAATATATAAAACAAGTAATAGATTTTTTTACAGCCTATTTAATGTTTATGAAGTAAAAAAAAAAATCTATTAAATATTGCATATAAACATAAGTATAAGTGACCATGGTAAGTACATAATTAAAGAAATTGCCCTTAATAATAATACAAAATACAAAATTAAAAAAAAAAAACGAATTTTCAAAATTATAAGTTATTATTAATAATGTTTTTTTGATCTAAATAAATTGTTTTGGCAATTAATTTAAAATTTCATAATATCATATTAAAATAATTAAGTAAATTTTTTTTTTTTTGGTAGATATAAAACAATCTTTTGGAAATTTTTATGTAATTTGCACTTGGGATTATATGAAAGGAGTGGTGATTTAAGTAAAAACAAAAGTATTGAAATTATATATGAAGTCAAGCGGAAAAATATGATTAAATTAATAATTATTTTAGATTCAATAATTTTCAATTTATATACAACAAAAAGTAGGAGTAGAAGAACAAACCTATAAAAAAAATTAATTTTTAAAGAGATATAAATCGATTTATTATCGAATATCAAATTATTATTATGGATCTCCTTCTACTTGAACACAGTAGAAGGAGATCTAACAATCTGAAATTAGTTTTTATGTAATTGGATAATATTTGAGTATTTTGTAAACTTTGACCAAAAATTTTGGTATACCAATTTTATTTCAATGATTCAATGGAAAATATATAAAGTTTGGTAAGAAAAATAATTGAATCAGTTGCTATCATTAAGTATCAAAAAAATGTGTTATGATTAGTCCTACAACATCGACAATAAATTGAAATTGCATAGTTACTTCTAAAGAAAGTCTGAATCAGGCAATTGAAACGCCAACAAGAAATTTAAATATCATCTAATTCACAGATGAACAAAATCTGTTACCAAAAAGTTCGTTGCTTATTATCTTCTACAATTATAAATCTACAACTTCAACAAATTAGTTTACTTCAATTATCTATAAACAGATATTTTTGATCTTAATAAATAATCTTCAATTTTTGTTGGAAATTAACATATCGTTTAATTAATTACAACACTTTATATAAATTAAGTGCGTAAAATATTTTAAAAAATCACGAAGAAGCATCAATAAAAATAAACCTGTCAACACGATATAATAAACAAAAGCTTAAATAACTTTAGGTCCACAAAGTTTAACCTTTAAAAATGTTTTAATAAAAATAAAATGTTAACATAAATATGAAATATAAATTGCGCAATTTTTGGCAGACAAAGGCTTAACAATATTGAACAGAAAATGATAGTTGAAAGAAAAATATGAAATTGACCAAGTTTAATTGTGTGGCATTTATCAAAATCATATTTCTTAAATTTTATTTTATATAATTTTGTAGAATCGAAGATTGATTATTTATGATAATTGAACTTTTTGAACTCTGTGTGGTAGTTGAATATAATTTCTATTGAAATTTTCTTACCAGAGAATAATTTAAATTTTATTATGTAATCTGCATTAGTAAATGGGAGCATTTATAGTAACTTATCTTCATCAGTAGATTAAAGGTTAAATATTGTTGATATTCTAAATTAAAATCATTACCAAATTTCTATACACAAAATCATTTTAATTAAAATAAAAATAAAATTATTTTTATAAAAATTGTAATTGCTTTTTAAACAAGTTTTTACGGAAATTAATTAATAGTGAAAACGGAAATTATTAACAATAACCATGGCCTAAAAGAATCCACAAAAAATTATGTTGTTTTTCATCACTTAATTATAAAATTTCATGAAACACGAAAATTGTTATTTTTTGGTTTTTATGTTGCCAAAAAAAATTATGAGAATAATTTTTATTGGTGTTTTTATAAATTTAAGAAAAAAAACTAATTACACTTTTTTTTTATAGAATTTATAATTTTTTTTTAGAAAAATTAATATGAGAAATGATATTACAAGGCTAATTCTATCACATCTTCTAACACATAACAACAAAAAAAAACATAATATTCATAAGAATTTAACAATTTACATAAAAAGTAAACATATACAACCCTAAAATTTTAATATAAAATTATTAAAACTAAAAATATACAAAAAATTTCTATGATTTTAAATTATGATGACCATGATGTCCCATTTTATGTGTAACAAACATTTCATATCCACTTGTAAATTCACCACCTTCTTTTCGATTAAAATTTCCATCATCATTTAAATGAAAATCATCATGATTGCTAGCATCTAATGATCGTCCATGTCCACCATCATTACTATATAAACCACTGTGATCATCACTTGTTGTTAATGGTTGAAATAATCCACTACTACTATGACCACCACCAAAAGAATGTTCTTCTCCACCAAACGAATGACCTTCACCAAAGGAATGTCCTTCACCAAATGACTGACCTCCACCAAACGAGTGTCCTTCACCAAACGAATGTCCTTCACCAAATGACTGACCTCCACCAAACGATTGACCAACACCATCTTGATGAAGAGTAGCAGTTTCATAGCCAGCACTTAAACCACTTAAACCACTTAAATCATGACCACCTAATTGTGTTGTTTCAACATGTCCTAATTGTCCTTCATGACCAAATTCACCACCAAAACTATGTTCATCACCTAATTTACTAGCACCACTAAAATCACCACTATTAAATGTATGTGCATTATGAATTGGACTTGATTCCGAAAAATGTGAACTAATATCATCAAAATTACTACCATAACTTGAATGTTCACCACCACCACCAAAATTATGTCCTAATTCGGATGCACTAAATTGTTGATGTTCATGTCCACCACCACTACTATGTAATCCATAATTATTTGATATTTTATCAACAGCAATACCGCCACTTAATCCACCAGCATAATTACCAATTAAACCAGCACTATAAACACCACCGGTACCAAATGTTGGTAAACTATAACCACCTGTTACATTATTTACAATATAAATAAATATAATTATATTCCGGATATGAAACATTTTCACAATTTATTGGTAATCCTTATTTAGTATTTATAGTATTGATATGTTATTCCAAGTAGTATAAAAATCGACAATTTATTAAAGACTGATATTTTATTTAATATAATTATTTGCTTTTATATGAAATATTTTTTTTTTTATTTTTTCAATTTTTTTCTTTTTACTTGTGGGAAAATTAATTGAATTTAATGTAATCATAAAAAATGTATAAAAAGAAATGTTATTTTATTTTCATTTATTATAAAATAAAATATATTACGTATATTATATATAGAAAAAATGATCAAAATCAAAGATATAGTAAATAAAAATTTTTTGTTATACACTTCAATTATTTTTGTATAAGAGATTTAGATATAAAATTAATGTTTATCATCCCCTCCTCAATAGTTAACATATATATAAATTTCTAATCATAATTAAAAAATTTTTTTATACTATATTTGATTAAGATTATTTCATAGTTCAATTCAATTTCTAAAAACTTTCTTTGAAATGATGTTAATACTTAAATATTATATTGGTTCAGTGGAAGAAATAATTTGTTTCTGATTGGTGGCTTTTTTTAAAGAAAGAGGAAACATTTATGTAATTTTCTTTTTACAATAAATAATTATTGATATAACATTAATCTTGTAATAGAGTGGAAACATAAGGATCATAATATACGTAATTCTCTTAGTAAATAAAATAGAAGTATAAACAGAAAAAAAAAACCAATTACAAACTTAATGATCAAATTTCGGTTAACTCATCCCTCAAGCATAATTAATCAAGTTGTATAAGACACAGTGGAGGACCACTTGAAAAACCACTTGAATATAATCAACGTTAACATTTTAATACATAATCATTTAAATGAAGTGTTAACTTTATTATGTATTCGACAAAAAAATAAATAAATTTATTTTGCATGTAAAATTATTGTAATTATACGTTATTAATGAGTAACAAACACTGTGGAAAATATTTGTTGCTGTTGGTAACAAATTAGTAAATTTAATTGTTACGTAGATATCTTGGTCCAATTTATTAATTCATCTATAGTTTATTGCAAATTCTTACTCGGAAATGGTAAATTTTGAAGTAAAGTTTGGGAAATTGGATTTTTTTGTGATTGTTCCTATGCGAAACTTTATTCAAATGAAAATTCTTAGACAGAGAATTAAAATGTTGTCGATACAAATGATATTTGAATGAAATTTTTCTAAGAATATTTTGGATCATGAAAATTTCTTAATAGTTATAAATTATATAAGGGAAGCTTTGGTGTACAATATGGAATGCCAATAACATATAATTACATGTCAAATATTGTTAAAGCTTTTACGAATTCGAGCAATTAGAATCAGACGCTCGCAGATCGAAAAAATCATCAAGTGTCTGTCCCACTTAATGTCACTCTTTCCAGCAATAATTCTTTCTTTCCTGCCTTTCTAAAAAGTAATTAAACTCATGGAGTGTCTGTCCGACATAATATAAATTATTGATACCACTCTTTCCTTCAATATTTTTTTTCCTTCTAGTGTATAAATATTTATGACTTAATAACAATATTTTTAAATCAATAGCAATATTTACAGAAAAGTAGGTAAAATAAAATATAAAATTTCTATCATTAATTTCTTTACACTCTTACACAATAAATCCATTGAACTATTCATCTAATAACCTCAATTTATAAAAATATATATTAAACATAAATTGGCTACGTCACGGTGAAAAACTGGATTACTTAATTATTATTATTATAAATTCGGATATAAAATATAGATCAAATTAACTTAAACACAACTCCTTTTGTATATAGTATGTATACCAGTAAAATAATTAAATTTTACATTTTCAGGAAGCAATAAACTCAGTAGGTGAACGAAAAAAGTATTTAATTATAATGTTAAAAAGTAAGTTATTAAAATTAATGAAAAAAAAGCGTTTTTTTTTTGTTTGAGTAAAAGAGGTAAAAGTAAAGGAACCGATTATAACCTGTTATTTTATTTATTGAAAGCTAAATTCAGGTTGAAATTTTGTTATTATTTTTTTTTCGTATTACATAATTTTCGAAATTTTCTGATAGTATTTTTGTTTTATGATTGGCAAAATATGTAAAATAATTTCTGTTAATATTTCAGGAAATTGTATAAATTGAAAATTGAATTTATTTTCGTTTAATTGGATTTTAAATTTAATTTCTGTAGGAGTATATAATATGTAAGTTTACAAAGACTTTTCCATTTTCTAGCCCGCAGCCGGAAAATGTATAAATACTAGTAATTTTTTATGAGAAAAAGAAAACTTGTTATCATAAAGATGTCTGCAAAACCAAACTTCATCTACTTTTCAGTTTTGACTGAACAATAACAACCATTTATTGATTAATTTAACTGAGCATTGCCATCTGTTAAGTTGATTTTAGTCTGACAAAATTCTCTCAACAATTTAGTATACCAGTTTCATTGATAACTAATAACTCATAATGTCAGTTTAATTTCCGGTTCTTCATTACAAAAATTACAAAATTTAATCGATCTTATAATCTAATTAATAATCTTCTAATTTATAATTAAAAAAATTGTTCATTAATTATAAATTTTTACAGTTTGTAAAGATATCACAAAAATTGCATAAGAAAGAAATTAATTCAGCTTTGTTTTTTTTTAATGATTTAATTTGTCTAAAACAATATAGAGAATAATTCATTGAATAGAATAATCTTACAAAATTTATCAACAAAAGGTGAATCTAAATTGCATATTGCAATTCTATAAATTGAAATTCGGAACAATAAATTACACACTCATTGGAGCATAATATTGGTAAACAAACATTTGTATATCGCTGTTACATTAAAAAATTTGTTATTTGTAAACATATATGATTTATAGATAAGGGAATATAAATTTAAAAACTATAAATTAAAGTTTGATGAAAATATTAAATGTAACTAATGTAAAATCTGTCAACCAAAAATATTCTCAAATTAGGTAACCATATTTTTCTTTTTCTGTTGGAAATATTTAATGAAAAATAAGTAAAATTAAAATATATTTATTGTGGTTTTTATGATTTTAATACCAGTTATGCTTTGGAATGTATTTTTTATGTGAAACATATCCGTGACATATGAAAGCCACCTAAAAACTTGAGCTTCTTAATCTTCTTGGGGTTTTTTTTATTGTTTTTTTAAAATGGAGAAAAGTTTCTAAAAATTTCCAACAAAAAAACTCTAAAAATTATCGTAAAATGCATAATAAATCTGAAAAAAATGATCAAAATATACTCAGAATACCTTATGTCAATAAATTATTCTGTCATCACATTGAAAATTTAAAATTTTCCAGCTCAATTTTCCAATAAAATATTTTTCAATCATTTTTTTTCTATTCAAATAATATTCGCTTTATAGATATATATTGCATACATTTAGGCGAACCACAAAATTGAACGAATTTATTTATAAAGTTGATTTTATATTAGGGTCAAAATCGAATTATAATGTTAAAGAGTATTAAAAAAAATTTAAATGCAATATTTTTAAATTTATTTTAGTTCTTTATTTTGTAAAAAAAAATACAATAAAATAATTTATTAAATACAAACACCATCATCAATGTATCTTCAATGAAACAATTGGTGAATTACCACCAACCATTATTATTATTCCAACCTCTGTTTAAACTACCATAGTTCCAGCCACCATTATTCCATCCACCATTATTCCAACCGCCATTATAACCACCATTATTCCATCCACTATAGCTTGGTACATAACGAACTACTGCAATCCTTTTACTTGGTAACCATCCACTATTACCACTCCATCCATTTGACCAGCCTTTGCCGTATCCACCACCATATCCACTTGCATATCCACCAGTATATCCACCAATAGATCCAGCACTATATCCTCCAAGATAACCAGCAGATGCAACTGCGACAATTACAGATAATAAAAGTAAAACTTTCATTTTAAATTTTTGTTTTTTTTTTTTTTTTTTAGATTGAACGAAAACACTTTTAATCTCCAAAAATTAAATTGGCGAACTGATGCTTTAAACCAATTATTTCTGGGCTTTTATATTATTGGAATTCTTCCATTTTTCAACAAAAATATAGAATCAATGCTAACAACTAAAATTGCACAATTTATAAAAAAAAAATATAATAATCATAAAAATATTTAAATAAATAATATAATTTACAACTTTATTTAATATCATACATGTAATTGACAACACCTTGATAACTTTTTCTTATCACCGAGCTTTAGTCATTTCATTTTTAAATTATTTTTCGTTGCAAGCGAGTGATTATTATTTGGTATATATATAAAATTAATTAATTTTATATTATAATTTGATTTATTTAATTGATTGAATTTATTTTTTTTATTAAAAACTGAACATAATATTTATTTATACAAATAATGTTTTTTGAACTTTACATTTCATTGATTAATCAATGATATGTAAAGTTTCAAAGTTTCGTAGTAAACAAGTTTAAATATATTTGAAAATATCAAATTTTAAGCTTAGTCATAATTGCTTTCGTATACATAAACGTAAATTAGAAAAATTCATATAGCCGATTATGTCGTGGACAAATTAAAAAAAAAGTTCCTTGTATATTTTTGAAATATTTGAATGGTATCTTTTAATTTTCCAAAACTCTTCCTAAATTTATTCAGTTTTTTTTCTATAAGTTTTTCAAATTAGTTAGTCTAAAATATGAATTTGAATTTGAATTTATATTAACTCAGCTACTTTACTGCAAATATTTCTATAATTTAAAATCAAATTAAAATGAGGTCCAATCGTCCAATCATCAAATATATATATCCAATATATTAAATTTATTGGATTTTAATTATAATTAGTTAGCAATTCAATTTAATGAACAACGTACAAATTTAATTAAAATAAAATTCTTGCAATTCTTGGTATGTTCGAGGACTTAATAAAATTAATTTGAATTACTATTTATTACTAACTAGTTATGATTATATATCTAAGTATAAGTATTTAAATTTAATATTAATTTCCTAATTTCTTGGTAAACACATGAAATTTGGAATATTTAAAACAAGTTCGTCGCTTAACTTTTTCCTTTTTTATCAAATTTTTGTCTGTAGTTTATTAAAACTAATTAAATTTTCTGTTCAATTTTTAACGGATTAGTAGTCATATTTTATTTCAAAATATTTTAATAATTTTATAATAATATATTTACAACAGATTTATTTGTATATTTCATATTCAATTAAGAAATTAAGAAGCCTACTCTTACTGTTTTTGTTGCAAATATTTATCTTAAAAAAAATTTTAACTCAATATTTTCGTGAATTTATTTAAAATCAATATTTTCGTGAATTTATTTACAGTGCAACAAAATATGATTTACATATTTCATATTCAAAATATAAACTAATAATTATATCATAGTTAATTACTATTTATTTTGAATTCAGAACCTTTATAAAAGCTGCAATTTTTTATTAATCTATAATTTATTCATTTTCAACAGAAAGTAATATAAAATTTTACAATATTGCTGAAAGAAATTGCAAAATTTTAAAGTATATTTATTTCCGAACGTAACTTAGCTTAGCATAATTTATATTAAAAATTAAAATTGATATTGAAAAAGAAAATTTAATGGAACATCAATTAAAAATTAAATGTCGATACTTACATAATATTTTTTCTACTGCAGTTCATATTATAATTAAAGCAACTTATTTTTTACCATTAGTTGAATTATGGATTGAACATAATTACTTAAATAAATATATTTACAAATCAATTTCCTAAATTTAATAGCAATTCCATTATAATATTAATTAAATTTTTGGTTGTAAAATTAAAATTCAAAATCACCGATGAAAATTTATAATTATATACAAAGTTTTGGTTTCGCCAAATTGAAATAAAAATACAATTAACATTGAACAAGTTGACAAATTAATTTATAAAAAATCAACTCTTTTATTAGCGGCGAATCAATAATTGCAAACCAAAAAAAAAAAATACTATTATGTCAATAATATTTGGGTGATCAGTTTTTTTATTAATGGCAATTTATTTTTTTCAGCATTGCAAATTTTTATTGTATTTTTTATTTTAAACGCTTTTATGAATGGTCATTTAATTTAATTCTTTTTTGGTATTATGGTTAATTGAATTTACAATAAATAATATTATGATTATTATTTGTAGTTTATTGAATTTACATTTGTCATTGATATTTTTTTGAAGTGGAAAATTATATATATTCAATTGATTAGTAGATTAAAGGGTTTAATTTCTTTACTGAAATTTAATATAAAATTTATCCTTAATATGAATTTTGTTTTATTGAAAAACCGGAAATAAGATTTATTGGTTCTTTATTTTTTATTAATAACTTATATTAAAAAAATAATTTATAGAACAAAGTATTAAAAACAACCACAGCTATATAATATCCTTAATACAGAAGAATATTACCATCCAGCATATTTCCATCCACCATTGTTGTTCCAACCACCATTATTCCATCCACCATTGTTGTTCCAACCACCATTATTATTGTTCCATCCTCCATTATTCCAACCAGCATTCTTCCATCCACCATTATACAAACCACCATTATTCCAACCACCATTATTATTGTTCCATCCTCCATTATTCCAACCAGCATTCTTCCATCCACCATAATTCCAACCACCATTATTCCAACCGCCATTATTCCATCCACTATAACTGGGCTCAACATGAACTACAGAAATCTGTTTACTTGGCAACCATCCACTATTTCCACTCCATCCATTTGTCCAGCCTTTAGCATATCCACCACCATATCCACTACTAGCATATGCACCACCATTAACACCAGAATATCCACCAACAGATCCACCACTATATCCTCCAAGATAACCGGCAGATGCTACTGCAACAATTACAGATAATACAAGAAAAGTTTTCATTTTAAATATTTGCTGCGTAGCTTTCAATATCCAATAATTTAATTGGTGAACTGATACTGTAAACAAATTATTTCTGACTATTTATATGATTTTAGTTCTTCCATTGGACCAAAACTGAACCAATGTTAACAAGTAAAAGTTGTACAATATTTCTTTACTTAATATCATTAACATTGATTTTTATTGATAAGTGATAAAAAAAATTGCTTATATTCATTTTACATTCTATAATTTTTGGAACAAAAATATTATATATCAAAACTAAGTAGTATAAATAATAGTTGAAATACTTCTTGAGGAGTTTTATAGAGCGGAAAATATTAAGTTATCCATTAATAGTTAAACTTGGAATTTTAATTTCAAATATACTAATAAATAATTAGACAAAATAATGGTAAATTTCAATGATTTATTTTGATATCTATTTATACAATTTTGCAAAAATATTCATCATTTGTGAATAATTTAGTAGTGGGTTGTGAGTAATTAAGAAAATTATATAGAACATAAAATATTCTGCCATGACTTTACAGTTTAATTATACAAAATATCAATTAATTTCTTAAGATTTTGATGAGAATAATTATATCCGGAATAAATCTTTTATAATAATTAAAAATTTCGTCATTTTATTAGTTTAATAGATTTTTCAATTCGTCATCTTAAGAATTTAAAAAATACTCAAAATTTATTGGTAATTTCTTCTCTTGGTAAAAATAATAATCAATCATTAAATTTCGAATTTTCATTAAATATTTTTTATTCTTTTAAAAAATCAAATCATTGTATAAAAATTTACAAAATAATAGATTTTTTATTAACGTATTACCACCATCCACTTCCGCCACCTGAAGACCATCCGCCGCCACCACCATTCCATCCACGTCCACCAGAAGACCATCCACTGCCGCCACCAGAATTCCATCCACCTCCACCACCACCACTTGATAAAACTTTAATTAGTTTAACTTGTGGAGCACCACCACTCCAACCACCACTGCTATATCCGCCACCACTTAATCCGCCACCCGATTTCCATCCACCACCTCCGCCACCTGAATTCCAACCTCCTCCACTACCGCCTAAATTCCAACCGCCGCCACCACCACCTGAATTCCATCCACCGCCACCGCCACCGGAATTCCATCCACCGCCACCTCCTCCTCTAGACCACCCGCCACTACTTGGCCATCCAGATGACCATCCACCGCCACCACCACCACCAATAAATCCAGCCGACACAGTTGCCACTAAAGCTAATAATCCAACAAATAACTTCATCTTGACTTAACGATTTTAGAATTCGTACTGATGCTAATTGTTTATTACACCTCGCTATTTATATACAAAAGTTCAACATGTTTCTATTATTCATTTCGATGTACCCAACATCATAAATTATTGGCCAAGAAAGAAATAACCCTACACAAATTATTAGACTATAGCAACAAATAAATAAACAAAATAGTATAAATTTATATCCTACTTCTTTACAAAACTTTTTGAAGTTCCATAAAGCTAATTAAGTTATACATTATGTTTAAAGTTAAATTTTTGCTATTGTTTAATTTTGTGCATTAAATTAGATTTTTTTTTATATAAATGTTAATTTTCAATTAAATTTTAATGAATTTGTTTTCTGTTGGGAAAATAACATCTTCATAAATACATAGAATTAAAATTATGTTTGATGTAATCATTTTATATATAAATGTATATGTATATAGTTTTTCGTAAAAATTGTGGAACTAGTTAGATTTTTTAATTATAAATCCGAGAATGAAAAAAAAAACGGAAATTTCAAATTTTAAATTTAAATCGATTAGATCAAAAATATTAATGTCCGTATTCAAGTTTACCAACAATTTCTTATAATGATTCAAAGTTTATTTTACCATAGAAAATTGTCATCATTTACACAATTGTATCCCGAAAGTAAACTACTTAGATATTTGATTTGGATGACGTACTGATATGACAAATTCTTAGATGACAAATTGATTCCATGATTTAGTATACCAGCCTTATATCACCAATCTAAATTATATGTCTCTATTATGGGCTGACATAGCTATTAAGTATTTTATAGAAAAAATTATTGGTCTCATATATAATAATAGTATATTGTACTACCATTTATGCTACCACAATTTAATATAGTACTTTTTTAGTCCTTCTAAAATTATAAAGTAATACTGTAAGAAACATATCACTTACCATAAGAAACTAAATTTCAAATTATCTCCAATTTAATAGAAAATAATTTATATCTCAATTAAAATGATATTGTTCGATCTCTTATTTTACTTATGGTCAAGCTCCTTGGTCTTAGTTTTTTTTTTTTTTTGAATATGACCTTGATAAAAAAAAACCCGATGAACGTGACATGTCAGTTATTTTGTGGTCTTCATTATTAAATTCATTCTTTTACTAAAAGTAAAATATCTATTTTTAAAATATAAATTCATTATTACCATATATATTTTCAAACTACAAATTATATGTTCAAATAATAATATGTTTAAATAATATTTTTGAAAAATCAATTACAAGGAATAAGCTGC
The DNA here is from genome assembly GCA_949752835.1 of Empis stercorea. NCBI lineage: Eukaryota > Metazoa > Arthropoda > Insecta > Diptera > Empididae > Empis > Empis stercorea. The sequence goes on along the minus strand of OX457087.1, from coordinate 53,253,416 downwards.
AAATGATGATGTAATTTTATTGATTTTTAATTTAAACAAAAATGGAATTTATGTCTTTCGTGGTATTTTCGTTTTTGTTCAAAAAGGTGCAATAGAAAAATATTGAAATAAATTGTAAATAATCGGTTTGAAATTTCTTAAATTATAGGTTTTTTATGATTTGGTTTTGCCTAGGTAAAAAAAGATATACATATATAATTTTTGGTTTATTGACAAATTAATAACTATTTGAGGACTTGTTAAAATATTTACTTTATTACAAGTTGTATCAGTTTATTGACGGTTATGTTTGTGAAGAAATAATATAAGAAAGTGTAGACTAAATGCAGAATTGATAATGACAAATATTTACGAAACAACTTGAAAAGTAAAGATCAATAATTTTAATTTGAAACGAAAAACACTTTTACCATATTTTTATTATCATTTTTAAGTTTCATAAAAAGAAATGAAATAATAATAATATTCTTATTTATAAAAAAAAAGGTTCGTGGCTTAACAATTTTGTTCGTTTCTTAACTATAAAATCAATAATTATAAATAATAAATTATTATTAATATTAATGAAATGTTCAAAATTTAAGAATTTAAAAATAACTCAAAAGTTATTGGTACTTTCTTATTTACTTAATAGAATTAAAAGTTTAAGTTATAATCACATTAATAATAATTTATGGCTCATTGTTAATTTTATGTCTGCTCTTCAACAAAAAAAAACAGAAGTAACTTTTAATTCTATTAAATAAATATTATTGGTCTATTTGTATATTAGTTACGCAATAATCCGGATCCAAAAATATAATTTCGCTTTCTCAGTATATTATGTCATAAATTTTTTGGTGGTACCCATTTTTTTTTTTGGTGTACCCAGTTATAAGTTCCTATTTAAGAATCGAACTATTTTGCAAATCATTTATTTTTAATACAAAAAAAAATATAAAAGATCATATAATAAAAAAAAGCACTTTCAATTTCAATTATGCTCTCAAAATTGATTGAGAAGAATCAAGGTTTCTGATTCAATTTAAATGTTATTTCAATTTTTTTAGATTATGGTAAAAAATATGTAAATTTTATATCTTTAACCCTTTATAATTTTAAGGTAATTAAAATTTCATAAATAAACTTAAATTTATTTATGAGACCAATCAAAACAAATGTTCACTGTACAAAATTTTTCATTTAATTTATCAATTTATCATTTAAAAGTAAACAACAAAGAATTATATTTTACCTAGACAGAATAAATACATATATGTATGTATACATATACTATGATTTTCTTATTTTTACTGTTTATATATATACAAAATTATGAATTATTGAGTTTATATTTAATTATATTTTCTGTTTACCATAAATTTATCTGCAAAAGCATGGTCCATAACCGCCACCAAATCCACGGCCACCAAAACCTCCATCACCAAATCCGCCGCCACCAAAACCGCCACCTCCAAATCTTGCACCACCAAAACCGCCGCCTCTAAATCTTCCACCACCAAATCCACCACCTCCTCTGTGTCCTCCAAATCCTTCACCTCCTCTATGTCCTCCAAATCCTCCACCTCCTCTATGTCCACCACCAAAGTCACCTATTCCGCCATATCCACCACCTCGTCTACCATTTCCACCACGCCGAAATTGTCCTGCTGCCACACAAATTAAAGCGAACAAAATTATTAGAAATATTTTCATTTCTGTTCACGAAATTAAATTCGATAATAAGTAAAGTACTTCTGAATCTACTCAACTTTAAAAGGATATGACAATTGATATTAATTCTAGAATTGTTCGAATATTTATAGGGTGAAATTTTTGGGAAATTTAAGGTTTTTTTGTACAATTTTTTATGAATAGAATTTAATTAATTTGAAGTGTTACTTTTAAGTACAAAAAAATAGAAGTTATGACAATAAACAAAATTTTTGTGGGATTTTTTATAAAATTGAACGAAATCAAACGAATTTTAGTTAGTAAATTAGTAGGTTTATGATGAAGAACCACCACCTCTACCATTTTACTGTACAAATTAATGAATATTAATTATTATATGGATTTTTTATTTTCAATAATTTTAAAATCAATTTGAAATAACAACAATTTTTGGTAAAAAAAAATCACACAATAATTTAAAACAAGTTTGTCGCTTAACTTTTTCCTTATTAACAACATTTGAATATCGTAAATTCGCTGTTACATTTTACATAAACTTTTCACATTTACAAAAAAAACTTTTATATTTTTGAAAATTTAAAATTGATGTAAAAAAAATCAATTTTTTATATTATTCATAAACATAATATGAATTAAAAACAAAATCTATTAACAATTCTAACTAAATCCGTTCACTATTATTTTATTGGAATTAATAAAAAAAATTAATAAAGTATTTTTCAAACCGTGTTTCCACGATTACATTTACTTTACAACAAAATAAAATTCAATGTTTTTCTATTCAAATTTAAATTTATACTTACATAATTTTTAGTTAATTAATTACTTTTTTCTTCAATTAATAACATTAAAAAAATTTAATACTACATATTTTTATTTTTTATTTCAAAATTAACAAAATTGCAATTTAAAAAAAAAAATTATGATAATTTTTATATAATTTTTTTTATATATACTTAATCGACACCTGACGACTATATTTTCTGGCATTCAATCAATAAATGTAAATTAAACTAAATAAATTTAATATGAGTGGTAAATTTAGTATATAGTATATTACATAATTATGCACGAAAAACGCATTACATTTTTATTAAAGCGAAAAAATATTAATTCTTCTTCTTTTATATTATTTTCAAATAATATTTAAATACATTTTTTATATATATTTTGTATAAGGAACATTTTAATAATGATCACGAATCGATAAATTTCAATTTTAATGTGCCAAGTAAAATAAATTATAGTACAAATTAATTTTGAATTATTAAATGTTAAGTGCATCTGAAGTGTATATAAATATAAAACCCCTCTCAAATATAATTTTACAATAAATGTTATTATGAATTTGAAAAAATCATAAAACTATCAACAATAATAATAATAATAATATAAAAAAACTATCAATTATTTCATAAAAAATGTTACTAGTATATATGTATAAAAATTAGGTCTTTGTTTATGTCATCCGTAACCAACGCTTAATCATCCTTTCTTATGTTTTTGAGCTTGTTTTAGAGACTGTAAATTTTATGAATTATATTTGTAAAATTCTGTCTGTTGCTTTGTAAATATTATACTGATCCATGCAAAATTTATGGTTACATTACAAAGGTGTTAATTTAAAAGCTCTGCTCTTGAATATATAATTTAACATTTCTTTTAATTTATTTAATTGAAAAATTAATTAAGTAAATAAAACATCAGAATGGAATATAAATTAAATGATATTTATAACTTTTATTGCTCTATTATTAAGTATGGATTGAATTTAATGTTCCATTACCCCAGAATTAGAGACCAAGAAAAATATGAAATCTAATTAATAAATTAATGATTAATAACGACAAGGATGTATTAAAACTGTGCTACCATCTCACGTCCTTATTTTTCTTTCGAAACAGACTAGGTGCCCTAAAAGGAACTTAATTACTTAATTTGTTGCTAAAATTTAAAAATTATAATATTATTTTTCATTCGATTTGTGAACCAAATCACACATTTTCTAACAAACCTCTTAATATTTTCTTAAAGTTAAAAATTAAATTAGTAACTTAATTGGTTTTACTATAAAAAAAATTGTCCATATTTTTAATTTTATATCATTTGTTATAAAAATTAATATTGTGTTGTGATTTTACATAGAAATACATATTTAACATTATTTATATACAATAATAACATAAATGTAAAGTGTTTTCAAGTACCTTCTTCAGTTAATACCACTTGTCTAAGTAATTGTTTCTATTTATATTCTTTTAATGGAAAATAAAGAAGATTTTTCCACACTGAAAATTTTATACAAATTTACTAGCAACTAAAATTTAGTATAAATAACCGATAATAAATTGTGAAAAGCATCAGTCTTAGAATTAATATCAATCAGAATAATTAGATTTTGTAACAGAAATAATACAAAAGTCTTGAAATTATGAAAATATTTATTTGTTTATTGGCTTTGGCAGCTGTAGCTGCAGGATGGCGTAATGGCGGCGGAGGAGGTGGTAGTGGCGGTTGGGGCCAACAAGGTGCTGGCGGACAAAATGGAATCGGTGGCTGGCAAGGACAAAATGGTGGAGGTGGTGGTGGTTGGAAAAGTGGTGGAGGTGGAGGTGGTTGGCAACAAGGTGGTGGCGGCGGTGGCTGGCAACAAGGTGGTGGCGGTGGAGGCTGGCAACAAGGTGGTGGACGGCAACAAGGTGGTGGTGGCGGTGGATGGGCTAAACAAGGCGGTGGAAGTGGTGGATGGCAACAAGGTGGTGGTAAACAACAAGGAGGTGGTTGGCAACAAGGTGGTGGAAATGGTGGCTGGGCCAAACAAGGTGGAAGTGGCGGATGGGGACAACAACAAGGTGGTGGATCAGGTGGATGGGCCAAACAAGGTGGTGGTGGTGGTGGATCAAATGGATGGGCTAAACAAGGTGGTGGTGGTGGTGGTGGTGGTGGTGGTTGGGGTCAACAAGGTGGTTCTGGTGGATGGGGTCAATCTCAAGGAGGACATGGATGGTCTGGTTAGATAAACTAATTAATTATAAAGTTAAGCGAAATTCTGCCATTTCTTTTGCAATTTTATATTAAATACTAAATTTGTAAATAATTTTAATAAAATCTTAAATTTGCATTTCTAATTTAATATTTTTTAACTAAATATGAACACCAGAATAAACTCAAATGGAGCCCATATTATATAGGTATCAATTTTTGTACGCGAAAATGTAAAATTTCTCAAAAAATAAAAATTCATAATAATTTATGATTATTTAAAATACTTTATTCAAACATTTATCAAGCAAATCAAATTCCATTTACCAAGATCCAGTATTTTGCCAAGCACTATTGCTTCTCCAGGCAGCTGCATTTTTCCATCCTTTACTATACCATCTTCCACCATTATTACTTGCAGGAATTATTCTTGGTTCATTTTCATTTGGTTCAGCGATATATTTAAAAATTTGTATTACTGGCACTTCTTCACTATCATTATTAGCACCACCATTCCATCCACTGCTATCACCATTATAGTCTCCGAAAAATCCAGCACTGTTTCCTTGACCTGGGAAACCTGCATTCCTACTCCTTCTAAATCGATTACTATTAAAGTACTGATCTTCTTGTGGTCCAATTGGAACTGACGTAACACACATACACATTACAAATAAAACTAAAGTGAAAAGAATTGTTTGCATCTTGTGAAATATTTCTTTCTTACTGATGAAAAATTTCTCAAAAATTTTGTATTTATATTGAAAAAATTAATTTAATTAAATTAATTATTTATTTACATTTTGACTAAATCATAAATATTTAAATTCTCTAGTAGCATAGGTCATTAACATTATATACCGGTTCCCTAAATTTTCTATAATAAATTTGTAATTTTTTGACCCCTTTTTCATTTAACTTTTGCATTTTAATTATTTTGTAAATTACTGAAATTTAAGGTAAAGCTGAGCGAATAAAAAAATTGTAATCTAATTTTGAAGTTTGTTGTTAGAACTCATAAGATGAAAAATTGAAAAGATAGACAGTTTTCGTAATAGACTTTTACTAAACTGACAAACAATCACAATTTTAAAAGTTAAATTCTATTTTTTTTTTTAATATTAGGTGGAATTTTAAATTTTTGATAATTAACACATTTTGTAATTAAATTAAAAAGACGATAATTTTATTAGCAAATTTTAATTTTTCCCATAAAAAATATTTCTAATTATTATGTATAGTGATATTTTTGGAAATCATTTTAATTTGACGTAATCTTAATAGGAAAGTAGAGAAATTTAATAATATTTGCTCGACTTTTTAATCATCTAATTTTAAATAGTTGTTATTGAATTTTGAATTAATCATTCGATCTCCATGTCTTACCAACCAAGAAAAGGAAGTCTAAAAATGTCCTAATATTTCTGCAAAATTATTCCATAAAAATTATATAATCTGTTTAAATCATAGAAAAAAATCCAATTACTAAAATAATTATACTATAAAATACTTATTAAAGAAGATTAAAGTTTACCGACAAGCAAAAAAAAGTTCTTACTCAAATATACATGTTTTATTTGTCTAGATAGAACACGAATATTTCAAAACATATTTATGTTTTTGATTGACAGCATCTTCAATTATATTTATATTTAATTATATATGTGAATAAAATATAAGTCAAATAAAATATTACACAATTCTTATTCAAATGAATTGTATGCAAAATGAATTTTAATTAAACACCTGAAAAAAAAAACCTTTTCAAACAATCAATTTGTGTTTTATTGTAAATCATGATGTTCTTATCCACTTAAACACTTAAAATTAGCACGGACATTAATAATAATAATTATTGTTATTAGACAAAAAAATAGGTAGACTAATTTTTCATAACAACCCACGTTTTATTTTAAAATAAATTCATATTTTAAGTATGTTATTTAAAATTTCTGTAAAATTATATTATTTATCAATATTACAGCAATTATTTTAATAATTTGTCTTGTTACAAAGTATGATTTAATAATTGAAGTAGAAAATTTATGGTTAATCATTGAAACTTATGTAAAATGGGAAAAAAAATTATTTTAATTACTTTATATACAAATTCTTGATTTAGCAATAGAATTTAAATAAGGAGATTCGTGGTGGTAACATGTAACAATTTCTATTTATATATGAAAAAATTGGAATAATGATTAAAATTAAAAAAATATTTATGAAGTTGTGATCTGAAGATCATTTTGAGGAGAAATTTCCATAAAAGGATATTTTTTAACTTTATAATGAAAGAAATTAATTGAAAAAATTAATTTTATCGATGAAAATTTTTATTATAATTTTTACAAATTTATTATTTTATTACATATTTATATATTTATTACATTTATTTTATATTTAATTTTTACAGCAATTTAAATTTCTTATTTTATTTATTATTGATTCATAAAATTGTAAAGAATATATTGAAAATTGAAATTAAAAACTTTAATTAATTACAAATTAACAAAATCAATTTAAAACACAAATCATGTGATTACGTAATTAAGATTATTACATAATTTATTTTATTTATCTTCACTATTTAAAATTAATTTTTCGTTTAATTTTTCTGTAATCAATTTTAGACAACACTTTTTTTTTCATTCTACAAATTAGGACGAATAAAAATACAACCGCACATTACATCACATTTTGGACAATCCGAACTGATTACAATTTCATAGCATACTTCACACAAATAATGATGATTTCTACAAAAGAATGGAGCACCAACAACGTCAGTTTCACATGCACTACAATTAAAACTTTCTGGATAATTAAAATTTGGTGGAATATCTTTGGCTAATATTTTTCCTTTTCCACTTGAATTATATGCAATTTCATCAGCATCATCCTCAAATTCACCAAAAAATATTACAACATTTGATGACATTGTTTTTGATAAATTCTTCATGTACTGTGGTTGCATATCAAAATCATATTGTTTTGAATGTTCATCTTGTGATTGAAATGGACCAAGCATTTGGACAATTTTTGATGTAAATGATCCTAATTTAATATGATATTCGATTGGTTCAGATGGACCAATTGCAAATATACCTCTGGCAACATTTCCTAGTTGATCGTTATTATCATTTTGTGAAAACCAATAAATTCCACCCTCTGTAGTTAACAAAATTGGATATCTCAATCGTAGATCTTCGAAAGTTAATTTAAAATATGATTTTGATTGAATTGGACGTATATAATTTGGATGTGATATTTGAAAATGCTCTTCAATATCAGTAAAATGACCATTCCAATTACATGCTGGCATTCGGCAGTTAGATGGTCCTTTCGAATAATTAATTGACATTTTCTTTTATCACTGTTTATAAGTTGTAAAAATAATTAAACACTGGTGAAAGTCACAACTAAAAGAATCACTGTTTATGGTTCAAAAATTTTATAATAACTAATTAAGAAATTATTGGTTAAGGATTTTATATGCTAATTTAGAGAAAGGATTCAAGAAAAAGAAAGGATCTGGAAAATGAGTCAAAATTATTTAAATATTGATTGGTGGAAAAGGGAGAGAAATATTTTTATTCCGTATCCTGTAATATTACATTTCCATAAACTTGGAATGATTGGAAGGATCAAGCAGGTATGTTTTTTAAATTATATTCAGGTAAAAATTTATTACTTTTATTAAAAGTCAAAAAGTAATAAAATAATTAATTATATTTTTTCTTAATAATAATTAACTGTACCTGAAATGAAAACAGATGATTAACTAGGATATCGTAGAGTTAGTAAATATGATTAATCTATACAAGAGGTATATTAAAAATTATTGGGAATTTTGGTTTTTCCATAAATCTTAAAAATTTATTATTAAATATCCTTTACGTTTTATGACTAATTATTTATTTATATCCTTTCTAAACATTTACAAAATAATTAAATAATTAAAAAATTGTATATTTAATTTTTATGTAATAAATTTTAATAAATTTTACAATCGTTCAATAAAATCATCACCTTTTTTCATACCATAATGCAAAATATTACTTTTTTGATATGCCCATGCCATTTTCTTTGATGTAAAATAAATACCAACATTTCGTTTAGCATCTATTCCTATAACACCAGCGGTTCCATTTAAACGTGAATTCATATCTTCTAAAACTTTTTCAACAGCAATTTGTATATTTATTGGTTTATGTTCAATTAATTGTAAAATTTTCTGTGCAACATTATATCTCATAATCATTTCACCATAACCAGTTGCTGATATACCACCAAATTTATTATCAGCATATGTACCAGCACCTAATATTGATGAATCACCAATACGACCTGGTAATTTACCAGTCATACCACCAGTTGATGTTGCTGCTGCAATATTACCATTTGAATCAATTGCCACAGCACCAACAGTACCTGGTTCACCAAATTTAATTGCTTGACATTTTAATTTTTTTGCTAATATCGAAATTGTTTTATTATGACATTTTTTATAATCTTCTAATGCTTTCAATGATCGATTTGTAACTAATGCACCATCTGGTAGTATATCAAAATTTTGTTTTTTAGCAAATTCCATAACACCATCACCAGCTATATAATTATGCTCAGTATTTTCCATAACTTTACGTGCTAATGTTATTGGATGTAATATATTTTTAACAATTGATACACAACCAGCTTCTAAATTATTACCATGCATTATTGATGCATCTGTTTCAACTTCAGCATTCCATGTTAATACTGAACCATAACCAGCATTAAAATATTCATCTAATTCCATACTACGTATAGATTCTTCAACAGCATCTAATACATTACCAGTTTGTTGTAATTTTTTATAACCAAGTCGGGCAGCTAATTTAACACCTTTAATTTTATATTGTACTGAAGAATCTGGTATATCACCAGCACCACCATGTACAATAACAATTGGATCATACTGTATTAATATACAAAAATTAATTTTAAATAATATAATTTCAATATAAAATAATTATCTATACTTACTGTATAAACATATGCCAAATTGGTATATAAAATTAATAATATATAAATCATAATGTTGTTCATTTTGCACAGAAGTTATGAATAATTTCAGTATTATTGTGGAACTGAATGTTGAAAAATGATATACTCCGATATTTATTTATGCCAAAGTAAAATGATTTCTATTCGAAAAAAAAACCAGAAGTTTATTATTATTTATTTATGAGATATAATGTTATCGAAGAAATTGTTGTTATCGAAGAAATTATAACTATATAGATAAGTTTCCATTATAAAATAGCAAATTTATGTTACTGAATGATTATTTCTTATCTAATACAAATGATAAACAAATTGTTTAATAAATAATATTTATATAATTGCAATTTTATTTACCATATAGCTTTGATTTATATTTTATGGTAATATAAAGTCCAAAAAAAAATTAATAGGCTAAAAAAATATGTACTGAAAAATTATTTGGAATTGGTAATATCATAATATTAAAGATAACATAGGACACACATTAAATTATTATATAACTGCGAATTACAATGCAAACCATTATTATTTTATTGGCGTCAAATTGTGGGTTTCCAAATCTATTTTTTTTTATACAATTATAAATATTTTTTCTTGGAAAAGAGATTCAATTTATCCTTAATCGAATTAGGAGGCGTCGTTGAATTTAGAGGCTGACTGAATAATTATAGGTGACATATTTTACGGCGCCAAATAATGAAAAATAAATTATGATGACCATATTCTGTATAAAAAATTGTCATCGTTACAAAATAACAAAAAAGTTACTAAGTAAATTGAAATATAAGTAATAAAATTATGTAATGTGTAATAAACTTGACATATTTCATAATATAGAAATATGAAAACTTTACAATGCTCAATAAACAAACTAAAATTTCAAATATCCAAAGTACAACATTTTTTTATATAAAGTATAAACAATAGAATTATAATTATACATACATATATAAATCTGAATTAGGGATGCGCAATTTGTTAACAACATAAAATAAATACTGTATATGCATAAAATTATCATTAAACTAATTTTAAATTTTTTATATATGAAATATTTATAAATATATTTATGTTTTAACACCATTAACGAATATGCTATAAAAATTATTTGCTAATAATGAAAACATTGAAAAAGTGCAGTAACCACGATTTTATTTACATCTTCAATGTTAAAATGAATAAAGTAATTGATGAGGTAAATTAAGTGCAAGTTTTATAAAGTTTTTCATTAACAAACAAATTGTACTAAAAAATAATCGTATATTAAGTAAGTTTGGTGAAGATTTAATGGTTCAGTCTTTAGTGTATGATCGTAAACTATTAAACAAGGTTGACGCAACATAACAAATAATTTCCATAAAGATTTAACATTTTTAAAAAATGATAGTTGACATAAATGAAAATGTTGTGGACTATGAAAACTAAAATTTTAAATAATTTCTTTTTTGAATTTTAAGACTTGAACCAAAGCTATATCGATTAATGAATGGTCTTAGCTATGATCGATTACAACAAATTTCAAAATATATTTTAAATAAATTTAATAATTTTTTTGTAAACATTTATAGACATTTTTGAATTAATAGCAATAATTATAAATTTAATTGTGCCACTAAATGTTATATTTTATATAGATCTACAACCAGTATGAAAAACCAAAACGATCTTTTTTTTTTTGCTAAAAATTTAGCTCAGATTTAAAATACAATACAGAAACCTGTGATATTATTCACATTCATTCTCGTTAGATGGCACCAGCAAAAAGAATTTCTTAATTTTTTTTAACTGCACGAATTATAAGGTAGTAAATATTTTTGCCGACAGATGTAGCGATATTCTTAGCTCAGAAAGTCTGATCAATTATACGATTATACCATAGTCTATGATTATACCAAAAAGAATAATAAAGATCTTTGTACATATATTTTGCTATACACTAAAATATATTCTCATTTTTCATTTGATTTTGTCTTAAATTAAATATTATTATAATAATATATGTTGTACCATTTCATTTATTATATAAATATTATGAATACAATTCAACTATATTAATGAACTATTTATCACAAAAATTGCTTTTAGTTTTCAATATATTTACAATTTTGTTGACAAATAATTCTCTAAAGTAAATAAAAACCAAAATTTATTTTCTACTCCTTTATGAAAATAAATAATTAAATTATTTTCCAAAATATGAAATTCTTAAATATTTAAAATTTTAATAATATTCTTAATAATTCATAAATCCAAACTAATTTATAAAATATCATATAAATCAAAATGTTCATGTTAAAAATGAACATAAATGAAGATAAAAGAAAATTCTTCACAATGTCAAAAAAATTAATTTTTCCACGGAGAAAATCAAAAGTGAATAAAATTTTACCTTGAAGTAAAATTGTTCTACTTTGAAAAAAAAAAAAACATTTTGATTATATTAATGAGTTTTTATGCCGGAATAACGAAAACATTATTAAACGAAGAAGCTCCATGGAAATTAGATTATAGGTTCAGGTGTTTTAGCTACAAATACGACAATGTAAAAAATTGGAACTTTATGTAAATTAGAAATTTTATTTCACTACTACAAAAATTTGTTTTGCTATTTATATTAAAGAAAAATGTTTTTGTGAAAATATTTATAATTTAATCTTAGTTAGATACTAAATTCCTAAATTCGAACTTGAAACAATTCTGGGAAATTGTTATCTTTTTTTATTTTACTTGTGAACATTATAATTATTTTGAATAATTGTTAGTTTCACTTTGACTAATAAGATCATATATTTGATTGTAAACTCTTTTTTTTATGAATTTAATATGTTTTTCAAATCTTTTATAGCAATTTTTTTTTTTAAATTATCATCACATAATCTTTTCACATATTTTGATAATCATTGTATTTTTTATTAATGTATGGTATACATGAAAACTTAAAAGTTACTATTAAAAATTTTACATTTAATCTTTATGGTATAAGAAATGATTTTGGTTTGTGATTGATATTATTTTACAATAAAGTTTAAAGTATGTAAATTAAAATTTCAAAATAATATCATTTCAACCCTGAATTTGTTATAGAAACATTGAAATTATATTTTCTTTGTAAAAATATGTTGAGTGGAAAAACTTATGGACATTTTTTTTATGATGAGTTATAAGTGAAATATTTTTTGCATATATAATATGAAAGTTGGAGTAAATAATAATTTTCCCTTTTGTTACAAATTATTTAGTTTTACTATTTCTAATGAGTTTTTTATTGTTTCAATAAGATTTTCAAACAAGAAAATTATAGGTTTGTGTAATTTATGTAAAAAAATGATATATCTATTAAATGGTAAACAAAATAATCTTTGGCATAGACAGAAATGTAAAATTGCTTAGAATTTAAACTACACAAAAATATAGAAATAGTTTTCTGAAAATTAAATTAATATTCTTCTGGAAAAATTCAAGAATTTTTGATTCTTTCTATCATCTATCTATTAAGATCAATTAATTTCATGGTAGCGATATTTTAACAAATAAAGCTCACACTCACAGTCTCCTACTGAGATAATTACCATAATGATAATATTTATTGATTTAAATGATTGATTATTATCTTTGAATATTGGGATTTTTTTAAATTCGATTCATTAATTATTTGATTATTTATTCAAAATTTGTTTACTTAAAAATTTATTGAATTATTTCAATTATATATCATTAGCAACAATTGTCTGAAAGAAGTTGATTATCATCAAATCATTTTGTTGGGCTATTAAAACTTGTTATTGAATAACACTAGTTACTAGTTTTCAGTCAATAGAAAGTGAAGATAAGCAGCGGAGGAGCGAAAAGTAATAGAGAAGATATGAGTAAATTATATAGAAATATAAGTAAAGTATAAATTTATTTTTATTAATAAAATTTAGTTTATTTAAATAGTAAATCATTTTTATCATAACAAATTACAATGATATTCGTCTAAATCTAATTAAAATATTTAATATTCACATTTCGGACAATCCGAACTAATTACAGTCTCAAAACACTCCTCGCATAACGGATGATAAATACTGCAAAAGTATGGAGCACCTATTGACACCAATCTTTCACATGCACTGCAGATAAACTTCTCATGATTCTTGAAATTTATTGGATGCCATTTATCGTCCTTAACATCGAATTCTTTGAAGAAAATAACAACACTAGGAGCTATTCTCTTTGGTCTTTCATCCATTATGTCAACTTTCATATTAAAATCGTATTGATTTGATAGTAGATCATGAGATAAATATGGACCGATCATTTTGATATTCTTAGTTGATGGTATTTTCAATTTGATGAAATATTCCACTGGTTTAGATGGTCCAATTTCAAATATACTTTTAGAAATAGTTCCATACTCGAAATTTTCGTCGTCTTGTAAAAACCAATAAATTCCATTGGGTGTTGATAGAAGTAAAGGATATTTCTTACGTAATTCGCCAAATGTTAACTTAAAATATGAACCGGGACGAATTACTCGTAAATTCTCTGGATGACAAATTTCAAAATGTTCTTCGATCTCTGTGAAATGACCAACCCATTGGCATTCTTGCATTTGACAATATATTGGTAATTCATGACCGTAATTGATAATTGAATTCATGTTGACACTGTTTGTATTTATCTTTAAATTTTATGATAACTAATAAAGGATTTATTTAACTTAATTCACTGGATTAATAATCACGATGTTTATAGCTTGGTTAAGTTATGATAACTAATTTAGATAATTTATTTTGCAGGACTTTATATACCAAATAAAAATATGGTACAGGATATCAAATAATAGTAAATATACCCGGAATAAGATAATATGAGTCAACAGGTCAAAAAAATTAGTATCAATGAACAGGTCGGACATAGCACGGTCATATCGCAATGTTTTCCAAAAAGGATTAGAGGCGTGTAAAAATTAATTCAGGTAGAAATGTAATTTTTAGAATTTAAATGTTTATATGCGGATATAAATCTAATTTACAAAGTAACTTTAGTTTAGGTAATTTATATATTATATATTTAAATATGAAATGTGATTATTTAAAATTAGTTGTGTTAAATTAAAATATTCTTCCGAATCAAATCGATCTCAAATAAATTCATCTGAATTATGAAATATTCAACAAACATATTTAAAAAATCAAATCTGTCGCTTTTGTAATTATTTAAAATTATCATCAATTTGTTAAGAAATCTGCACTTTTTAAATTAACTTCCGTGTTAAATTCTTCTCAAGCATAATAACATAAAATTATCATTAATTTTTTTAAAAAAGTGTACAGAATTTCTTTAATAAAATATTTAAACATAAATGTATAAATAAATTACTTTTTTTTTGTACAAAATTTTCCATATATGTTAAACGTTCCAATGGCTAAATTTGCATGTTTAATCTGCAAAATCATTCAATTTTTTACTTCACAATAGTAATTGCATAAATTATGAAAGAATGTTATAATTTAATTTCTTAAGATTGTTTTTAATCAACAGGTGCTTTTATTAAATGGATTATTTGTTTTAATTTTCCTGGTATTTTTATATTTTTGTGCTTAAATGCTTTGTTAACCAAATTAGATTTGGCCTTTGGTTTCCAATAACATTGACATTTTTTTTTCCAAAGAAAGTGTTATTTAATAATTTTACAACGGAAATGTGATATTAACTTTTATTAATTCTTCATGTTAGATATCATTATTTTCATTTCCTAAACTAATTGTAATTTGGTTTTTAAAACATACTATACATATTAGATAATTATTTCTATATATTTTTCAGAAATATTGTGAAAACCATGATATGAAGAAAATATTATTTTTGGTTTTAGTTCTATAATTTCGACAGAATTGAAAGAGATCTTAATTTTTTTCTAAGAGATTTTTAATTGTCAAAAATATTTTTGCAGTCACCTTTATTATGCTGGACTTTGTATAACAAATAAAGTGATGGTATACAGGAGATCCAATAATAATTATAAATATACTTGGAATCAGATAAAATACGTCAAAATGTCCAATAATTTATTTTCAATAATAACCAGGTCAATTATATGTCTAATGACATCCTGAAAGGATTAGAGGCGGGCAAAAATTAATAACGCCCAGGTAGAAATTTAATTTTTATATACGTTTTAAATTTATATTTGACTTTTATTTTAATATCCAACAATATTTATTTTTATTTCCTAAACAAATTGTAATTTGATAAATAAATCATAAATATAATTAAAATACTCATCCCTACCATAAATAACTATCATATTTTTTTTATTTAAAACTTTATAAGACCACAAGGATTACAAATTCAAAGATGCAAAATTTTCGTTTACTCTACAAATAATGAATTTCAGTCAATTCAATCATTTTAAATAGTATAATTTTGATTTAAATTTTGTTCAATCATTTTGGAATTTATGAAGTATAAATATTATCTGTAAATGGTCATAATTACAATTAACAAGATATTGTAAAATTATTTATATACTTTTTATTGAATAAATAAATACATATATATTTCTTGGACAAGAAAAATGGACATTAAATATAAATATTGTATAAATAGATTGATATATTACTATAAATTGTGTGTGAAGATCGTGAGTAATGGTGATCACACGATTTCGATAATAATTTCAACATATATATAAAAATAAAACCACTGAAATGATCAATTCGCTTTTTATATATTCTGGCATATCTGCATTTGTGTATATATATTTTTTTTATTTGATTTAAATATTATAATAAAGCCATCAAAATTAATATGTTTTGATATTTTGTTATGATTACATTTACATATCGTATACAATGATATATATTGTTGGGTTTTGAATAGAAATATTAACAAGAAATCAATTTAAAATCAAAAAAATATATATTAAAGTTCAGTAGATGATTAATTAGTTATATGTTTACAGATCTATTATTAAGAAAATTGTTTCAATACCAAAAATAACAAAGCAAAAACAAAAAATATATTTTTATGATGGTAATTCATAAACATGTCATTAAGAGTAAACCTCAAAAAAGGTGACATACAATAATCTAACACAAAAAGAAATTAGGTGTTTCATAACTGCAGAGAATTTACAAATAATTTATTTATTATAATATTTCATATAAAAATTAAATAACTCTTCGTTTATGGGAAATATTTATTCATATTTTACTTAGTTACATAATTTATTCTTCCTTCTAGGATCATAAATTAGTTTAAATTCAATTAAATGTGCGTCCATAAGGAAACTATTTGTAAATATACTACATTAACTCCGATTTGCTAATTATTGATCCCAAGTAAGACCACCTACAAGTAATATTGTAGACATGAAAATACTATTATGATTTAAATACAAATTACATTAAAAAAAGTAGTTCATTTAATTGAATTAAAAAAAACAAATTTATATTGTAATTTTTTGTTTTCCTATTTGGTTAGTATTCCAAAAATTAGTTTTCATTGCCACTTAACCTAAATTATCTTAAAAAATCGTTTACAATTTAAAAAAAAAACTCAAAATTAATTAATCTATTAACTATTTAAAATATCTATTAAATAAATTCTACTAACTTCCCTTAAACGTTAAACCCAAAATTATTTATATAAGCAAAAAAAAAAAAATTATTAAAACAATTTCCGACCTTGTAACCCAAATTATATCATAAAAATTCGGCACCTACAAAAATTATAATTGACATAATTTGATAAACGTACAAAAATATAAATATATAATTTATTAATTAACCAAAAAAAGAAACAATTTATTAATCTCATTTGTCTCGGCAGATCAAATTATTTTTTAAACATTTGAAATCCACCATAAAAAAAGGGTTCATTATTATTTGACCCTCTCTAAAAAACAAAAAATCCAAAAAATGCTGTAATAATACAAAAGTCAATAAAACACCATATAATCCTATCCTAACGAATATTATGCAATTTCATAATTAAATTTATTATGATTTTGATTTTGATCTTGTTCGGATTGCGACTTTGACTTTCTATAAAAACACAAATTTTTTTTTTGTGTTAAGTCACCATTTTTTTTTTCTAAAACCAATTTTTTTTCTTTCTTCTATGTTTTGAATTACTTGTATTTAGTATTTACCATTGACGAACGCGCATTCATATTCACCTGTGTACGCAATTTTATATTTAAAGTACTACAAGATTTGTACCATATTTCTGTTTTTTTTATATATAATGTTTACATGTTTTATATTTGTGGGTTAAATTGGGTGCGGAACAGGTGAATAAATTTTATAGTTGTTTATTTTTATTTTTCAGTAGAAGTTTTCAAAATTTAAATAGAAAAAACAAACAAACGAACAAATATTTTTTGTGAATGGAAATTTTAAACATTGCAACTATTAATTTTCCAACATTCTGTTTTTTAAAATACTTTTATTGGGTTTAATGGAGGGTTTTAATACGGTTAAATATTCCAAATATATATAATTGATATTGTTTGTTAGATATCAATTGATAGAATGTTAAACCTGCATAAATAAAATATGGTGTGTAAATATAAATTTTACTATTATGCAGTTGATTATTTACAATTAAATATTTATGTATTTAGGCATTAACATATAAGGTGTGTTCAGAAATATTGACATCAGCATGTTGACTTTTCAAATGACATGAAAATTACAAAAATTATTAAAAAAAAATTTAAGATTATTCTTTAAATGTGAATTATTAAATTTATATATATGATTAGTATATTTTTTATTAAGAGTAGGACAGAATTTGCTGGTGTTGCGCTGTCGATTATCGTCGTGTTTGTACAAATAGTCACTAAAGAATATATTAATTATAATTTAAATTTCTATAAATACTTTTAAGTAGAAAAATTATTTACTATTTATATTGTATATAATAAAATAGTAAATAGTATGTATTCAAAAAATTGTTAGTAATTCTTATTTGAAGTAATTCTTAAAATCATGATGACGACGAAAAATATGAATTTTTAATAAAGAGCAAAATAAGCGAGACTAGAGTTATCTTTGTCATCAGAATATAATGAAAATTCATATAGTTTTGATGCATTGTTTCTTATTTTATACCAAAAGACTACACATTCAGTTCGACGACTAAACATTCTTTTCGACTATTACATTTTACATTAAATTACAGGCTATTTAAGGAGACAATTTACATTGAAAATTTATCACTTCTACTGACTATGTTATTTAATTTTTCCTATACCCAAAAAAAAACAGAAATTAATGTTGGGAAGATTTTAAAGTAAAAGAAATGAAATATATAAAAAAATTATTACAATTTTCACTTTCATTAAAACTTTCGATTCATTTTTTTATTTAATTTTTGACTTGGGTATGACATTAATTTATCTTTTCCCTATATTACTCTGACCAGTAAAAAAAAAAAATTAATTTGCTTAGAGATACAAATTTAAGTAATTTCCATACTTAACATATCCGCATATCATCACCTATCAAAAAAAATTTAGTATTTTTTATTTAAAATTTGTAATAATTTTTTTTTATATTCGCATAATATCAAATTATTATTATTATGTCTCTCGATTTAATTGTCTATCAACAACAAGCGGCGTTGTGTGAATCATGCAATTTAGTATATAGTAGCTAAAAATTTCTATAATTTCATTTTTTCATTCATTTGCTTATTATATATACCAAAATGGCTTTTCGGTGTATAAGAGATAATTTACGCATGATATGAAACCCGTATTAATCCATGTAAGTATAAATTACATCAGTGATGAAAAGATAATTAAGGAAGAGATTGTAATAAAAAAAATATGTACATATATATATGTTGTCTATGCTTCTATCAGATGACCCAGTGACCGTAAGTTTATTTCAGGCACACGGCCAGTTGGTAAAAATTATTTAACATTTTTATTATTTATTCATGTTATTTTTTTTATATGATGGAAAATGAAAAGAAAACTAAGAAAAGTTTTGAGTATATACTTTAGTAATAGCTAGATTACATAATTAAAAGCTTTGTACATAAAGTTTGCAAAGCTACTGGTGAATATAATATGAACAATAATTACTATTAAAAGTTATATAATTAATGAATATTTTTGGTTTTTTAAAAACAAATTTTGTTTAATAAATTTTTCCTACTTTACTATATAAAAATACTATTTTGTCTTGAACATTAAATTGGATCTCATCCAAACTATATTTATTTATAATCTATTTTTAGCATTTCTCGTATGACATAAAATATTTTTATTAAAACAAAACAAAAATGAAAGTTTTTTATATATAAAAAAAACCTAAAATGATTAATCGAATACGAAAATGTCAAAAAGTTATTAAAAAAAAAAATTTTGTACAAAAAAAATCTATTATGACAATTTACCATTTTCTACGGATTCGATTTTGTAAAAAACTGTTGCCAATCTTTATTTTCACAAAATCTAATAAATAATGGCACTGAATTCTTCAAAAATTCGTTTCGCACGTGATTTTTATAACAATTATTTTATAATCGATTTTCAAAAAGAAATATTTGTTTTGATTTTAATGTCCAGGATTTTGTTGTTGTTGTTTTTGTTTAGACAAGATCACGAAAAGTTATTATAAATTTATAAGATTTTCTTTTAATAATTTTTAATAATAAAATTTCTGACATTTCAGTGAATTTTTTTTAGGGCATTTTTAGGTCAAATTAGTTTTTTCATAATTTAAATTAGTCTTTTTTCTTTTACCAGATTAAATTCTTCATTTGATAAATGGAAAAGGATGTATGACCAAAAGATAAATTTGATTAGAGTTTGACAAAAAGATAAATTTGATTAGAGAAAAGACTGATTTAAATTATGAAAATATCAATTTTAATTATAAAAAGACCAATTTGACTAAAGGTAAACAATAACAAATTCTATCAAGTAGCTTTCAAAAATTTAATTGGCTCAGGGGAATATAATTAAAATTAATTATGATATATCATGTAAAAGATCGCCAATTTCTCATATTAATATAAAAACTGTAAGAAAACAATTTGTTAGTTTTCTGAAAAAGTACTATAGCCGTAAGCTATCTATATACTAAATATGATACATAAAGTTATAATTTGAAAAATAGTATAGGAACAAGCAAAATTAATAGAGAAAATTTCTTACTGCGAATATCAGAAGTTAAATAAGATGATTACTAAAAATTAAATTCTGACAAAAATTCGCTGATTTTCATTAAACTTTTTATAAAATTTAAAATTAAAATTAAAAATTCCCACAGGTACAAATCTCATTAAATCAATTTTCAAACGATATTTGTCTTCCTTTAATTTAATTGACCTAAATAGTATTCTATATGAATATATACCAACAAATTTTTGTCGAATTTTTTTTCATGGATAAATTTTGTAATTTGATTTATTATTTATAATTAAAAAATTATTTTTTATGTTTCTTTAAATTATCCAATGTCAGTTTAACAAAGTAATTAATTGGATTGAATGACAAGTTAAAATAAAAAAAATTATAAATTCAAATACAAAAAATAAAATTGTTTTTGATCTTTAACTTTGCTTTAATTTGAAATCAAATTTTTTTACGTTTCTAAAATTTTGAACAATTTACTTTAAACACCTTTTATCTAATCTAGAAATCTAGATTAACAATTTTTCTTTTTTTTTTTTTGTTTTGTTCGAAATTAGTTTATTAACTAATTCTATGGAACCTTTCCATTTTTTTTATGTATCGATAAAAGGTAAATTAATTGGAATTATAAATAAAAAAAAAAAGATTTTGCTTTTGAAGGTTTTTGCCTTCGAAATTCTTTTAATTTTTTTTTATGTTGATTTGTTCAAATAAAAAATATTCATAAAAATTTATGAGGAACAATTTTATTTAGATTAACATTGAAAGTAATATAATATTATTGAAAATAATTACTTTATAATTATATCCAAATATAGGAATATATTTAAATATAATTTGTCTCATTTGATTTCAAGAAATTATAATACTTTTAAAGTGGACATAAAGCACTTATAAATTGTATACAAAAAAAATATAGATAGAAATTTTTGTGTTCAAATTATTGCCAGTAAATTTTGTCACTAGAGAAAAATATTATCGCATAATTAATTTTAATTTCTCTACTATAATTTATTTGAATTTATATTTTATTTCTAATAATTTCAATTTTTTACACCTTTTTTTTATTTTATTTTTATTAAAATTTCAATTTTTTTGGTTTACCTTGGAAAAAATTTTATGAGATTTTCTCCATTAAAATAATATTTTTCTTAAAGAAAATTGAAATCATTATACAAAAACATTTTTGATGTTGGCTGGTAAATAAATTTTATAGGAAAATTTTATTTAATAAATTTTGTTATTCTTTTTGATACCATAAAGAAAAAACTAGATCAAAATAATTGTGTGAAAATTTTTCCATTTAAAATTTCCCTTTTTCAACAATAAATTTTTACATTTATTATTTTTCTGAAAAATATATTTTCAAAAGTGATCGTTAAAATAATTTATTGAAATTAATTTATAATTGTAAGTAAAATAATTATAAAATATAAATAATTTCATTTCACAGTGATAAAAAATCATATTGTTGTATAAAAATATTATTATGGTAATATATTTCAAATATTGATTAATGCTACCATATAAAATAAGATTTGTAGAAGTAGAGATAGAAACTACTTTTTAATAATAAAAATGTTATTAGCCAAAATGTTGAATAATATCAAAGAAAATTTAAATATTTTCTTGCAAAATGATCACAAATTATTTAAAGTTTTTATCGTAAAAGATATAGTAACATAACCTTACCTAGTAAAAGATGCTATCGATAGAAATACCTACAATATGTAATTAACATTAAAAATTCGGTGGTTTTAATTTGCCCATGATTTTTAAACTTTTCTGAGAAGTCACATTTTTCTTAAATGGAATAACATTTTTTTCTAAACCACATTTTTTTTTCTAAACCACATTTTATAAGAATGCATTGTCACGAATATTGATTGAATAATTCGAGTAATTTTTATATTTTATATTATCTTAATAATCAATTTTTATGTAAATTATAATAATCAGCTTATTTATTACTTTCTAGATAAATGAAAATATTATAATAGTGATATATAAATGAACCAATTTGCGAAATATGAAAGTAATTTTGAATTTTTATTATTTATTTTATTTAGAGTCTCACCCACAAAAAGAATAATAGATGAATTATTTATATATTAAGTAATATTAAAATAAAATTGAATCTTATAGGCTATTAAGTAACTATTGAACTAATTGAATTTATGTTTATGACGTAATAATTTGTTATGAAAAAATTATATAATATAATATTTTTTGTTATGAAATAAATATAAATTGATTTTAGGGTTGGTGATAAGTAAATTTACAAATCATCTGTTTCATAATCAATAAACTTTTTTGTATATTGTAGCATAAAAATTAAGGATTTTATGTAGCGTTGAACATTTCTTTATGCAAATTTACTTCGAGTACAATCCTTAATTTTTATGCTACAATAAAAAAAGTCTGCATAGAGGGACCCACCTTCTAATTTTCACGAAAATGTGTTATTAACCCAATTAAAATATAAACCTAATAGATTCATAATCAATCAACTTTTTTATTGTAGTTTGTAATTATGAAAAAATACTACAAAATTTCAGTGAATTTTTCATTCTGTCTTTCTTAAATTGCAGGATATGTTAGAGTTAGATAGATAAAATACAAAAATTGGACAGAAAATAATTAATTTAATTATAAATTCTAAATAATTTTTCTAAATAAAATTCAATATTTTTTTCACAATAATTTTTACGGTTTAACTATTTTCAAAAAATAATTACGTTTTGTTTTAATATAAATCAAAAGTGTTAAGACACAAACTTTATTTTAAAATTGCTTATATGAACTCGAGTCAATTTATATAAAATATTAAAATTATTATTTTTTTCACCTTATTTACTTATTGTATCACCATAATTTCATAATTATATGAAAAAAAATGTTATAGAACACAAAATGAACCAAAAATTTCTATTTTACAATTTCAATGATTTATTTTTTTTGGTTGTAATTAGTTAAACTGGCGCATTGGTAAATCTAAAAAACCACAATGTCATGTCAAATTCACCTTAATTTATTTCACTTGTAAAAAAATAATTAATAATAATTTTCAAATAAATTTTATTTCCCTTCTATTCTCCGAAATTGTAAAATAAATTATATTTTATAGTAATCTAAAGGCTAAAGGTGATAATTGATTAATAACAATTATATCATTTCATAGTATATATTATTACATAATTGATTAATTAAAATTCTTAAGTGAATAATATTATTGCTCCACATATATATAAATGATTTGTAATAATAATATAGTTTTTTAAATAATTGACTTTTAATATCGTGTTTAACCGATAATTTCTACATAGTTTTTTTTTTCAATAATATTGTAATTATTTAAACAATTTACCTATTTTTTTCTACAAAAATTTACAAGAAATAAAAATAAAATAAATGTAAAAGGTGTTCCGTTGATTATCTTCGTGAATAAAGCATAAAAAAAAACAGAAGAAAAAAGAATTTAACTATATTAAAAATTTACGTGCCTATATTTTTTGGGTATAATTTTATTTTGTACATTTTTACACTTATAGTTAGAGTGATTTTTTAATAAAGAAAATTAGTGATAATAAGATGGATGTGAAGTTTTTAGGTTTACAGAAATATTGGAGGTTAGGAAATCTTAATTTCGTTGCGTTTATTTGAAGAAGAAATTGGCGGTATATTACCTAGACATTGGTAAAAAGCTTTGGTAACAATTTGTTTAGGAAATGACGAATTATTCAAGCTTTATTCAAAACACTTCTCTATAAGATTGGAAAAGTCAATAAGTTTTGAAAAAAACATGAATAATATTTTGTAATACTCATTAAATTATTACTATAATTGTAAAATTGTAAGATTTACATGTTAACGTTTAAATAAAGCATAAAAACTTAAAATTTTAATCGTAATTTTATTTTAATTTATAGTATGTATCATGATTGGTGATAATATCGCATTACAAATTTGCAAAAATTTGAGGTGTTGATTTTTAAATCAATATTATAAGTCATATATCTCTGTTCTAAGAACATGTAAAAGTAATTTATTATTCGTCACATTTTAAATAGATATTTCATTATTAAAATAAATTCATTATTTTATTTTCTATATTGCAATTATTATGAAATATAATTTAGAATAGTTTTATCCTTGAAATTTTTTAGGTTTGGCCTTTTTCTTTCAACAACAAAAAATTGAAAGTTTTTTGAACTGGAAATAAAATTTCAAAAAAATATAAAACTTAGGGGCGTTATTAAGGCGTTTAAATCTGTAATAATCTATAAAATTTATAATTGTTACAGTTCACACAAAATTTTAATATAAAATTGACAAATTAACACAAAGCATAATAATTTCAAATACTTATA
Organism: Empis stercorea; assembly: GCA_949752835.1. Taxonomy (NCBI): domain Eukaryota; kingdom Metazoa; phylum Arthropoda; class Insecta; order Diptera; family Empididae; genus Empis; species Empis stercorea. The sequence goes on along the minus strand of OX457087.1, from coordinate 53,228,204 downwards.
TATTTATTACAAAAATTTGTCAAGAAATGAACTCAAAGTAAATTGTAAATTTTAACTTTGAAATAATTCCATAAATTATAAATTTAATTTCTTTTAACATTTTCAAATATTATAGACAAATATAATTTTTCACATTGTATATAATCATTAAGATCATCACAATTGAAGTTCAATTTCAAAGTTTATAATCAAGAAATTTTACATAGCTTGGTAGTGTAGTATATCACCTTTAAAAAAAACAAAAGAAAATTTCACTTAAAAGAAAAATTCATTATAATTATTTTCTATCCTAACATTCTAATATTTCATGTGGTGATGTTAATGAGGTAAAATTAAATGTGAAACTGTATAAATAAAATATTTTGAAAAAAAAAATCACTAATGTTGGGTATCATAAATATATGTAAAAAAAAAGATATCTAATAATTATATATATTTAAATTATACTAGAGTGGTTGAAATGATCTATTTTTCTCTCAAAGATAAATTAATTTAAAAATTTAATATGTTTAACATGTTACCATGATTATGACTATACAAGCATAAATATAAAATTTCTCGATCTATATGACATAGTTTTGACATTATATTTGAAATTCAAATTCCCATAAGGGTAATATTTAATTGAAAATAATTTTAATGAATTTTAAAATTTAAATAATTAATTGATATACGACTGAGCATGCGGACTTAATAAAACACACCCGACTGTAAATTTAACTTATATAAAAAATTTAAAATTATGTGTGGGTTTGTTATTAATGGCCTTACACAAATAACATTTTATAGATTTTTAGGTTTAACAGTAAAATATTTTTATGATTATTTAACAAGATCTAGGATCGGACAAGGTTTAAATTATAGTATAGATAGACAAGGTCTAGGATTGTAAGAATAAGAGAAAGTATTTTTAAATTTAGAGTAACAAAGATATAATTTTGAATTAGAAAGTCTAGAAAAATAAGATTTAATTTTAAAGGAAATTTTCCTAGACTGAATTGTAAGCCTAGGTACAGATTATCTCTAGACTGTTCGGGACTTTATATAATACAATTTATTATAGTCTTTTACGAATGATTAAAGCCATAATCGTAATTTAAATAAAAAGGGTTTTTAATAGCTCAAACTTCTGAATTAATTTCGCTACAAAATTTCGTTTAAATAAATTACCAAATCCGGTATTAATTACAAATAAATAATCGATCAATAAAACACTTTAAAAAATTTCGTCAAATCACATGTAATAAGTCAAAATATTTTCTATACTTAAGACTCCCTCAAAATAAAGCTTTCAAAATTTTGCTATTTGTACAATTAATAAAAAATGTTGTTGATAAAATTAAAAGATTATAAAAATATTAAAATATTAAATATTGATTAATGTTAAACAAGTTCACAAAAAATAACATTTTTTTTACATTATGGTGATTAAAAATTTGTGAACATTTAATATATGTTTCCTTTTCAGTTAAGTAATTAATTATAATCCCACCCAGTGGCTAATTTCAATCTAATACGGGTTTAAAAAATCAAACCTTGATCTAAATACCGCAAAAGTTTATTATTACAAATTCCCCAAAAAAAAATACTGTCAAAATAGTCAAACTGATACCATTTTATATAAGACATAATGAGATTACATATAGTCCAATAAAATGTTATGAAATAAAACCTTAAAATTATCCTTAAAACCAATTTGGGGTTGATTACTTACTAGGTTTTCCAAAGAAACATGAAAAATTTTACAATTGGAAAATACTTTTTAGAATAGTAAAATTCCCTTTACTGTCATCACGCAAACTGTTAAAGTACTGTTACTGTCAACAATATATTAACATCAACACTATCATTAAAAGAAATTAACATATTTCCTTAAACAACATAATAAAGTATGTATAGAGCTCACAAAATATTGATCGTATCTAAGAAATTTTTGATAATGAAAAGCACTCTCGCTCTCGATTCTGTAATACTACTGTTGTATATATTCACTGTTGTATCGTACAACTTGTATACGCGATGAAAAGCTTACTAAAAGATATTTTCAATCTCTTTTATGAATTTCACATTAAACCGTTTGCTTTTTTTTATGTTTTCAATTTCAATTTCGGTCAGTTGAATGAGCGAACAACATTAAATACACTGCTTTGCTTCCCATTATCATAAAAAATTCATAAACCTCATATTATTATTATTTGCTTCTGAGCTTTATTAGCGGCGCGGCGGCTTATGAGAAAATTTCATTATTATTTCTTTTTCTATACCACATTGTACGGCGCCCTGTGTGCTTTTTTTTGTATTTTTATTTGTAGTATCTTTTGGTTTCTGTACTTTACTCCGCAAAAAAAATTTTAAAAAAATTTATTATATTGAACTTGTTTTTTTTTTAGTTAAGCATTGCAGCAGTAAACAATTGGCAACGAATGCGCAATGTTCTTATTTTGGTTTTTGGTAAATTAAAGTACTTAATAATAAAAAAAAAATATTTTGGTGAAAATATAGAAAAACACAAAATAATTTAACGCTCTAAGAAATTTATAATTTTTTTCGGCAACAAAAAAAAAATATTACAATTACGGAGCGATTTTGAATGATATTTATTTTATTTTGGATTTTTATATTCGCGTGACGGTTACGGGAATCAGTTCTGATTCAATTGTGATTAGTGGATATATTTTTTTTGAGTGAAATTCGTATATAACAAAAAATTTCATAATTTTGTATTAAAAGGATTTATACTTAATTGAATTATTTACTTAATCTATATTAAAAGTTTGTTTTATGAATATTTATTAATTTAGTAAATTAAAAAAGTGTTAAAAAAGATGTAATTTTTTAGTATATACTAATTCCTTAATTAAAATTATAAATGCTTGAAACTTCCTTAAAAGATAATTATTAATTTTTTTTTTAATTATAAATTTTTAAATTATTTTTGGTAAATTTTGAAGTATATTTTATTTAACTAAAAGTGAAAAGTACATAAAATTTAAATAATAGGAGTAAAATCTTACATAGTATTCATAAAAAATTGATTAAATTTTGAATTTCTTCAAATCGAGAAAATTATCAAAAAAATATTATAATTTTTCTACGACTTAACACAGTTTTTCCAACTAAATTTAATTTTCCTTAGAAAATCTAAAAATAATAATTTTAAATATTATTATTAGTGTGAGTGGAGTGGATAACAAAAATTTTTGAAATATTTTATTATTATTTAATTTCTGAGAAATAAAAAATAATAATTTAATAATAAATTTAATTATTTATTTAGTTGGTTATAAAATAATTTTATTTAATTATAGTTTTTTGTTAAAAAAATTTCAATTTTTTTTTCGTTTTTCATTTGTTATTAACTTTGTAAACATATAAAACCAATTTTTTTTTTCGCATGCTTGCAACCAGCTGCAATATAACACAGACAGTAGTCTCAGTGGCTTAAAAAAATCTTACATAACATAATGAATTTGTGAATTACATGTATAAAAAAAAAGTTAGTTTTTGTATCATGCAAGTTGTGTGTGGTGCTATATTTATATAAGTTATTAATTACACAAAAAAAAAGATATTAAATAAAAACCAGCATTGAAAAACTGGAAATTTTTATATCTGTTGAAAAAAACTCTGAAACAAATTTTTAAACCTGCTATAAAAATAGTAGATTTTTTTTTTTTGGTATTTTTGCGGTTAAATATATTTTATCAGCTGTGTTTTTGTTTGTTTAAAAATTTTTTTTTACTATAAAAAAATAACTTTGAACTAGAAAAATCAATTTGAAAAATTTGGAATTGGAATTGTAATAATTATTTTGGAGCCAATAATAATAATGCGATTTTTTAAGATTATTCTTCATTTCCTTGTTGAATGGTAAGTTTATCTCTTAAAACAAAAACTAAAAGTTCTAAAGGAAAATTCATAGAATTGATTTTTAAGAAACTTTATCAATTTTTAATTGATATTTTGATAAAATTTTATATACTTTCATTAATTTTTATGAATTTTGAAAATTTGATGTTTCCATAACTCTTATAGCATAAAGTAATTATCTTACTAGATGTAAATTTGACAGTAAATCCCACTTCTTATAGTGTTATAGTAATAGTACATCTTAATATCGCCCAATGCTAGCTCAGGGACCAATCGTGTATCTGTATGTTACACAGGATATGACCACATAGTAGAACCAAATACTGCTAAACTAATTTGTCCTAATATTTGAGTGTTATTAATGAATACTTCTTCAGTCCTTCAGCCAAAATTGAACTTGTAGATAAATTCAACACTATCTATTATATATTGCCATTTAATTAAGGAAATACTTTTTAGGGAAATTCCATTTTTCTAAGGAAGTTAAAAATAAAATTGACTATTAAAAAGTATCTTGTATTAATTGACTATGACTAAAATTTAGTTTTAATAGATTTATGGCACAATAGCATTTTATTTAATTTAATTGCTTTTATTACTATGAGAAAATACAAATTTGGTCAAATTTTTCAATAAAAATAAAAGTGCTAAAAAGATTCAAAATTTTAATTAATTTTCATTTAATTACTCTTCATATTTAGTTATCTTTTTTAAATAGGAAATCTCCTCTACTATAAATTAAATTTTATATAAATTTTTATTGATTCTATAACTAACATCAAATGGAAATTTCATGTCCATTAATTAAATTTAAAAATAGTTTTTTTTTCTCATAATTAAAAATATTAAATAAATTTTAATTTTAAGCTTCTTGCCAATAATCTAATTCAATGAGTTAAATAGTTTTCATCTTAATTATTAATTTTCATAAATTTATAAAATTTCTCATTAATTTTCTGTTTACTATAATTTATTTTTCTTTTTTCTTTTATCATAATTTTAATTTTAGATAATGTTTTCAAAAAAAACAACAAATAATTTTTCCGAGAAAAACCACTGATCTTTCCAACCACATATTATCTCAATGTCGCCAATGTCACATGAAATTTTTTTTTAAAAATAGAAAATTTAAATGTAAAAATTTCTCAGTGCACTTTAAAAACAAAAAAATAATTAATTATTTCGGGAAAAAAAAATTGTTTTTAAAGAAAAATGTCCACAAAATTTATTTATATAAAAAATTATTTTAATGAATTACTCACTTAATATTTTAAATATTATTATTATTTATTTTTTATTTTCTTGTAATTTAGAGGGAAAATTAAATGGTATACGCAGTAATTTTTTAAAAACTGTTCTGAATTTGGATTAAATTTTATTTATTTCAATTTAAATACAGAAAATTTAAAATTTAGTGATACCAATAAGTGAAATTTAATTTTTCAGAAATTTTCTCACACCAGAGGCAAATTTCAATAAGATTTTGATTATAGGAATTATATAATCTACTAAACACAAGTTAGTGTATATTTGTTACAGTGTAAATTAAACTTCCAAGTCCTTGCGAAAATAATTCGATGAATTTTCAATCCTCAGGATTATTAAATGTAAAAATATTGAAAAATTTAAGAAAAGTATCTTAGCAAACATTGAAATGACAAATGTTAAATTTTCTTAAATATACCAAATTTTACTCATAATTTGCTAATACAAAACTTTACTATTCCATATCTCGTCATTATTTACATAAATCTAAAGTTTGACAAAACTATGTTTGTTAGAAAACACAAAATTCTAAAATAGTGAAAAAAATTAACAATGAAAATTAATTTTCAATTAAATCTAATTAAATTTTTGAGTTCATCGAACTTTAAATTACAATTATTGTACATATAATTATATATTTTAAATTTAATCCAATTATTTCCATGATTTTATTTATTTTTTTTTATTTAAACCATTTATACTAATAAATTTATTTAAAGTTTTATTTGATATTTCGAATTACATAAATTTTGCTGAGAATTATAAAAATTTGTCAAACCGTAGCGAAAAATTCAAGTCAATAAATATAATTACGAGCTTTTAATACACAATTAAATTGTATACATAAGAAATTTAAAATGTGAAATTTGTTGCGTATTTCCACAATATCAATTAATATTATTATAAAAAAGAATTTAATTTGATTTTAAGCTTTTTAAGTGCGTTATGCTTTTTACTTCTTTTACAAATGCGAATAATACAAAATATATGTCAACAACAAAGTATTAAATTTCTGTCACTAACCTCAATTTCGAAAGTGGAATCAAAACAAAATATTAGAATTATATAAAGAACTAAAAAAATTCAATGAATTTAATTGTGTTGTTTTGTTATTGATTAATCAAATGTTTTGCTCAAAACAAGCTTCTTAACCCTCTAATGCTTGGATTTTTTTTTAATTTTTATATTTTTCACAATTTTTCATTTTTTAATTTTGTTGCATTAAGGGGCTATAACTTCTAAATTACTCTAATTACGATAAAAGGAACTTATACCGTCAGTTAGTTCCAATGAAGATGCAGAAAAAATGGTTTTATTGAAAAAACAAATCATGCATTGCTTTTACAAGCAAAATTGAAATGTCCGCCTTGAGGCAGAGGCACAGAATTAGAGGGTTAAATTATATATAGAATACAAATTTGATATATATGTTAAAATTTACGAAATTTAAAAAACAAAATCACCTACTAAAACTGAACCGAAATTAATTTTGTTAAATATTAATTTATTCGACTATTAAAAATAATTTTTTTAAAAAAATAATTTGTAACATTTTATTAATATATATGTATAATTATTTTCGGAAATATATAATATTTGTCGGTCTCATAATTATAATTTTCCACCCACACATTCCATCCAAGAGAAAAGTACAACATGAAAAAATTCTACACAGGAAAAATCTTTGATTTTGTAAAAGCGGAAATATCACACCCAACAAAATTCAATCTCTAAAAAAACAAAATCTTTTAATTACATAACAATATTATTTCTTCCAAATAGAAAACTGTCAAAGATTTTGAACACTACAATATCAATTTGCGGTATATATATGTTCGAGAAACTTTTTAACCTTGAACTTTTAAGAGTGATACTTATAAATACCAAATCAAGATATCTCATTAAAAATATATTTTATTTTCATATTTATGAGCATTAATATTATTTACTACCTGAAAATATAATTTTGGGTTTACTTATTTACAATGTCGTTTTTATTAATTCTGAAAATTAATCAACAATTTTTTTTTTGGTTACTTGATGGCAGTTAAAATACTATAATTAAATTAAAGTATTTATTATAATTTTTTATTTTTTTTTTTAAATAAATTTATTCTGTTGAAACTTAAAATGAACTAAATTACTTTTCATCAAGAAAACATAAATAAATTATTTATTTTTCTTTGTAATAATGAGAATTTTTTTTAATGAAAATATTTTTTTTTCCCTTAACTTCAAGTATACTTTTTGTATATTTTACTATCGGACTCTATTGTTGTGTGTATACTGATAAATCTCTAAACTTGAACTAGATTTTTGTACAAAGTTATTGTTTGAAATATAGTTTAGTGAATAAATTAGATATTGCAATTAAATTTATAATTTTTATGTTAATATTATAATTGTAAATTTTGTAATAATATTCTTTGACTTACTATAATAGTATAATTTCCGTAAAAACAATGTGATAAAATAATATAAATTTTATGAATTGTTGAAATTTCAAATAATTTTTAACGTGTACTATAACAGAAATAAGTCATAAAATACTACAAGTTATTTAATTTCATTAATTGAAAATTGTAGGATATAATTTATTTAAGACTACTTGAACAAGACTATTCAGTCTTTTGCGACATTTACACTATTAATAAAACTTTTCCATATACCAAATTAACTCCGAATATGTTTCGTCTTTGACGTCAAATTTTTAACTAATAAAATGTTTCATGTTTCAATGATGAAATCCAGGCTACTTTCGAAAATGATTAAACTATAGAAAATTGCAACAAGCACAAAGAAATGTCAGAATCAATTTTATCACTTGTCATAAATATGTTCTTTAAGACCATATTTATAAAGTGTTACTAATCGAAATTGTTTTGAAATTTGATATATCGTCCGTCCCATGCCAAAACCGCGAATGTGCAAAATTACAGTTTCGAGAAAATTGCGTTTTAATTTTTGCCGATTTGTGAAATTCTTAAGCGATATAGAAATTTTAACACAAGCGATGTAGAAATTTTGTAATATTACAAAAACTACGACGAATTGCACATTTGTAGTTTTTGCATATTGTAGATTTTGAAATTTTACAATTTCTGGCATTAAAAACTCAATTTCATAAAAAACGCACATTCGCGGTTTTGGCATGGGACCGACGATATGTAAATTAGAGAATTATTTAATTTCCTTTTGTAGAATCATTTCTTAACCAATTTGTTTTTGTTAAGTATTCTTACTTTTATGGAAAAATCACTTCAATCGAATTATGGTTAAATTAGATCAATTTAAACTAAAACCAGTTAGTGGACAAAAGCTCGTTGGTAAACTTCTCCATTTAAATAAAGAAAGACAAAAAAAATACATAACAGCAGAAAAACAAAATATTATATTAATTAGTAAATCATTTTAATTTGAACCAATAAATCAAATTTTACGGTTTGATAATAACCTTAAAAAAACACCACATAAATATTATTATCTAATAATTTTCTATAAAAAAAAACAATTTTTGGTATAATTAATTAATTTTTTTGTTTTTTTTGTTATAATATAAAAACAGAAAATATTTATAAACAATTAAAATATGCGCACAATCTATAAATTATGTAAATATGGTATATATTGTATAAATATAGGTATAAATAAATAAAATTAAGTAATCAATGAATCAGTAAACTATATTTGGTTACCTTCAAAAAAACGTTTGTTTTTATTATTAGGCGGCGACAAAAAAAGCTTCTTTAATTTTTTACCATGGACACAAAATATAAGATAATTTTTTACTATATACATTTTTGTATTATAAATTTTTTTTTTAAATTGATTATTTTAATTCGTTTTATTTACCAAATCTGTTATAGAAAATTTATCTGTATATAAAATGTTTTCTGTCATGTAACTTTTTATATTAAAATTTTTTTGCATTTTAGTTGACACGTTTTACATCTGTCATTCTATTTGGTTACATTACATAATATTTTTAATAAATTATCTATGGATTTTACTCTATAGTAATAATACTTCCTTTAATTTACAATAATTTATAAAATTTCCTTAATTAAATAGTTTTCTAGAAATGTAATGATGATGGAACAACTATTAAATTAACTTAATTAGAGAGAATAATTCATTGACAAAATCGAATTACTTCTACTCTATAAATAAATTAATGCTGAAATAATTTATGGACATTTAAGGCATTTATTACAGAAACATTTTTAACTAGTAAAAATTCAATTGTTATTATTCATTTTCTCGAATCGACTTAATAATCAATGTTTTGTAAAATTACCTTTTGTGGTTTTCAAAAAAAAGATTGATCGTATAATTGAAATATTCAACGTATTTTCCCATTAATTGGAAGCTTTCCAACCGGAACTTTATATTATAAATATAAATATGAAAATATGTATTTAGAATTATTTAGAATAAGTAGAAGTATACTTAATAACATAATTTATTTATTTAAAATCATCATAAATATAATTGAAATATTAGTATGTATATAAATTTAATTTCCAATTAGATTTATAGACTATTTGGAATGTTTCCAATTGGGGAATTAGTAAAATTTTAATAAAATTTTTAAAGAATTCTTTAATATATTTGATCATCTCCGAATTCTGTAGCTTTTATAGATATATAAATAACATTTTTTCGCCCACTGATGCTGATCAATTTAAGAAATTATTTTCAAAATATAAACCAAATTCTTTCTTTTATCATAGGAGAACTGGACATATTAGGCCTCCAAATGAATTATCCTCCTCCTTGGCGCAACAGTCTTTAAAGACCTTATCTGACTATCCTTACATTATGAAGTAAAGGTAGACATAATGCTATTCTGTCTACCCTTAATTACTTTATCTAAATATTACATTTATGACATGTTAAAATGAATCTAATATTATTTAAAATTATGACTTTCATTATTATTTAAGTACATAGAATTTTTCGAAATTATCTTAAATAATTTATAAAATTAGAAATATTTTAATTTAACAAATCAACAATTTTTCTTTGAAATTAGAATTTCAATATAAATATAATTACACATTTAAGTTTGTCATTTTCATATAATTAAAATTATTTATTGTGAAGATCAAAAACCCAATGTAAAATTTATGTAATTTAAGTTCTACATTTCATAATTTATCATTGAAATAGTTTTTTTAAGAAACTTATAACTCATATAACTAATTTAATCTATTTAAGTGGAAATTTATAATTTGTATATGCTTTATGTTATTTTCAAAACGGATCTATTTAATTATGACATCAGTAATTAATTAACGTCATAAATGACTCAATAATCACGACGTAGTCACTTTAGTTACACATTTTTTTAAATTAGTCACACAGAATTTTTTTTTTGGTAATTATATAGTGTGTTGTCTTACTTGATGAGAATTTCATAATTATTTTATTATAAACATATGCAACATATTTCTGGTTTGTGAAATCAAAAATGCCATTTTTTTAAATGATGTTTTACCACATTTTATGAACAACTATAAAAAATCCTGTTTAATGGCACTATACATAAAAATATTTTATTAGTGTAAATCGCTAAGCAGTATTTTAAGTTACTATGCGGGGTTATATACATATAATTTTTTTTTATAAGTAAATTTTATTTAGTAATGCTAACACCCTAAAATTAACACACAAGTTTACTTAAATTGCGTGTAAATGCTGTTTTAAGTTTTTTTTTTAATGTCCAATTAAAAATTATTATTAATCCTTGTCTCTGTAATGACTATACCAATTTGAATTATTATTATGATTTTGATCTTGTAATGACTTTGACTTTCTAACAAATATTTTTTTTTCTTCTTCTAGTATATTCAAAAAGTCAACATAAATTTTAGCCAAAAGCATAATTTGAATTAATTACAAAAAATAAACTTGTAATATAATATCAAAAAAACTTAAATGATTTTATTATAAGTATATATATACTTGTTGGTTCACCAGGTAATTTGATTCAGCAAGAAAAAATAATAATAATAATAAAATTTGTTCCGAATCAGAATTTAATGTTTTTTCTGGGTTAAATTGGGCGCGGAACAAGTGCATAAAATATTAAAAAATAAATTACTATGTAGGCCTGAGAGGTTCATAAATATTAATGTATATAATGTAGAAAAATAAATTGTATATATAATTGGTAAAGTGTAATATTGCAATTTTTGTTATTATTATTATAATATTGAATGGTATTTATGACAAAATTTATAATTGTGAAATTAATGCGGTTATGGTTTACGAAACAAAAAAAAAGTAGAACTATATGCTGTCAAAAGTGTGAAACATTATTTAAAACTATTGATATTATTAATGTTCATTTAACATTTAAGTTAATATTTTGCCTTACCCTTAAATTTAACAATTATATTTATTATTTTTGAAATATTAGACAATTAACTAATTGAAACTGTCAAAGAATATGAGCCACTATAGTGTAATTGTCTGAACGATACTATGGAAAGGATCAATTTTTATTAAATGATTGAATCATAGTCGTCCTCACATCAATAAAATTGGACTTGATTTAAATTTTCAAATTTGACCTATATTTGCAAATCAAACTAAAAAGACTATTTTAACCTGAAAATTATATTACACTGTAATACGATTAGGCAACTTTCTATACCTAAAATGCTCCATAATTTCTAATTCTGAAATATTATATATTAGATTCAATTATTCAAAAAATATAAATTTATTAATAACTATTTTCTTAAAAATGAACCAAACTTAATGGAGATGGTTCAATAAATAACAAAATATAAATATTACAAAATCATAAAATTTAATGTCTTTTAACCAATTTTGGTAAGACCATAAATTTTATGTCTTCCATATTTGAGCACTGAATCATTTTACAATTTCTATTTCTTTTTTTTTTGCATACCAAATATTTTGTGCTGATTATATATATATTTTATATATATGTATGTATTATTAATATTGGATTTCTTCATGTTGTCTTGAACCGTTAAAAAGTATTTTTTGGATTTTTTTATTAGGTAACAAGAACATATAACTGTGTATATCTGACTGACACACCCAGATAACATAACAACAGGTCAATAAATGTAGATATCTTTTTTTTGTCATTTTTAGTTTTTGCATAATTTTTTGTTATTTATTTCCCATGGTAAAAAATATAAATATTTAATATGCAGTGGCAAAGACAGAGTCTATTACTTTTTAAATCAAGATTATGTTATAGTAAACGTGATAGACCACTGAATGTTAGCACTTTTGCCTATACTAAACAGAATTTTTATATTTGCTAAAGAAAAAAAAAATTATTTAGTTTGTTTTCGTTGCCCTGGTTCAACAGTTAAATTTTTTTTTTGCAGATTTTAAAAGTACGATAAGGTTTTTTTCTTTATTATAGAATTTAAAAAGGAGGTTCAAAATACGAAATAGATTATTAAAATGTTTGACCTGTTTATCTTTCTTTACTTTTTGTACTATAAAATAGAATGTATGTTATAGGTAAAAGAGGTGGTATCAAAATTTGAAATGCAATAATTTCAAATGCATTAAAAATTACTATTAATCTGACGGTTGTGAATGATGAAAGGAGAGAGAAAGGAGAAAGAATTTTAATTTTCTATTCAAGACATCTTGCAATTTTTGACAAGCTCTAAATTTAATCTTTGATTGTAATAATCTTTATTTCTTAATTAGAAAAATGAATCAAATAGGTGAAAATGGTAACAATATATAAGACATATAATAGATAATTTTCCACTATTTTAATTTCATTTTTATGAAATTTTATCCGAATTTTCCACTATTTTAATTTCATTTTTATTGTCAAACAAAATAGTACGTAAACACTGTAAATCTTGGATAACTTATTAATTCTCTATCATGAAGTTTCTTACTTCCTTGATGACTTTAAAATAATAAACATTTTCCCATAATGAATCAACACAATTCGATATATCCTTAAAGTATATGTAGTTGTTCCGATGATAAAGAAATCTTGCAAATTCCTAATTCCTTATAGTTCTTACCTATAAGCCTTGACTGCTTGAATAAAGTGGTCCAATTGGTGTCACTTTTGTATGTTGAAAGCTATGAAGTCATACGAAAATCTCTGTAAAGATTATGTCTAGCTTCAAATAGATCCAATACGCCATTACAGAGATAAATCTTTGCAAATTATGTCTCCATAATATATTATGGCACCAAAAAAATTTCTATAAATTTAATATTAAAATTTTCATAAAAACAAAAATATTTTCTCTATTGCACATAATGAATCAGTCTCTAAATTTAGAATTGCAATTAGAAATTGATGCACTTGATTTCAATGAAAAATTATCATATCTATAATATTTTTATTTTTTAAATAATTTTACATAATTTCAAGTTTATTGATTTTAATAAAAATTAATTTTATTTTTTAAGTTGATTTGATGATTTTTCCAATGTTTTCTTTACCCTCGTACGAGTATAAATAGAAAAAAAATCTTGAATTTTGAATAACAAAAATAAATCATAATGTTAATTAATTTTCCACTTCTGTCTGGAAATTTATATAATTGAAAAATATAAATTAAAAGATTTTTAGAATTGAATTTGTATTAAGCTTCAATACTTGGTAGGAGGCGTGTGAGATTTTAAACTTGATGAATTAAACATTATTACTTTTTCATGATATTTTTTTCTTGTCAAGTATATACCAGTAAAAAAAAATTAACATTGCCACTACACTACATAATTATAAATTTCATATTTTTGTACTGCACCTTAAATTATTTATAAATATCTTATAATTGTAACAATTATAATTATAAAATTCCTCATTTAATAATAATTTATTAAATAAAGCATGAAATTTTTGTTTTATTTTGGTGTAATTTTTCATAATTTCCAATTATGTTACTTAAACTTTGTATTTGTATATAGATATTATTTATATGCGGGAAACAAAACAGACAGACAAAAACAGAATTGTCTGTCCATAACAAAAAAAGTGTTCAACAATTATAATAGTTTAAATATGTTAAATCATAAAAAATATAATAATGAAAAACCAGTATATTTAAAACAAATTATGTGCAATGTTTATACGAAAGATTATCCAACATTGGTGCATTATGTGTACAACGAAAAAAACGTCTAAAAATGTAATAAATTTTCTTTTATAATTCCACTTTCCTGTACGATGACCCAGTGACCAACTGGTTATTTCTCCTTAGAGCACATAAAGTCTCTGGGTATATACAGAAAATTTCTGATTAATGTCTGGCTTTTGGTTTACTTTATGGGATAATAAAAGTGAAAATGAAAATTAATATAGAACATAAATATTGTATAATGTTAAAAGGAAATTGTTAATTTTTTCGATTAATAGAATTTAATTTTTTATTTATTTATCTTTTTACAATTCATATTCATCATTTTCCAATATGAAAACGAAACCTTTTGGAAAAGAACAATTTTGATTTTGATTTTAATTTTGGCTGGCTAAGGAAAATTGTTTGGAACAACTCGAATTTGAATTGCAAAACGTCAATTATACCTGGAAAAATTATAGCTAATTTTAAAATGAAGAATGTCTATTGAACTTTATGCAAAATTTTATAATAAGTACAACAAAAATTTCTTTGCAATTATTTCGTAAATTTCTTGTAAATTATTTATGCTTGTTTTGAAAATCTCCATAATCATTTAACTGCCGCCAAAATATTTTGTCTACCTTTACTAATTATGAAAAAAAATATGGGCATCACGTTTTTTACGTTTCTTCGACGAAGGAAACTGATGAACAAAAAACACAAAATATTACAACAAAAAAAAACTTGTAAATTTTTACACTTTTTACAAAATTACTATAATATGGGGTGTACATAAATTATCAGATTATTATTTAACATATTATTAACATTTTTTCTCTTAATTTTCAGTAATAGATACTTGTAATTTTTTTATGTTATGGGGTTTTTTTTTCGTTGTTTTTGAGTTATTATCATTTTATTGGCATAGTCACGATTTTGTTTTTCAATTTTTCAATTTCAAAAACAAAAAAAAAAAATTTGCAATTTCATAAAATGCGAATTTTTTTCATTGTACAACTAATCTAAGTTTAATTAATAAAATTATTAGATAAATAAATAAAACTTTTTATATAATTAATACAAAATTAAAGGAAAATAATGTTAAATAAAATTTATATAAAAGTGAAAGTAATAATTAAAAAAGAATTATTGCTAATAGTTTTAAAATGATTATTGTCGCTTACGAGTTGTAATTAATTTAGGTCATTTTATTTCCCATTTATCATATTAATTTTTCTAATTTTTCTAATTGACGATCCTAGAAATGGTTATAAAAACCTATGAGCCATATGCAAAGATGGTTTGCAAAATTGAGGCTTATAGTTTGCTGCATGTATCATATCATAGTTCTTATCTGACTTCTTCAACATCTTATGGAGCATTCATATTATATATGGTGATTACACAATAATATCACTAATTAAATTAATATCTTTGGGAGTTATCTTTGTGCCATCTTAATTTCTAAATTAATGCTTAAGCTATGCGATATCTTCGACATTACTGGTACTGGGCTGACTGAATGGCAATGTTGGCAATGTATTATTACGATATATACTTAGAATTTTCACTTAACTAAGAAATTGGACTTCAATCTCAATAAAAAGAATATAGCAAAGATTTCGAAGTTCAATTTAAATGAAAATAATTAATTTATTCTAGATCCGTTTTATTCGTGCATTTAGTCACTCAAATATATCTAACAGACTATAAACAATATAATATATATCCAATTATATATAAAATTTATGATAAATTAATTAAAATAATCGATCACGATAATTATAATTGCGATCTTTTTTTTATATAGTAATCAAAGTCAAAGTCACAATTACAGAATTTCAAAATTAACTCACAACGATCCCCCTTTTTAAATGCCCACATGGCGCTGTTATTTGTTATTATTATTTTGAAATAAATAATTTTATAAATAATTATTTATAAAAATTATGATTACTTTAAACAAAAATCTATCTAACTTTAATTAATTACGATTCAATTTTAACTACGTATACCAATCATATTTATTTCTTATTTACGTAATTAAAACAATTGATTTCCATTAAAAGATTTTCACTAATCTTATGTCATTTTTAATTACAATAAATTTTATGTGGGTTGTTTTAGGAGATTCTTTATAATCAAAATAATTTTTTAAAAATAATTTTAGTTTTAATTAACATCCGAAGCTGTCAGAATTGCTATTAAAAAAAAATTACTCAAGAAAATAATTAAAGTATTTTAAGTTTAATTTAAATGAGAAAATTAATTGTGTGAACATTTTTTGTGAATAATTAACATTTTACTGTCGAAAAACATATAATTTTTAACATATTGAGGTATTAGCATATTTAAACATTAAAGAATTTTTAGCATAAGAAATTTCTATATCATAAAAATTGATAAAAATATATTAAAAAAAAAACAAAAAAATATATTTTTATTTTAAACTATTAATAAATTTCCTGTTTTATTTCCAGATCAACATGTAAATCTACTTTCAAAATTCATATATTTTTTTTTTGAATAAATCAAAAACCACCCGTTTTTTATTTTTGGATAGAATATTTTTCAAAAAAAGCAATATCAAGAAGAAGTCACAGGTGTCTGACCAAAGTCACCAGGTGTCCCAAAATAATAATACTTATAGAAATTTAAATTACAAATATTTCTGTATAGTTGATTTATCTTTCAAACTGTGATAAAAACAAAGAAATAAAAATGGTAAGTACTTAAATTTTACATTATAATTTAAACAAAAGCTTATAACTCTAAGTGTACACTAATAATTCACCACCAACGTCGACATAATTATTGTGAAGCCACTTCATAAAAATATAACTTTAAGAAAATATAATTTAGACTGAAAGTTTAGAAGATTAATGATTAGGGAAAGTTCAATTTTTGAAATAAATAAGAAAAGTGAATTTATTTATTTTAAAGAAAGCTTCAAGAAAAATTTATAAATCTTGTAAAATTTAAGTCTAATAAAAATGTGACTAATTATGATTAAAAATGTACTTGTTCCTATATACTGTTTCTATTGCAATGATTGAAGAAATTTAATTATTAATCAAATTTTCAAAACTATCACTTGTAAAAATTTCAAGAAGTAATTAAATTCAGGTCACAGAAATAAGTGGAGAAAATTCTATAATATGTTGAAAATATGAACATTTTGGCTGTTGGTTCTTACATTTTAGTTAAATTGGTACCCAGAATGTCCGCCATTTTGTTTAACAAACTACAATAAGTATAAATACTCACAAACGGTCCACTGTCTACCCCGTATTATTGGCGAACTGACTACATTTTATCTTGTAAAAACAATATTATTAATATCTCCATAGCTGATGGTAGCTTAATTTATGACAAACTAAAATTAAATAAATTTTTCTATTTTAAAAAAAATGTATTTTCCAGTTAATTATTTCTTTTATCGTCCAGGAATTTCGTCATTACTATACCAATATTCAAAATATTTCAATTTGGTACTGTAAACTATCTGTAAATTTGTCAATCTGTTAAATGTTAAATTGTTGTTCCATTACTCAATAACTTCGTTAATTAATTTGATAAAAAATTGATTAAAATTCAAAATAAGATTGACAGTAAAATAGAAATTAATTTTATATGTGAATATAGAATTTATAGCCATAGTAAATACGAAACATTATAAACTTTTTATAGTTACAACAAAATGTATTACTTTATTATTATATTTAATTAAGATCTTATAAATTTTTAACCTATTATATTGAATTAGAAACAATGTAACTAAAATATGACAAAAAAAAACATTCTTATCTCAAATCTTTCATTAAGTCAACATTTAATGACCAAATCTTTTAGCTATACAAATAGAAATATTATATATAAATCCATTCTCTTATTTGGTGGCGCTAATTAAAACTTTCAATTTTTGCTATACTAACATGAAAAATCTTATGCAAATATATTTAACTAAAAAGCACAAATTAAATTTGAATTAAAAAAATTTGACTTCCTGATCGATATTTAAAATTTATAAAGCTAACATAATATACTATTTTTTTGCACTCTACATTATTAATCATTATAAAGATATAATTAAAAATATTTTTATAATTTTTTTTTTGTATTTAAAACCCAACCTTTATTTTGTTCCAAGTCAAACACCTACCCTCAGGTCAAATGCTTAAGTATATTTGCAAAAAACAAAATATTAAAATTTATAATTATAAACGAGCTTTTTTATATCTTAAATGAGATATATATTAAATGTTTATTAATTAAAATTTGTTGGAAACTTATATGCTGCAAATAAGTTCAATGCTTTTATGGAGCGGCAAAAAAAATTTCTTGAGGATATTTGAATTTTATTTACTATACATTTTACACGGATATTAAAAAATATGTTATAAGAATGTTTGTTAGATGGAATGTTATAATGTAAAAAGTAAATTAATTTCAAATATTATATTATTTAGTTCTCACAAACTATAATGGAAAAAAGCTTTTTTGTTTTTTTTTTTGAATTGGTTAAAGGTCATTTTAAAGTTTAACATTGAAGTCTTCCGTAGTCCGGTAATAACATAATTAAGTAGATTAAATACTGGGCTTGTTTATATAAATATGAAATATGTAATTTTCTAATAGATTAAATCTAAAAAAATGTTATAACAATTGTTTGTTTTTTTTTTTTTTTGGGAAAGATATGAAATATTTTATGATACAGAAATATGATGAAATATGTCCAGTAAGTACTTTAATTATTTATGCCAAAGAGTAATTTGCAGTAGAAAATGAGTATGGAAATTATAGTAAAATTGACACATTTCATGGAAGAACTTTTAAACAAGAATGGGAGATCTTTAAATTCGTGTTAGAAAATGATTTTCTTACTCTACATATTTTACCTTGATTTGATCAGAGCATGCTATACGATACGCTCTGATTTATGGAGAGGTGTTAAAATTAATTATTTATCTGCTTTCTGGATAGATGACAAATGAAAATATATAATTTCCCAATGGTGTTAATTTGAAATTATCTATACCCTTTTGAAATTTTACATACCAGCTTTAATCAACTCTACGTCCAGTCTATCGACAGTACTTCTACTCATTAGTAATGATAGTTTTTTGTATGATTATCTGCTTTCATAAAAAAACAAAACAAATTATAATAAATTGGAATCGTTACTTTATTAGATAAAGATTTACAACAACAAAAAACGCTATACATATTAAAAAGTGGCATATATAACAAAACTATTTGTTAAAATCTTTTATGCAATCCTAAGGTGTCAAAGCTTAAAAAATATTTAACTTGTCAGAGTAGAAACAAAAAAAAATTATATTATATTTTGAAAAATTGTTGGACTATATCAAAATTATGCAATATAATAATCTCTGTTAAATGATTAATTAAAGTGTCACTCGCGTGAATGTAAAAAAAATTGGCAATTTTATTTCATTATAGTTATATAGTGAAACAACATTTCCAAATTTTTACACATTCACGTGAGTAACTTCCTCTAATTTTTTATGTAAAAAAAAATAAAACTGGGAAAATTTATATAAATAATTTTTTTTTTTCTGATTTTTGTTAAACAGAAGCTTAAATTTTTAAGTTATAATCATAAATTCGAATTATGGTTCGTTGAACAAACAAAAGGTCATCACACTACAATATGTCAATAACTTTAAATTTTTGAAAAAAATCTCAATGAAAGTGACTGTCATTTTCTTAAATATTAAAATTAAATTTTATCCATTTCCATTTATAATTTAGTTTTATTATTATTACACTTATAAAAATTATATAAATTATTGTAATAAAAATAATATTATAAAATGGAACTTTTATATAAGAATTAATCAATTGTATTATTAATCTTAAAAGTTTGGTTAATATACTAATTTTAATACTCATTTACTTTAATAAGAAGTGCAATATTTATTTAGTTGGATAAGAAATTAAAGAATTTCAATAGAAATAATCATTAATTATAAAATTATATACTTTCATTTTCATTGCTCTGAAATTTCGCAGACACGAAAAATATATCATACTTAAATTTTAAGTACACTAAAAATGAAATAATACCATCATATATAAAAAAATTTTATTTTACTTTCAACATAAATTTAGTCTATTATAAAATTTTAATATTTCAACAAATGCAAAATATGAAATAAACAACGATTTAATATTATTTAAAATTTTATCGCTTCGCTGACCCTACTCGTAAATTCTGACAATCTGAAGATATTGACTTCCCATTTTAACACTCATTAACTATAAAGCCTAAAAAAAATTTTCTTGATTAATTTTCCATTTTTGTTATTTACTTTAATTTCCTTAATTTAAATATTAAAATTTATGAAAAAAAAAGATTAATTAATTGAATTTTTTTTTGTTTATTCAAGAGATTTAATTTCAGTTTGTCTTATGAAATTTTGTATTGAAATTTTAAGCTATTGCGCGCAGCTTATTTATCCAATAAGCTGAATTTAATGGTTCGTTAAAGAAGCACTTACAAATCAAATGAACAGAAAAAGAAATGAAAATTAATGAAAAAAAAAATTCCTTAGGCTTTTTTTTGTTGTTGTTATATTTAATCTTATATAATTTTATAATTATGATTGCACTTGTTTTTTTTTTGGTGCAATTTTACTTTATGCTTTTGTGTTTTATGGTAAATGATTAATTTCAATATAATGTAATATATTTCCAAAAATAATTTACCAAAAAAAAAATTTATTGGAATTTTTATAATATCGTAATTATTACTTAATTATTTTGCATAAAAAAAGATAAATTACAAAAATTACAACGAAAAATTAAATATTTCAAATATTTTTGTAAAATTTGTAATAATTAATTGAACAGAACAGAAATAAAATTAATACTTTTACTAATTTAAAGTTTATGATGATATCGAATTTTTCTCAAATATTTTTTGTTCAAGGTAGAAAAATTTATGACAATTTTATATGATAGACCATTGAAAAGGTTCATTGAAATTAAACCTTTCAAAACTAATCTCATAAATTATTAATATATTTAAATATCGTAATTGATATAATGTACTAACTACATTTGTGAATTTAATAATAGGAGAGAAATATAATTTAATTTTTAACAATTTAAGGTGTCACGCGAACACAAGTATTTTTTTTATCTAAGAATTCGTGGTAATTTTAATGAAATTTACAATTAATTATGTTGCATTGAAAACTTTATTGCATAACTAATATACAAAAATGTAATTGCAACATTAAATTACATAGTATATTTTTTTGAATTATCATATTATTAATTAAATTGCATCCGAAAAATGTTGAAAAAATAAAAAGTTATTGCTGGGCTGCGTTACTCGAACATTTTTATTAAATCGAATACTAACAAGATACCATTCAGTTTATTAAGAAAATATTAATAACATATATATGGTATTAAACTTAGTTATCGCCAATTAGAAATAGTGATAATGTAATTTCCGTAGACGACTATTAAATGTAATTATATCCTGTAACTGTACTACTATTTTGTACAGAGTCTTACAATCATTGTATAAACTCTTACAAAGTGCTCTTCCTTATAAAGTATGAATAATTCAATATTTGGCTTAATATATTAATTAATACTAATTTAACAAACCCATTTTCATTATTTTACGACCAAATTAATCTTAAAATATCTTTTATATAACCATTGCAAAAAACAAAATTTGACCCTAAGAATTCCATTAATGAAATCTCAATAAATTATCTCTACAAGTCAATTAATTATATATTAATTGTAAAACCATATACTAATATAAAAACAATATTTAAAAAAAATATTTCTTTTCACGTTTTCAAACCACCATCAATATATAATTAATTTATTGTAATTTATATTATTAATTTTATTTCCATTTTACAGATGAAATCATTTGCCTTGCACTTAATAGTATTCTTCATTATCGAATCAAATTTTCATACAAGCAGAAATTTATATTCAACATCATTAATAGCAGATGCAATAGCGCCACCATCACCAAAACATGCCATAGGCCAAGTGTTAATTGATGAAACAAGAACGGCACACGACTATAATAATAATAATAATAATAATCATCATCATCGCCATAGACGATTAAATAATTACAATTTTACTGCAATAAATAATAACAACAATAATAATGTTGATGATGATGTTGATGGCAGTAGTAGTAATAATTATAATTCAGCAACCGGTAAAGTTTTTGAGCTGGAAAACAATAACCAACAGCAGCAGCAGCAACGAAATAGTAAAAACCGTCAATCTCATCAGACAACAAAAACGTGAGTTAAAAAGAATATAAAATATACCATATACATAAATAATTTTTATTCATGAAAGTTTCATGAACAATAGAAAAATTTGTCTAGCTGGTAGTTTAAAGTTAAATTTTATAATTTATAACCTGTGAAATATAAGAGTCAAAAAGATTAAAGATACTTTATTTTAGAAATTTAATTATATAATATGATATTTTAATTATAAATCATTCATTGGTCTTTCAAATTTATTGCTACTTCACAAAATTTACAAAAAGATTTATTTATATTTTATTTTTTATAGACCACGAATGATTCAACGTTTAATTGGTGGTCATATCAATCATCCAATACAAACAAATACAGAAGAACATTTAATTTTATCAACATCAACAACAGCACCATCAACTCGAAGTCATTTTCGTAGAAAATTAAATCATACGAGTAGTACGTACCGAACATTAAAACGTAGAAGAGTATCAGTATTAAAAAATTTAATAACAACAACACCAAAATCTGAACCAAAAATTGATGAAGATAATTTGAACGATGATGAAGCATTTTTAGATGATGAACCTAAAGATTTAGACAATTGGGATAATGGAATTTTAAGACTGAGTGCTGGTGATGGTAAAGAAGATAAATTAAAATCAAAGAAAAAATTTGATAATATGAAAACGTTATCAGAACAAGTAAAAGAAGGAAAATATGGTTTAATTGAAAATGAAATATTTCAAAAAACACCAAAACGTCCTGGTGTCATAAGTTATTTACAAAATGAAGAATTTCCACATGACAATGAAAATAGTTATGGTGGTTTAAATGATGAAGATATTTGGTTAGCGGAAGATCATTTATTAGTAATTAAAGGTGGCGGTTTAAATGAAAAAGATGATTTGAAAGAATGGGCACCAATTGATGATTATGAAGCAGCTGGTAGGCAAATTAAAATACCGAGTAATCCCAAAGTACCACCACCATTTCCAGTCCAGCTTGAGGAAAATGGACCATTACAGTTTATCGGAAATAATAAGTTCACGTTCATCGATCCGATCCTTAACGAATCGTTATCAATATATACCAGCGGCAATGAAAACTACACGCCATCCGAAACAGAAAATAATAACGAAAAAAATATACTTACCGGGCAAAGAACGATCGAAAATACTACAAAAAATATTGGTTACTTCTACCCACAAACCAATCCGATATCTTGGCCCGCGGCCACGTTAGATGACAATCAAACATTCTTTAATAATGGTGGTGGAAAAATTGGTGGTTCATTAGATAATTCAACTGATTATATTGATGAAGATGATCCATCTCTATATTATCCTCCACCATATAGTTTTGTATATAAAAGTAATTACTCAAATCCAGTACCACCAGGTCCTTTAGTACCAGGAATTGTTCTTCCACCACCAGCAGAATCATTTAGCCGATTGGAAGATGAT
Organism: Empis stercorea; assembly: GCA_949752835.1. Taxonomy (NCBI): domain Eukaryota; kingdom Metazoa; phylum Arthropoda; class Insecta; order Diptera; family Empididae; genus Empis; species Empis stercorea. The sequence goes on along the minus strand of OX457087.1, from coordinate 53,204,231 downwards.
TCAAAGAAAAACCAACAAAATGGAAATGAAATTCCTTTCAGACAAATTCTTACAAAAATATCAGATTATAAAATACCATCATCAAGTAGGCAACAAATTGTAAGAACAACAACATTAACTCCGCTAACACTTCCACATGAACAGAAGAAAGAAATTGTATATACTGTAAATCAACCTGGAAAAATACAAAACAATGTGGATTACTATTCTAATCAGCAACAGCAAAATATAATATCTCCTGTACCTTTACCAGTTCCTGAGATCATATCTTTTGTGCCAAAATCTTCTTCTACTAAAGACACTTTATCTAAAGAAAATCCAATTTATTATGAATACTTTGAAGCTCAGAAAACTCCCGCTACAAATCCAATTTATTATACTGAACAATTAACAACATCAGCACCTGCACCACCAAGTACTACTAAACCAGCAATGGTATCAACACGACCAACTCGGCCATCCAGAAGAAGACAAAGAGTAAAACCGACTACAAATCAAACACCAGTTCAACAGCAACGAAATTATATCAATAGGCAATATCTCCCTACTCAACCTTCTCCTATAAATTATAATGATATAATTTATATAACACCTAAACCAGAAATTCGGCCAAATGGTGTTCCATTGACAAATAACGATAATTTTGTACCAATAGTTAGTAAACCTGCCTTTAAAAGAAAACCAATTCAAAATTTTAACCATGAAGTTGATGCAATTCGTCAAACTCTACAATATTTTCACATTGACCAATTACCAAATAACAATATTCAACGTAAACCAAAAGAAAATTCTGTATATCAATATTCCGTTCAACCAACCAATCCACCAATTACTCAACCACCAGTTTTTGATACAGAACCATTTAAACCAATGGTTAAATATAGTGTCCCTGCTGGTGATGTAAATGGTTTTAAAGCAATTCCATTTGTAAAAATAGATAAAACAAAGGATACAAGAAATGAAAATTACTATAATCAACCATCGACAGCACAAATGCCAGATGATAAAGTACGTGTGCAAATTATTTATGATCCAGCACAACAATTTCAAGATTATTATTCGTCATCTGCAGCAGTTTCTCCACCAGTTTCAGGACAATCAGGAATCCATAACAATAATGTTCCCATCCCAACAACATCCAAAACTGATCGTCCAACACAGAAACCTTGGATATCGATTGAGAAACAAGTTCTTGAAGAAGTAAGTAATAATGCCAACATTCAGAGTCGTCCTCCAAAGAAACACCGTCGTCCTGCTTTTCGTAAAATTGAACCAAATTCAAATCAATTTTCCGGTTATTTTTACGGTCCTCCTCAGTCACTACCTCCGAAAGTCGTAGCCTCCACATCACCACGACAAAATAATCGATACTATGATGAACCATTTTCAAATCATATTACAGCAATTCAAAATAAACTAACTGAATATCAACAACCAAGGGGTCAGCAACAGTGGAATTTGGAAAATGACACTTACGTTAATTATGTTAATCCAAGACCACCAATTAATCCTCAATCAGAGTTTATAGCAAGAAATTATAAAGAAAGAGAACAATATCGCGTTGAAACACCACCAGCACCTCAATCAATAGCACGTCAGAAAATATGGAGTTTAGAAAATGATACATATATAAATTTTATACCAGAAAATCGACCACCAATTAATCCTGATGCTGAATTTATACCTCAACATAGACAAAACATGCATGCACAATCTTTACAGTATCGACAACCATATCGTCAACAACCTCAACAATATCAACAGCAGCAGCAACAACAACAACAGCAACGACCATGGAGTTTAATAAATGATACTTATGTCAATTATGTGCAGCCTAGACCATCACTTAATCAAAATGCTGAATTTATAGGAAATCGTCAACAAATTTATCCACAATATTATCAACAGAGACCACAAAATAATTTCAATGGACAGATACAACGCCAGCCACAACGAGTATCACAAAATAATAATGGTGGTGCTGTATATCCTGGACATTCATATATAGGTGATACAGATGTCAATTATCGTCCACCTTATCCCCAAATTAATCCTAATAGTGAATTTATAAATGCACAACAGTCACAATATCAGCAACAAAATTATTATCAGCAACAGAATAATCAATTTGGTAGTAGTAATAATAATAATAATAATTATCAACATAGGAAAAGATCACCAAAGTGAAAATATGAAAAAGAGTGATAGAAGAGGACAAAATTGAAAAACAAACAAATTCTTTAAAGTCCTTTGTATAAATAATTTTGTGATTAAAAAGTAACTAATTTTTGTCGTTTTAACTACTTAACAAAAATATTTCTAAGATTGTGATTGACATAATTTAAAAACAAAACAAGAAAACTTTAACAAAAATGAATCTAGCCAATAATTAAATTATTTTCATCAAAAAATATATGTATATATATACGCAAATATGACGTTTATTCTTTTCTATTAGTTAGTAAGGACTCACAACAGCAATTATTGTGATTAATTAAAATTTAAAATTTTACAAAAACCTATTCTTTGATTTAGCTCCATCCTTAGTATAAGATAATATTCATAAATTGACCTTAGAAGAACCCCTTTGGTATTTATTACGTCAAAGAACTCATTAGCTTCGAACAAGTTGGAATACTTAATCTTATTCATTTACTTAAAGAATTTTAATTAAAATCATTAAATCTATGATTTCATAATATAATGAAATTGATCCCTTAAAATGATTCAATAATAACCCAAAACCAATCAAATCAAAATGATGTAATGGTTATATGTGTCATCAGCATGAAAAGGATTAAAACTGCAACATCATGGCCGAAGTATAAAAACTTACACAGTCTAGTATACACCAGAAAAATTCATTAGTATACTCTGTATTCTAACCAATTTACTTTCTACAATTTCTTCTTTCTGAAAATTATCTAAAAATAATTTTTTCAAAATAAAATTAAAATAAAATATTTGTAAATAAAATATAAAATATTTTATATAATTTATTAAATTATTAATTAAAATATAATTTATATAATTTAATTAAAATAATAATAATAATAATGTGATTGATTATAAAATAGAATTTGGAATTCAAGTATTCGAAAATATGTTACTAAGGTTAAGCTTATTAAGTATATATTTAATTTAAAAAAAAAATTATTTAATCAGCCATAAAAGTTAAGTTTTAATAATGTTATTATATAATTTATAAAAAAAAACATTAATTTATGTTTTTTGTAATGAAACATAAAAAAGCATTTTTTAAATAATGCATAAAATGCTTCTTTTTTTTTTTTGGTAAAAAATATAAAGTGAGAAATGATAATCAATTTATATTAATAAAATGTTTATGCATTAAGAAAATTTCAAATAAATTTATTAGTTATAAGCTTAAAACTAAATTATGACGTGCTTTATTTTTTTTTTAAACCATTTTATATCATTTTACTTAAATTGTAATAATTTTTGTTTTATTATTTTGTATATTTCTGTTCAACATTAAAATTGATTTGCATAAAATTATGAGAAGTTTTGTATTTAAAATAAATAAATTATATTTGCAAAAAAAATTTGATTGTAAATTTTATTGTATTTTATTACTGAACCATAAAACGAAATATTTAGGAAGATTTAGAGTAACACTGGACTTGTGATTAAATCAGTTAATCACAAGTCCAGTGTCCAGTGTTAGTTATCTATTCTAGAGGCCTCTTATAGATAAGATGAAAAAAGGGCATCATAGATGAATTGGTATATTTAAAACCATTATAGGTTGGTTCTCCTAATTTCTTTTTCATTTTCATGTGCTCTCTTAGATGCAACCTTTGCATTAATATGGCCTCATAACCTCAATCGTGTGGCAATTGGTAATGTGCAATTTTATTTAAATCACCTACAGACATTGGGAAGAGAAGAGACTGATACCACTGACCACAAGTTGGAGAATTCTCCAAACTACGAAGTCGTTCATAACTATAAAAATTTAGACAATATTTGCTGGCACACTGAATAGCCAAATATTAGCTATCTTCGTTATAAATACTATCTTGAAATTTAATTTAACAATTTTTAACGTATTTGGCTTAAAATATTGTAACGTAACATAACAAAAATATTAATTTATCTTTCACATATTTTCCATATTTTTATATTCTGTTCAAATAAATGTACAAACATTGTCGTTTTGTTTTATAATTTTTCACTCGAATCTCCAATAAAGTCACGTCATTAAACCACAATGGCTAAAATTTTTGCATTTTTACAATAAGGAGTGTAAACAATTATTTTAAATTATCTTTTCTTTTACATTTTGGGGCCACATTAACAAACGGTATCTATTGTAAGTATTGTATAGAAACATAAAATATAGAGCAATGGTAAATAATATGTGCGCATAGTGCATAAATAAATGTTGTGCCCCTCCCTTTGTGCGGGCTAAATTTATTTATTTTTTATATAAATTTAAATATTAAAATTTTCATATTTTTTTAATATTGTAAATGAATAAGTAAAATGTTAAATTGTATAATAATTTTCTTATGATTTTTAATTTTGCACGACTTTAATTTTCATTCAAAACTGAAAACACATTTTTATATGTATATAATTGACTTTTTAATGAAGGTAAATAATGCTCCAGGTGCAAAATTAAAACTATTATAATATTATTCGCCTGTTTCTATCGGTGATAATTTTAAAAATTATATGAAACATTTAATATGGTCATTTATTAACCACATAAATTCTTAAATGCTAGAAATTAAACTATATTATATGCTAAAATTCCGCATACTTGATAAACAAATATTATGTATGTTTAACATAAATAAGTTTTTTTTAATGTAATTTATGCAATTTAATGTATTTTAAAAAAAAATACAACTTTGTAATTAAAGATTTTATTTCCTTATTTACTAAGTCTAAGAATTCTAAAACTTTTAACTATATTTTTAATATTATTGTTAGTTATATGTTTAATGAAGCTTTTATAGATTTAATTACTTTGACATATTGTCGACAATTTAATTCGATATATTAATTTAATGAATAGCGAAATTTTATTTTAAAAAAGATCAATAATTATTGACACGATATTGATTTATAAATATTATGAGAAAATTTCTGTTTGAAGTACAAATATTAATTATAATTAATTATTCAGTGTAAACGAAAGAAATGAGTGGCATTCCCGGCACCTTTAATTAAACTCAAAAGTATTTACCGGCAATCAATTTAATAATTCATTAAAATGAATTTTAAAAACGTAAGTGAAACAGATTTTTCCACTAATTCTTTTCCCTCCTGGAATAACTGAATAATTAAATTTGTTACTTCCTTAGTTTCGAGGGGGAGCAACTATTAACTGGTAATTAAGATCGTAATTATTATAGTCTGAAAAAAATCTGTAATTTCGTATTACTAAGTTAAATCCTAATTAAAATTAATCTTATAAATTTGATCTAATTTTATTTTATATTAAAAATCACGTAATCTTTACGTGCCAATTTGATAATGTCTGTCCTTGCGTCATATACGAGTATATGTAGAAAAACTTAAAACAACAATAATGTTTTGTTTTTAGATTTTTATCAATTTCCGTAAATTCAAAAATTCCTTAAAATTATTTATAATGTTAGAATTGCTAAAACACTTCAACTTTTTTTAATTCAATTAAAATTTATTTTATGTTAGCATGGCAAAATAACACTCATATTTTAATTTCAAAATATATAATTTCCTAATTTCATATTCAAATTCTTAGTTAATAATAATTGTTTATGCATTATTATAAAAGTGGATATATATGCAAACTCAACTGGATCATATTGAAGCATATAATTAAAATTTTTACATATTATAGCACTTTACAAATTTAAATTCCTATTTAGTATTAGTAGCAATGTAAATTTGCTTATTAATATTAGAAGCATTAATTTTTAGTTAGCAATTGATTTGTTAAAAAATTAACAGAAATTTTTTCACAGATATAATTTTCATCTGATGTAAATATACCTCAGGCAAATTATACATTGATTTGAAATAAAATGATAATTTTCATGTTATAAGTGTTATATGTTATACTTACATATTATTCCGAAAATATATTCTGTATTTTGCCTTGTCATCTTTGTCAAATGAAAATAATTGTTTTTATGTGTCATTATTTTAAATTAATACTAAAAAAAGACTTAAGGCAAATAATTGCATAAATCTAAAAATTCATAAAAATTTACATAAAAAATTATTTTATAAAATATTAATTTTCCCTTTTTTTTTATTCAATGTTACTTTACATTTTTCTGAACATTTAAAATATTTAAATTAATTAAAAAAAAAATTTCAATTCATTAAAAATAATATTTAAAAGTTTTAAAAATAAAAAATCGAAAAAACAAAAAATGCAATTTGATTTATGAATTTGTCCTTGATACAAAGAAAAAAAAATATTATACATAGTTTGTTTTTTAATTTCAATTCAATTTATATAATTAATTCCAATAAACCACAATAACATAAAAGCATAATATACAATATTAAAATGCAACATAAAAGATATTTTTCTTAAAAGATATACTCCGATTAGGGAGTGTACAGTTATATTATTATTATTATTATTTTTTGTATACTCATTTACCTTTTATATATATATTTAATGGAAATTTATTCTAAAATTAATATTATGTATATTATAAAGGTGAATTGAATTGTGATTAAAACAAATTATTTTACGAATCATAATGTTTTACCGTTGCTAAAAGCATATAAAAATTAACTTGTATAAATAAATAAATTCCCCCCCACGCAACAAAAATTATAAATTTTGTTTGCAACATATAAAAAAAATTATTTACTTACGATAGTGTAATACGAAGAAATACTAAAATTAATTACATATCGATTTCCTTTTTGATTGCATGTTTACCTGCACCTGCAATTTGTATATATATGCTATAAGGTGATTAACCTGGTGGGTGGGAAATATAATCTTTATATTGTAATTAACACTTTTAATATACTTTTTAGAATAGTGGGCGGATATTTGGATGAAGAGAAAAGAAGTACGTTCTACCTGAAACTGAAAGTGCTTCTATATGCGTTATAAGTTCGGACCTGGGATTTTTCAAGTTTTGTCATTTAATTATTATAAAAATTACTTAACTTTAATTACGGATATAGTATGATTGTTTCTAATTTTGCACAACAGGTAAAACATTATGATTCATATTACGTGCATGATTTAAATATTCCAAATAAACTAAAATTATGACAGACATTTTAAAATCCATTATCTGATGCCTTTAATCATTCATTCCACTGTTAGAAATATAGCATTTCGGCTTTTCCCAGAATAATCTTTGTATGCCAATGATTTATGACAATTCACGGTTCCTATTTAAATGCATTTAAATTATTAAAAATATGTTGACTTCATATTTCTTGATAAATCTTTTGAATACTGCAAAAAAATTGGCATAATTACTCCTTTTCTCTATAACAAAAAAAAAACTGCTGTTGGCCAAACGTTTTCGCTCAAAATTCACTTTTACTTTCTTGCTCGAAATTTTTATATAAAAAATTTATAAACCAGAAAAGCTTCAAAAATTTCTCTTAAAATTTATTACAATTTTCAAGTTAAATTGAACACAACATTGAATTTTAATATTATTTTCTTAACTAAATTAAAATATCTAAAATGTTGTACAAGTTTAAAGTCTTTTTATTTTTTTAATATAGTTTTTTCACGTTTCAGAAAATCAGAACTGATCTTTTTGTCTGTCTAGTCATCAAAAGAATATGTAAAAGAAATAATTAAATACCAAAAAGTTTTACCTGTGAAGAGTCTTTGCAGAAAAATTCATGAACCATAAAAAAAACCCGTACATAAACAGTGAGTTCATTGTTTAAGAATTACGACATTTTGATGGTCTTGTGATTTGGTGCATTTATATATGGAATCGTGAATAGTAAACAGATCAGCATTATATTTTGACACCGTCGCGTGCCATGGCTACTAAATTGAATGTATAATCATATACCAAGCTATATATACAAAAAGAAATCAATTAATGGTAAATTTTTTTGAAAGCGCAATGAAGTTTTTGGAAGATTAATATTTAAATTCAAATATTTTCTTTTTTTTTTTTGTTAATTTTTCTTTTCGATTAATTTTGAATTCAAGATAGAAATTTTGATAAATCAATTTTGAAATGGTTTTTAAGCAAAAATTTTGAAAAAAAACATTATAAATTTAATTGAATTTGCATAAAATTTTGAGAACAATTGTAACCTAAAATTAATAAGATTATTTTTTATATTTACGAAATGTTAAAATTATGCCGAAATATTTCAATAAATTCAGTACAGTGAATTGCAGATATTTCATTAATTTATGTAAAATTATAAATCTTGGTTATAAAATTGATTGTTTCTTAGTATGATTTTAAAAATTCCTTAAATAATGCGTTGCTTCCCAAAAAGAGCGTTAGTCTCCTGTTTCGAGACTTGATTTGTCACTAATTTTTTAATGCTGCCTTGCCCCAGGTTCATGTGGGATGATTTCAAAACAAATGCAACTTTTCTGTCTTTGTTACCAATGCCTAATTATGATATGATGACTTAAGGTACTGGTGCTACTCTTTTATGATTATAAAGTTACTGTTTGGTTGATGGTGGCATAGTTATAAGAGATAAATACTTTATTACATTACATTACATCTTCCAGATCTTATAAACCGAATATGCTTACAAAAAATGATTTTTTTTTAAATTTATAATAATCAATGGGTTCCACTAATTTATCCATCAATTTTTTGTAATAACTTAAGTAAAATAATGATTTAAATTGATAATCAATCAACTGAAAAATTAAGATTTAATATAATCATATATATTTTTTGTGGTTTTATATAATTTATGTACCTACTTTTATAGAAAGCGCAAAATTTTAAATTAAATATTTTGACTTTCTTTCTATTAACTACTTCATTATTTTGATTAAAAAATTTTCCAGAGTATACTTTTTCCACTATGGTTTCCTATATGTGTTACAATTTCTGACAGTAATTATTAAATATATATATTATACCAAAATAGCATGAAGATTATAAACAAAATCAAATATAAATTAAATATTTTATTAACAAAATAAAAATTTAATGTAAAATAAAATGTATTGGCTTTCACTTTTTTTTTATATATTTACTATTAATTATAAATTCTATTTTAAATTAAATTAATTAAATTTTTAAAGCTTAAAATTTTGACGGAATATAATAAATAAGTGCGCTGCTAATACTCTACTATGTCCGTTTATAAATCTGGAATTACAATTTAATGTTTTAGTAATCGTGTTAAGCTGCACAATAATATTCATGTTAAATGCAAATAATGGTAATAAAAAAATAATGCTTTAAACTGAAAATCATGAAACGTTTTATAGCATTACATGAAAATGAAAGCAAAAGTGCAGAAATTAATACAATTTTGTATACTTATTAAATTTTCGATTTATTTGATTAGAGTATTTTACTTACAAAATTTTTGGACTTGCATATAAATATAAAGATTTTATACTATTTTCAATATATAATTGACAATTTGTGAACAATTTCATAAACCAATCTGTTGATTAATTTAAATATGCCATGGTAGTTAAGTCAATGACAATTTGATAACCATCAGAAATATATCTAGAATCTTGAGTAAACTATATGGACGTACTATCAGCAGATAAAATTTCTGTTGCCTAATATCCAGATAAAATAAATTTTGTGTCTCATTTTAAGTAGAGTAATTTTACAAGGATTGTAAAAAGGTTTATAGTTTATATAAAATTGTTTACAGTCTAAAATTTAACATCAAACTACTCCAAAAATTTACTCTAACAATATTACATAACTTTAATGTTTAGACTATTGGGTGATAGTTACTAAAAGTCTTGCAAATATATTATTTGGTGACAAAAATTATATAATCTTATCGCTAAAGATTTTTTTTGATAATTTCATAATTTTTTTTATAGAAATAGGAAAATTCATCAGAGCATAAAACATTACATGTATATTTGTTTGTTATTTCGTATTATTTTAAGCATTTAGTAAATTTCAATTGCCAAAAATATGTAATAAACTATAAACAACAAAAATTCATAATAACATATTTTATTATATAAATTTTTTTTTACAAATTTCATATGAAAGGTTAAACCAGTATCGTATAATTTTATATACCATACAATTTCAAATTATTTTCAACTAATAAAGATGCGCTAATAATGATTTTATTTGTCAGCAAAAACAATATTTATATTTTCTTACATTTACTTTATAATTTAAAAAGTAACAATTTATAAATATAAATTTCTACATTTACTCAAATCCTCTAATAGAGATCAAACCGAGGTTAAAATTAATCATTCATATCATATAATTATTTATAATAAATATAAATTGTTATTACTAATGCCAAAATATTGGAATTTAATAATTATTGAGATTCAAGTGAATTTTTCCAATGGTAAAATGAAATTTTTCCATAAATATTTTAAATTATATAATTTCTGTTTTGAGAATTTAATTCGAAAAGTATAGAGTAATAAAATTAATTTCATAGATCCTTTTAATTTTTAAATGACTCAATTTCCAGATAAAAATTAGATTTATACCTGAATTAATTAAAGTAAATCATTTAATTTGTAGAAATTTAATTTATACCTGTATTAAATGACTTTTTACCCCCTACTTAATTCTTTTAGGATATGACTTCAGGTACAATGAGGTTTGACTTAAATAATAAATTAAAATATTTTATCCTGATTATATCCTGTATCATATTTTTATTTGGTATATAAAGTCCTGCAAAATAAATTATCTAAATTAGTTATCATAACTTAACCAAGCTATAAACATCGTGATTATTAATCCAGTGAATTAAGTTAAATAAATCCTTTATTAGTTATCATAAAATTTAAAGATAAATACAAACAGTGTCAACCATGAATTCAATTATCAATTACGGTCATGAATTACCAATATATTGCCAAATGCAAGAATGCCAATGGGTTGGTCATTTCACAGAGATCGAAGAACATTTTGAAATTTGTCATCCAGAGAATTTACGAGTAATTCGTCCCGGTTCATATTTTAAGTTAACATTTGGCGAATTACGTAAGAAATATCCTTTACTTCTATCAACACCCAATGGAATTTATTGGTTTGTACAAGACGACGAAAATTTCGAGTATGGAACTATTTCTAAAAGTATATTTGAAATAGGACCATCTAAACCAGTGGAATATTTCATCAAATTGAAGATATCATCAACACAGCAAACCAAAATGATCGGTCCATATTTATCACATGATCTACTATCAAATCAATACGATTTTACTATGAAAGTTGACATAATGAGTGATAGACCAAAAAGAATAGCTCCTAGTGTGATTATTTTATTTAAAGAATTCGACATTAAAGATGATAAGTGGCGTCCAATAAATTTCAAGAATCAAGAAAATTTTATTTGCAGCTCTTGTGAAAGTTTTGTATCAATAAGTGCTCCATACTTTTGCAGTAATTATCATCCCTTATGTGAGGAGTGTTTTGAAACAGTGATTAGTTCGGATTGTCCGAAATGTGAGATTTCTGAATATTGTCAACGAATTGAATTAGACTAAAATTGTAGTAATAATAAAAATATGTTTGAATAAAAATAAATTGTATTAAGAAAACCTTAAATAATTTGTAAATTTCTTTTTTAATAAAAAAAAATATGAATAAAAATAATTTTACTTTACCTATTGCTTTAATCAATTACTTTTCGCTTCTCTTTGCTTCCAGCCTTCACTTTCGATTGAATATTGATCCAAACAATAAAAAGTAGCTAATCATTCAATGACAAGTTTATCAAAGTCTATTATTTAATTCAACTGATGATCAGACAATATTGTATTAATACTAATGAGCTCTTCAGAAATACAATTGAAAATTAATCAACTATGACTTTAATAACCCAATTTTAACACTACGAAGAATTATAACTTATTTGAATCAATTAATGAATCAAATATTCGAAATGAAATAATCAATCATTTAAATTAATAAATTCGTAAATATTATGGTAATTATCTCAGTAGGAGACTATGATCTCCATTTTTGTTAAATTCATCGATACTTGAAATTCCAATAAAATAAACCCGAAAAAATATTGGGTCACGATGCATGATAAATTGATCACAAAATTAACATTCCTTCAAAATCATTTACAATAACATGTTTTGCATTAAGAAATTATAATTAAAAATTTGATCTAATCTATAATGCAATTTTTTTTATAAGTAACTAGCACGATATGCGTGTACCAAATTAAAAATCTTAATTTTTTATGATGACAAATTAATTAAATATAATTTGTATAACAATTTTCCCAATTTAAAAAAAAATCGTTGATCTAAAATGAATCGAAAATTAAATTATAGATGAAAAAAATTGGAATAGTGCGTGTTCAAGTTAAATGCTATCAGACAAACTAAATAATAGAAAGATTTGTTGATAAATAATCAAAAAATTATTTCAATAAAAGTAGTTACGCAAAACATTATTTTTATACTGTTTAGTAATTTTATGTAATATGTATATGTACTAACTATACTATAGCATAGACAGAATTGTCTCTATGGTACTGGGAAATTTTAATTTCTTACCATGAATTTTACCATAATTTTCATATAAATAAAATTTACTTTATAATGAGAATATTTTTTAAAATCTTGCATCATTTTAAGTTTACTAAAATGTACTTAATTTACTATAATAGTAATTAGTAAAGTTGATATTATAAAATAAAGTATGTAATTACTTCAATAGCATGCAATAATATCAATATTGATATTATGAAAATACGTAAAAAACAAGATTAAATTATAATTATAACTCTAGTAATGAGAATTACAACTTGTTAATTACTTTCAGGAATGGCACGCCACTAAAATTTTGCATACTATATATTGTCAAACCAAATAAATATTTTAATTATGTGTAGCTAGGAAGAAGGAACTTTTCGCATTCATTTTTAGTGACAGCGACAGCAGTGTTTGTTTTTTAACTCATATTTATTTATTAAAAAAATATTTTACAAATTACTATTTACAATTTAGTTAATTTATAAATAATTAATATTTACTTTGCAAAAAAATTATTAACTTTAAAACATATTTACAGACCAAATTGAAATTTTCTAGTAAAATTAATTAGATGTTCCATGTTTTTAAACCATATTTTAAATTACAAATTTACAAAAAGTCAAAAAATTACAAATAAAATATAATAAATTAATTAATTGTTTAAAATTAATCCAAAAATAGTTAAAGTCCTTTAATATATCCTAAAATTTATATAAGTAATTAAATTGGTTTCTATATAGTTAAATTAACATTTTAACATTATGTTTTTCCTTGCAAACATTTCTCTTCAAAATCATCAATAAAATTGGATATATACGTATTATTCATTATTTTATCATTCTTTTAAATATCTTTTCGTATATTAGAAATTTTAATTTTATTGTCCATTTTCATGTTACGCTTATCAATTATATACCAATAAAATAATTCACTAAATAAAATTATCGAACTAATTAATAAACCAAATATTAATATATAAAATGCTAATTGTAAATCATATAATGATAATATTTTAAATGAATAATTCTTTGGTTTATAATATTCATGTCGCATTTTTAATTTTTCATTAAATCTCATTTGATTAATCCAATGTTTAATTAAACCAGTTGTTAATATCCTTAATAATATATTATTAATAGGTGATAAAAATGGTGAATTTTTATCCATTAAATATCCAATAAAATATTTTTTTGGTTTTTCATTTAATTCATGTAATTGCATTCGTGTAAAATATTTTGAATTACTTAAATGCCTTAATGAATTTCGTGTAATACCAGCATAATTATTATTTATATTTAATATCATATGAGGATGGGTTTTACGTTCATGTTGATTTTGATTATAATATAACATTTTATTATTTAATTTATTATAAATTTTTGTTATATTTAATGGAAATAAATCATCTTTCATTAATTTATATTTATATAATATTTTTAAATTACTATTTGCTAATTCATTTAATGTATTTATATCATTATGATATAATGGTTTAATATAAACTGTTGCTAAATTTGATTCAAATATAACACCATATATTAATGCCAAAAATGATATACTTATTAAAAAATATTTTTCAGATGTAAATTTTGGTAAATTACGTAATCCAACACGTATCCATACAATCCATGTATCCATATAAATTTGATATAATTTATATTTTATATTTAATTCTGATGATGATAATGATGAATTATCATAATCATATTTTTTAATTATCCATAAATTAATATAGTGTAATATAGACCAAATTGTACCAAATATAAATCCAGATACTATATATAATATCCAAAAATAATAACCTAATGCATAAATTGGTAATATTGATGGTGATATTTTATTAGATTTTCTTGTATAAATACAAATGCTATCACTATAAACAGCAACAGTAAATTCAATTTTATCATTAATATAATCTTTGATAAAATAACCAGTTAATACAATATCAGTTTCATTACGTGCTATCATACCAATACCACCAACAAATGTTCCATTTTCAAGTTTATATCTAGATATAAAGAAGAAGAAAAATTATATTTGATAAAAATTTTTTTTAGGATTGAATTAAAGGATATTCTAAATTAAGTACTCAATTAAAAGTCTAATATACATGATAGCTATATCAATTGTAAAGAACATGTTAATTATCTGTTATTTAACTGTTACCCTAGAAATTACTTAAGCGAAATGTTAGCTAACTTCTAATTATATCATTTTTTATTTACAAAAATATAGTATACGCAATAAATAGTTACCCAAATTCATGAGGATCGGGTTCCTGTGTTATCATTGTAAAATTCATTCTCTTCTCCAATAATTCAGCCATCATACCATCAACTCCACTAAATTTAATTACCTTTGAAGAATTATTATTTTTATCATATTCTGCTATACAATAAGCTGATTCAAACATTTGTACACGTAATGGATATCCGTACATATTATTAAATATATCATATCGATAATAATTTTTTGTTAATTGAAATATTTCTCTTTTAAATGGATTATATGAATATATATTTAATTGCCATAAAATAAATATATCATAAATTTTTTTATATATCCAAATTGAATGTAAAATATTTATTAATAATTTCTCATTATAATTATTATCACTATTATCAGTAATTATAAAAAAATAAACACCATTTTTACCAATATAACAATTTGTCATTTCTTGTAGTAAATTCAATTTTGTAGTAATTATAAAATTTTTATATTTATTTTGTTTTAATTGTTGTGTTGAACATAATTTATTCATATTATATAAATAAATTGAATTATTATTATTTTTAAGGAAATAATTAACATAAAGATTTTCTATATCATTTATATTATGTAAATTTAAATTTAATGTTGGCATATTAATTAAAAATTTATTTAAAATTAATGTAATATTATTTGGTAATTTATTTATTTCTTGGTTATCATTAATTAATAAAATTTGATTGAAATAACCGAAATGAATAGAATTTATTATTGTAAATAATTGAATCAATGAAATTTTCATATTTTATATTATAGATGATATATAGGTGATTGTAAAAAACAATATATATGAACCGAATACGAGTAATGTTCTTTTAAAACTGGGAAAAAGTTTATATATACTACTTAGTTTTTTTTAAAGAATAATTTAAAATCGTTATTATAAATAGTTGTTTACAAAATAATTTAAAATCATATTCAGTTCATGACAATTTCAAACTTTAAATATATATTTTTAAAATGAACTTTTAAATTGAAATTATTTAGTCTGATTGGGTAAATATAGTGTCGAAATAAAATAAGTAGAACTATATAATTCGTTTCAAGTTAAAAAAAAGCTTATAATCTTTGTGACATTTATATAACTATAGTCTGTTTATATTTCATATTTATATTAAATTCTTAGTTGAATATTAAATTGTTAATAAAATGTATTGGACGCCGAATTACAAATGTTGCAATAGAAAAAAAATTACTCTGTTTACAAACCAACTACAAAAATGTAGATTCTTTTCACAACAGTATGAATCGTGTAACATTTCTCAAAACCCCTTAAGTCAGAATTTAATACATTTTTTTAAATTCATCTAAGTCAATTTTTATACCAGGCGGATGTTTTGGCAAAAACACCCTCTAAATGAAAAATTCTGACTTAAGTGGTTTTGCCCCTCAGCCAGAGATTTGTAATACTGAGTAAAAATTTTGTCATGCATTTGGTTTTCCCTTAACCCATATAAATTAGTCCTATTTATTTGTGGTATATTAAATTTCGTACATTATGCGGTTTATTAATATAATATTACATTGAAATAATATAATCTAAAAACAGGATATTAACCAAAAATTCGAAACCTTAAAAATATATAAATAATTTTCACCATTTAACATACCCCGAACATTTTTATATAATCCGGAAATACTTTTATTTTTTATTTGAACAATAATATATGACATAAATTTTTTCCACCCATTAAGATTAAATTAAAGGATTTAAAAGAGAATGTAAATAATAAACTAATAGAATATTCTATATGAAAAATGACAGGATTTAAATTTTCTATAATTCTGTAAGTTGGTATTATTTTTATGTATTTTCAGTCATAATAAAAACAAATGGAAATGAATTCACGTTTGATATAAAAAAAATTGCACGTGCTTTTATATAAATTTCATTATTATTTATAATGAATATTAATTGGCATTGTACTCTTATCTAAGCTAAAAGATCTATACCATAAAAAAGTATTTAAACTATTGTGAAGTTTTCTCTTTTTATTTTGTAAATGTAGTTATATAGTCAAAGGGCTATTTTTAACACATTTTTTAAGTGTAAATACAAAAATTAATTAATTAATTCAGCATATGAATTTGAACTGGTAATATTAAAGCAGGACTTTGGGTGGGTGAGACGGCTGACAAGGTTTTATATTATTAAGAAAGCTTTTAAAATTTATCTGTATCACATAATGCCTCATTTTGTGACCTTTTTGTATTGGTTAAAAATATAATGCTCATGAAATCTTCTCATAAGAATAGTCTTTAAATTCTTCTTAAATTAAATGTCAAAATTACTATAGCATGTTCAACTTCCTCTTAGAAGATCAGATAATTATTATCAACTTAAATTAATTTGTCTACATATAGACAATTAATCTATTTTCAAAATATTATTTAAATAATCTTGTATTCAATTTTTTAAGGACAATATTAATCTCCTTTACCAAATAATTGTATGGGGTAATAAATTTAATATTGAAGACTGGAATTTTACTATTTTTAATTCGTTAGTTAATTACATACCAACATTTTCGAGTGTTCACCTTATTGGTAAATAAGACATATATGTTCTACATTTTAAAACATGCCAAACTAAGTATGTAATTAAGAAGTGCCACATAATTTAAACCGACTTGTAGAGTGCGTGATCATTACAACATTATCCATTATTGAATTGGTACTAATTTTACTTAAATGCTGGTTAAATTAAATGTAGCTGATATATTGTTAAATGTTTGTACCTAACGAAAATTATTTTCTTTGGTTTTTATAGTCTCTTCTACAAATTAATTTCTAATATTATTTCCAAATTTGCTATACTCGGAATAGTGTACTATTTGATTTTACTATATGCATTATAATTTATTAACAAAATGTGTAATTTGTACCAGATTATAGCATTGTTTTTTTACCTTTTCAAAACTAAAGAAACTATAATAGAATATTTATAAAGATTCAAAAAAAATTTTACTATATTAATTTTTTGTGATCTACAAAATATCTACATTACATTATTATGCCATAAGAATATTCATGAAATTATTATATTAACATTTTCGGTAAACACCTTGATCAAACATTAAACTTGTTACATATGGATCACCAACTTTAAATAATTTCTTTTTATACTTAACACCTAATGGTACTTTTGGTCGAAAACCAGTATAAGCTGGATTTAATATTGTATATGATAAACGAAATGAATCATCTTTCATACAATTTTCAATTTCTTTAGCTTCATCATCTGTAACAATTTTATCTTGTGGCTGTGGATCACATAAATTACAACTGAAACACAAAAAAAAAAATTTAATTTTAATATAAGCATAATTTAAATTTTTTTTTGAAAATTAATAATTTACAGTCCTTTATCACGATTCTTTTCCCAAAAACTAACATTCTTATCAACATATATTTTTTTTTGTTGTTTTTCCCAATCAGTACCATATTTTATAAATCTTTTTTCTAATGGTGGTATACCAATATTAGATGTTATTCCTGTATTTATTTTTTTTAATAATACTTCACGAACTTGATCACTACGAACTGTTTCACTATCATTATTATTATCAATATCATGATTAATTAATGGTGAATTTTCAATAGTATATGTACTAATATCTGCCCAATCAGATGAATATATCCATTCAGCTAAACCATTTTTACCATACATTTTTTCAACTGGTATATCATCAATAATTATTTGTGGTTCAATAATAACACGTGGCCGAATTTTACGTACAGCTAATTTTTCTTCAAATAATCTTTCTTCAACTTTTAATTCTTTTATTGGTTCATTTGGATTTGAATGTACAATTTCTTTTGGACGATGTAATAAATTAAATGGTATATAAATATTTTGATTTAATTTTGCCATTGTTTCTAAATCATATTGTGGTGGTTGTTTAATTGGTAATAATGGTTCTTCATAATCAGTTTCTTCATATTTTTGTAATTTTACATTAGGTATATTCTTTTTACCATAATCAGCTTGATATGTTGTAGGACTTTTTAATATTCTTGCCATTTTTATTTATATAGTATTATTTGTAAAGTTATTCGAAAATAGTGAAAATTTGTTGTATTATTAAGTAGAAAAAGTCTTAATAGAAATTTTATATATTTATTATATTTGAAATCAATTCTGAAATATTGATTTAATTTTATAATTGAAAAATATAAATCAAAAATATTATATTTTAAAGTAGTTAAGCTGTGAAGTGATATGTTGAAATGTGAAAATTATGATCAAGATAAAAAATTACTCCTAGATAATTCTTTTATTGAAAAAATCAGCGATAAGGTTCGAAAAGACTAATTTCATACGACAAATAAGTGGCAATCATTAAAACCATATTTCCTCCTTAAAGGAAACACAATTGATCGCTCCAGACTTAGAAGGACATTTTTGGGCCTATGTGAACAGATTCATTTTTGTAACTAATTCTTCATTAAAGAAAATTAATCAAATTTTACTTACAACAAAAAACTGAAGGTTCAAAATTTAATAAAAATTAACAGGTCAAACTTTTCTATTATTTGACATAATATTTCAAACGGTCAAATTTATGAATTTCTTCAAGTCTCATTTTTGAATTTAACGTTTTTTCAATATTAATTTCCGTTTTAAAACCGTTTCCGCTTTCCGACCAATAATAAAATTAAAACTAGATGGCGCTTATAAGAAAGTGTTTCCATATTCAATAAAAAAACTTGAAATGAAAATTCAAAAATTTTCTGAAATGTCAAAAAATAAAAACAGCTGATTAATTAAATATTTTCATTTCAATCATAATTTTTTATATATTTTTCTATATGAAATCAATTTCGGTCAGTCTATTTTTCTGATTTCGTGATTTTTATAGAAAAAAAAATAATCACTAAAAAAAATAAAAGAAAATTCAGTAGTCAAGTACATTTTTCATGAATTTTTTTTTTATATATTTTTGTTATTTAAGATTTAAGAGCGAGGACCGAGGAAGAATCTGAAAAAAAAAACAAAGTTGAACTTTTAATTTTCAGTGTGTGCCATATATTTTTTTTTAATATTGTGATAAAAATATAATTTAATATTTTTTCGTTTTTGAAAATTCAATGAATATAATGTTTATATATACAATTAGTCATCATAATTTTTAAGTAAATAACCAGGGAAATCAAAAAAAGAAAAAAGAAAATTGCAGATATATAATTTTTTGGGGGAAACAAAGAGCTACAAGCTTCAAGGATAATTTAATTACGCAAATACAAGAAAAAAAATTTTTTGTGTTGGTTGGTATATCCTCTGCTTATAATTATTTTTAGAAAATTTTATTGATTGAAGAATGAAAATTCTTTCTACTATGCACATAAAAATTATTAAATCAATAAATTTTCTATTTTTAAGCTTTATAATTTTGTAAAAAGAAAATTTATCGATTTTTGGTATAACAAATTAACTATTTTCAGGGCCAAGTAAATATTATATAAAAATATAAATAAGTAAATCAATTTTGTTGTAGGTACATATAAGATATCAAAACAAAAAATTCTGAAATAAATTCAATTTCAACGATGAAAAATTTTCTTTGTCAGCATTTTTTTTTGTAAACCAAAATTTTCCGCATTTGCAAAAAAAAAAAATACCTAAGTATATAATTTGTATAAATGGACAAGACGAATGCAGGGAGTGAACATTTTATATTTTATATATAAATAAAATTATTTTTAAAAATATAATAATTCGTAGAATAAGTTAATGCAAAGTTCAAGTATTTTTGATAATTTTGCTTTAATATTTAACTATATATTGACAAAAAATTATAGTTAATTAAAGATAAGATATAAATTAAATTTGATTTTTTAATAATAATTCAATTAATTAATATTTACAATGTATCAAAAATTATCTATATAGGTATATATAAGAATTTTTACAAATTAATACAATTTAACGATATACCAAAAAATCAATTAAATTATTACAGAATTTAATTTATTCTTATCTATGTGTTTATAAATACTTCAATCACTATTAATTTTCTAAATAATTTTAAACATTAACAGCAGGTGGTTTATGACCCCAAAACAATAATAAATTTATCATAGTTATACGCACTATTCTAATCCAATTTATGGTAAAAGGAAATTAAAAAATTATATAAATAATTTTTTTTTAATGCTTAATAGACAAAGAAAATTATGTTGTCGTACGTAATTTAAATGATTCATAATTATTTTTAAATTTAAAACTCCTTTTGCTTAATATAATTATTGTCAAATTAAAAGTTCTATTTGCATTTTTTTAAGTCAACTTTTAAATTAAATTGAGTAATAAAATAGTTAAAATTATCGTCTAATTCTAATAACTATATAATTGAATTGTTAACGAAACTTGAATTGTAGAATTTATTAACTGCAACATTTTAATGAATTTATAACTTATATAAATGATCTGCCCATTCGATATTATGCCAATTCAATTTAAGGCTTTATATATATTTTATGAATTATTAAATATATTTCAATGTCAATATTTTTAAATTTTTGCTACGATAAAAAATTAAAAATATAATAATGCATTCTGATGTCATCACAAAATATCTAAAACTTTAATAAGTGCATATAATATAATTTTATTTTATTTTAGTTAAATAGGAAAATTTATTAATATCTTCGTACACCTGTTTAAATGTTTAGTTTTATGTAATATTTATATTGTCCCAAAACGATAATTTTTTTTTGGCATCTAAATAAACATATAAATTTTGTTTGGTTTATTTTCATCAAAATTTTAAATTTTTAAATATTTTTCAAGATTGTAAAAAATTAATTTTTAAATTTGCATTTATTACATAAATCAATATAAAATTTTA
The DNA here is from genome assembly GCA_949752835.1 of Empis stercorea. Taxonomy (NCBI): domain Eukaryota; kingdom Metazoa; phylum Arthropoda; class Insecta; order Diptera; family Empididae; genus Empis; species Empis stercorea. Next base: position 53,182,439 of record OX457087.1, on the reverse strand, counting down.
CATCATTTTGATGATTTAATTAAATTTTTTAATATAAATAAATATAATAGTAATTTTAATTTATCAGTTTTAAAAATTATTATAAATAAAAATTGAAAATTAATGTTGTTGTATGTAAATAAAAATTTTGGACAGAAATGTGATCAAATATTAATTTAAAAATGCTTATAAAGTCTGTGATATTTTAAGTTGTTTTCATTAATATTTCCGTAATAACACTAACTAAAAAAATAAATAAGAGTATAAATTATATACCTATGTATATACATATATAAATATAAAAATTTAATAAATATTTATTTATAAATTATATTTTCACTGATAAAATGCTAATTTTGAAATTAATGTAAAAATTAATTTTTCATATGTAAAAGGTTTTATGATGGAAATTTCCCACATATCATGTAACACTTTTTCTTTTTTTATAATTTATATATAAGTAAGTAGGAGTATAATATTTTGGTGATAATATCAAGTTTTCAAATTATCATAATTTATTTAAATATAATTATTAAAGAAAACTCATACATAAAATATATGCTAAACAAAGTATTATAGTCTTGATTGAAAGTTAACAAGAAAATATTTATTTATTTATTGATGTTTATTACTTTTTCCAGATTGAATCAGTTCGTTGTGCTGTTGACAAAACAATAAACATATATAATATATATATATTTTAATTTCTGATAAAAAATAGAAATTATTCAAGGAAACGATAAAAAATGATATCATCTTCTAATCATTGTCGATCAAGTGTATTTCGTGATATTTATAATCAAACAAATTTTCGTGAAGATGAAGCAAGACAAAGACTTATTAGAAGTACCAAAGGTATAAAAAATATAATATATTAATTATGATTAAATAATTATAACAGAATTATAATTTTTATATTTTAGATAGCTTAGATTATGTTCAACGTCTTGATTTACAATGCCGCCTTAATATACATTTAGGCTGTGTAAATACAGTTTGTTGGAATGATACTGGTGAATATATATTATCTGGTTCAGATGATCAATGTATTGCAATTACAAATCCATATACACAAAAATGTCTAGTCAAATATAAAACAACACATCGTTCAAATATATTTAGTGCTAGATTTTTACCACAATCAAATGATCATGGTATTGTATCATGTTCTGGTGATGGTATGGTATTATATTCAGAATTAACAACATGTAATTTAACATCATCAACAAATAATAGTAATAATTTTAATAATGGCGGTATTGGTAGTAATGTTAGTGATTTAAATGGTACCAGCAACATAAACAGTAATGAACCAAATTTAAATTATTTTAATTGTCATAATAATGGTACAACATATGAAGTATTGACAGTACCATCAGAACCAAATTCATTTATGAGCTGTGGTGAAGATGGCACTGTAAGATTTTTTGATCTTAGACAAATTTCAAGGTAAGATAATAACAACAATAAAAAAATTAAATTAATATTTTTATTATTGAATATTTTAGCTGTGTTTTATTGATTAATAATTCATAATTTATACATTTATCTATTTAATTTTATTTTTGTTGAACTAGGTCATGAACAAAAATTAAATTAAAATATATATTTTATTTACGTTAATTTTTGATAAAAATTAGAGTGGGCCAAATATTATATCTTTGAGAATTTTATATTAATATTTTTAATATTAAATTTTAAATTTCATTTACCATTAATTTCATATAATTTCTTATATTTTCAGTTGCCATAAAACATGTTGCAAAGATAATATATTAATATTTAGTCCATCTGCTATAACCGCAATGACCTTATCACCACTATCAAATAGTTATATTGCTATTGGTAGTTCAGATAGTTTAATACGTATTTATGATCGACGTTATTTATCATTAATTGATTTTAGTACACCAGCACCACCAACTGAACGTCATACAGTACCAATTAAAGCATTTACAATACCAACAAATGCAAAACGTTCATATCGTGTTACATCTGTTGAATATAGTTCAGATGAAACTGATATACTTGTTAGTTATTCATCAGATTATTTATATTTATTTGATTGTACAAAACCTGGTATATTAAATTCACCATCAATATCAGCATGTCCAGCATCTGTTGAACAACAACAACCACAACCATCAAATGGCAAGAGATTTGGCAAAAAGAAATCATTTTTAGATACATCACCGCCACCAGTTAGAAAATTACGTTTACGTGGTGATTGGTCAGATACTGGACCAAATGCAAGACCTGAACGTGATATATATGGTCGTGTTGATATTGGTCAAGTAAGACCACAATTACATGGTACAATAATGCATCGTATGACTGAAGTATTATCACGTATGTTAAATGATCCACAAACAAGAAGTGCTTTAAATGGTCATGCACCAGAATTACCACAACATAATCAGGTTTTATTTGATACAGCTGCTAGAGCTATTGAAAATTATGCTGACAGAAATGGTAAACATAGAAACAAAATAATTATAATAATTTTGTAATTAAAATTTCAAATTATTTTTTATTTATTTATTTTTTATAGATGATCCACAACCAGGAACGTCACAATCATCCTTAAACAATACTGTTGATAATATGGATGATGATGATGATGATAATATAAAAGATGAATCTGATGATAATATAAATAGAAGTGATAATAATATTGATGAAAAAGATAATGAAGATGCAGCAGCGTTAAAAGAAGAATTAGAAAAAATTGAAATTGAAGCAAAACAATTTATATTTGATTATGTTAAAATGATATATAAAGGACATCGAAATGCTAGAACAATGATTAAAGAAGCAACATTTTGGGGTAATGAATATATAATGTCTGGATCGGATTGTGGTTATGTATTTATATGGGAACGTAAAACTGGCAAATTAGTTAAATTATTACAAGCTGATGAGCATGTTGTTAATTGTTTAAGACCACATCCAACATTACCATTATTAGCAACATCTGGTATTGATTATAATGTTAAAATTTGGTCACCAATTTTGAATGAAGGATATTTTGATGAACAATTAGCAAATGATGTTAGTTTTAAATTAAATATTTCTTAATACAAATAAATATGAATTTTAATTTTATTAAATTTTCTTTTCTAGTTAATGGAACGAAATGCTGTGATGTTAGAAGAAACTAAAGATACAATAACAGTGCCTGCTGCTTTTATGATACGAATGTTAGCTTGCATACATACGTTACGTTATCGTAATAGAAATACCAATGATAATAGTAATAATAATAATAATAATAACACAAATAATGATGATAACAATACACAGAATAATGATCATTCTGATGATACCAATCAAAATAATAGCAATAATAATTCTTATCGATATAACCGATTATAATATAATTATATATAAATACTACTAAATTAAAAATACATTTACAAATATATAAAAAAAAAATAGTATTAGTAATTATTAAATAAAAACAACATATAATATACAATGTATAGAAAAATATATATTTTTTTTTGACTGATCGAATTATTTGCAATATTTTCTTTATTTCTTCATAAATTATTTCTTTATGAACTTTTTTTTTTTTATTAAAAATGTTTTTAATTTTATTTTATTTTTGGGGAATAATTTTTTTCTTTTGTTGTTGTCGCTGTTTGTTATTTGTTCACCTTGACATGAAATATTTTCTAGGAAATTAAAAATGTGAAATTGTGAAAAAGAAAACGATTCATAAAGAAACAAAAAAGAAAAGACAATTTTCTGTGTGTCTATGTAGTATTTAATAAGAATTTTATAATAACAATTTTCAACAATTTCAATTTATTCTTTTATACTTAACGACTATTCAATTCACCAAAAAAATTATATATAAACACTAAAAAAAAAATTTATTTACAAAAAATAAAGAATCATTTAAATAAATAATATTTTTAATATGATACTGTATAATTTTGTCGCCGACGATACTGATGTATAATATACATTATCACTACAGCTACAATTATGGCACTTAAACATACAGCAACTAAAATTTCTGCAAAAAAAAAATTATTATAAATTGATTGAAAAAATATATATTTAAATAAATAAATAAAAAAAATAATTCCTCACTTGTCCAGTATTGTTTATAACTTTTCAGCAAACTTTGTACTCTGTCGAATTTACCATTTCTTTCTAAATGATCAGGATTAATTTGTAATATATGTAAAAATAAACTAAATAAATCAACACTTTCAAATGGATCAACTTTGCCAGATGCTTTAAATATTGGTCCTTTAGCCATAAAATATGCATGCATTAATTCATTTTCATTATCATAACCATGAACACCATAAGTAGAATTATCATTAACTAAAAATGAGAAAAAAAATTATTATTTATATTTGTTTAAATTAATTGAAATTACTTAGTAGTTCTAAATATTATATTTACATTAAAAATAATCAAATTCATATTTAAATAGCCTACAGTCTAACAATATAATATTTACAATATAAAATTATAAAAGACTTAACAATTTGATATATAATTTAACAAAACGGTATTAGTCTTTATTATCTAAATGTAAAATTTAATTTGTCTAATTATAATGTAAAAATTTTTTTCAAAAATATCTGATCTATAAGCTGTAATCAAGACTAAGGATAAAGGTTAAAATTCAAACATCTCTAAAAGCGAATTTGGGAGAAGTAATATTTTAATGACAAACATTTATCATAAAACACAGTTTAATTACTTGAAAAACATGTTTTAATAAATTTTAAGACCTGTTATCTGTATAATATTTAAATAAGCAAAATATTTACTAAATATTATACGTTTACAATTATTATAATATTTTCTTAATCTTATCTCAGTACAAAAAATTATGAAATAACAATTACTAAGCGAACATAATAAATTAGCTACATTTTTGTGTTATTTACACAATTTTCATAATAAATTTATTAGTTTTAAATAAATTTTATCACGAATTATTATACTTTTATTTCAATTTTTCGTCTTAAAAATCACGTAAAATTTAATTACTACAAAAATAAAATTATTTTGTTGCATAGATTTGTTTAGATTCAATATTATTAAATTAAACAATACAAATATAGAATTACTTGGTTTATAAGTAATAATATATTTCAATTTCATTGATATTTTATGACCGTGAATTTTGATAACACAGTGGCATTCAATTTCGTCTATATACTGTGCAAAAAAAAAGCACAATAAAAAAACAAAAATAGTACGCAACCTTGAATAAAATTAAGAAAGTTTTTTTCCACAAAAAAAAAAACAAATTTTTTCCTATTACTAATTACAAATTATTAACACATTCAATAATTTATATGAATTAAAAATAAAATTAGAAATAAATTAGAAAAATAAATAAAAATTAAATTAAAACTTACTTGGTATATTATATGATTTGAAATATGAATCTGCTGTATCCCACATATCTTGAAAAGCATAACCATTATTTGCAACAGCTAATATTGGTCCAAATCTTCTAGCATTTTTACAATGCCATCGTAATAATACATCATCATTTGTATATACTTTAAAATTACCATTGAATTCTGCCATTAACTTTAAATGATTAAAAATATTATTTAAATTTGACATATTATTAGGCACTATTTGTAATATTGGTGATGAACCATAAAATTTTACACTATCTGGTTCTTCTAAATATTGTGTTAAATTTATAAATAATGGTGGTTTAACATTAGCCATACCATGATCACTTAAATGTATAACATTTGTACGATTTATTAAATTATTTTCAATTAATTTATCTTGTATATATTTTGTTAATATATCTAATTCTTTAACCATATCGGTTACCTGCAATTATAAATTAAATCAAAAATAATTATAAAATTTAGAAATGTTTAATTAAAAATAAAATATTATTACATTCGATGAATCCGGTCCAACCACATGAGCTAATTTATCTGGTTGTTCTGAATAAAACATAATGAGATTCGGTGGATCAATTTTATCTGTTAACCATGATATTACTTTATCTACACGTTCTTTTAAAGTAATTTTTGTATCATATACTTGAACATATTTACATGTTTTATTTTCATAATCAAATTCACTACCAGGCCACATCATACAACCAGATGTACCATTATGATCTTGATTCACAATCTATACATTATTTATATTAAAAGAAAGGAAAACTGTTTTGAAATTTTCATTTTAAAGAAATCTGTTAATTTTAAAATTAAATCGAACAAAAAATTTTTTTTTTTTGTTAATATGTAATTTGTTTTTTTTTACCCAAATTGGTAATATTTCTGAATTATAATGAAAAAGTTCATATCCTTTCTTTTTATAATTTAAAAAGCCTTGCTCACTATCATATACTTGATTTGCCAATATACCATGTTTATCTGGATAATAGCCAGTAGCTAAAATATTTAGATATTTTAATATAACAGTAATAAATATTCTTAAATATTTGATTTCGATATATTTGTAATTACCTATGGAATGATGATTTGTAAAAGTTTTTGTTGGAAAAACATTTAACATATAATCAGCATATACACCATTTGACCGAAATTCTAACATATTATTTGTAACATTTCTTCGTAAATATTCACTACGAAAACCATCATAACTAATTATAAATAATATTGGTTTTTCATTATTATTATCATCTAAAATTGGTGCACTTGTACTATTATTAAAAAATTCAATTAATTGGATAAAGAGTACTAAGAAAAATGACTTTTTCATTGTAAAAAAAAATAATAAAGAAAGAAAAGAAACTAGTTTTATTGTATTATTTGTTTTTCTAATATTTTTTTTTATTTCGGTGGTGTTAAAGGTGTTATGCACAAAAGGCACTGTCTTCACTTGCTGTTAAACTTTTTTTGAATGAAACTTACAGAAACGAAAAAGAATACAAAAACAAATTAAAATGTATGTATGCACAACTATACATAAAAAAAATGTATTAAATCTTCAATCAAATCAATTCATTTTGTATGAAATTTTCAAAAAAAACAAAAAAATACACGTCAAAAATAATAAACCCAATAAACAAATTTATTTACAAACATAATATCGAATATTTTATCCAAACTCAGGCCGCCATATCATTTTTTGACAAAAATTCATTCATGAAACGTCGCGTATTTCGGGAGCTCTCATACAAAATGTATGTGTATGGTCTACTAAACCGCAATAACAAATGGGTAATTTTTGTACGGCAAATTATCATGATTATATTTTTATAAATTAAAAACGAATTGTTCTACGAATTGCTGCTTGTTTTCTCTTCTTTATTTAGGTATTCGATATATGAAAATAAAATTCTTTGGTGCAACTTGAACTTGGGAATATATAGTGTGACCATTAATATAACATGTTGTGTACAGAAAAATAGTTTATTTCGGATTTGTAAAAATACTCTTAGCAACCAAAAAAATGTAAAAGTAAAATTAATGTAAATATAGTACAGTACTGTCATCTATCTCTCCTTAGGCTAAGTAACTTCTGATTGCGAAGCGAATACTAATTTTCTGCAAATTAAAATTGTTCTTTCTTCTGATAGCAAAATTTTAGTTTTAATTCAGAATTCCTAATCTAATCAAGAAACTCATAATAAAATCATAATTGGTGTCACTGAATTTCTATTCAAAAAGATATTTTCTCCAGAAAAGAATTTTTTATATAAAAAAAAAATTTAAAAAATGTCACTTTTAAATTGGCAACACGGAATCAGTCGACGACGTTTTTCATTCCGGGAATAAATATTAAAAAAATATATTAGTTTATCATTTTTTGTTAATATTAATTATAAAAATTGAAAAACAAATATAATATATTTAATAAATTTATATCAAAATAGAAAATTTAACCTTTCAAGTGTTAAAAGTTTAAAGCGCTATAAAAAAAATTACCAAAAAAAAATTATTGAAAATAGAAAAGGGAAAAAATTTGGTGCGGTCAAAAAAAAAAAAATAAAGAAAAAAAAAACTTCGCATAAGATCGAAACGTCATACATTTTCTTCTGTTCTATTTTTTTTTGTACATTTTTTTAAAGTGAATAATAAAAATTAAAGGAAGAATATTTAGACAAATACCTTTAAGCACATTCACTTATAGTGTTATTATTGTTTCTTATTCATTTTCATAATTTATCGAAATAATTTTCTGATTTTATTTTGTAATTTCGGAAAATATTGTAATTATTGTTTTCATTTTTTTTTTATTAAAAAATAATAATTTTTGTGTGTTATTTGGATTAACAAAATAAACAGATAAAAAAACTCGAAGAGAATTAAATATGCCATTATTTGGTAAATCGCAAAAAAGTCCTGCCGAATTGGTGAAGGCACTTAAAGAAGCTGTCAATTCTTTAGAACGAGGTGATAAAAAAGCCGAAAAAGCCCAAGAGGATGTCAGTAAAAATTTGGTAAGCAAAATATAATATACCTCTATATATATTTATACTTATATGTACAATGTCAAGAATTTTTTTATATAATTTTCAAGGTTTCTAATATTTTTTTTTATTGATATTATTAGTTAAACACTGAAAAGTAGAAATTAGATAATGAAATTAATTTTTTTTGTGTGAAGTAATCAAATAACATAAATATACTGTTTCTTCTTTTTTAGTTTCTGTGGTGTCTCATTTAAGAATATGAAAATTATATTATATATATTTTATTGGTTTTATATATACTTATATATACTCGTATATTTCTCTGTAACATACCTTTATCTATTTCATTATGTTGTTGTTGCCTATGTACCCTAATATCCCATCTGTATCTTTTCTATATACTTATTATATAAATTTTAAGTAAATCAACAACTGACGTCATTAGAAATTAAAGTAATTTACCTTCAAAAATTACTTCACTTAAATAATGAGACAAAATAATATATATATAGTATATTAAACAAAAATGTTTTTTTTTTGTTAATATATTATTTTGCCTCATTTAAATTTTCAAAAAAAAAAAGTATAATGACTAAATGATTCATTTAAAATTAAAAATAGTATATAAAAGCCTCGGTTATTTTTTTACCTGTTATTAATATAACGTAAGTAATTACTTACCTAACAAAAAAAAAGTCTGTTCCTAAAATATAAATTTTTGTATTGTCTTGTCGTTTGTCACTTTATTTATACAAAAAAGAAAAATTTACCTAAAATTCATCATCAAATTATTAATTATTTCAAAATTCAAATCAAGTTTATTATTCGGGTTTATTTTCGGTTGATTCATTTTATCAATCAATAAGTAGGTATATAAAATTAATAAAGTGTAAATTCATTGAATATTTTGTTATCAAAATTCTTTTGAAACACAGTAAAGTGTTTATTACAAATTTTTGATGATTATATATATGTATATTAAAAAATAAGAGGCGTTAAAATGTAATTTTAATTAAGTATCGATTTACAAATGCAATCAGAAATGATATAATAAATAAATTACGAAAATAATGACGTTGCATTTAATTTTGTTATTTATACTATAATAATTTAAATAATGAACAACTGAAAATTTATAATAATTATTTTAATGGCCTATTAATCTAAAAAACAATGTTAATTAAAATATGAAACTATATACAAAATTTATGTTAGACAGGTGATTAAAGTTTCTGGAACATTAACCTTAATATTTATTTATTGGGCTATAAAGCATAAAGGAATATAAGTAAATTTTGATTCTATTTAAGTAGGTACAATTGACAAATTTATGAACCGGTCAAAGACCATAGTGACTAATTACACGAAAAGAATTATAACAATAATAATTTTTTTAATATTGATATTAAAAATCAATTCATACGTATATGTATAATACATACTTAGGTATTTGTCATTTATTTATTATTGTTAATAATAAATCCTTATGACTAGCACTTTTAACTAAGTACATAATTTATAGGAAATATTGGATTAGACAGAAACGATCACAGACAGTTTCTAATTATATACTGCAGCTCAACAAATTGTTGTATATAATTCGATTTTATTGCTGTTATTAATTGAACAAAAAGATTGTTTAATTGTTCTGTCTGAACATGTGGTACTTAGATTATATTATGGGTAGTATGTACTAACCATTGAGCTACGAAAGTTCTTTCGTGTAATAACGAATCCATATAACAATGTTTTTAAAGAAATTTGTGGTTCACTAGTAATTAACACTTAAGTAATTAACAAGTCTAAATCGTAAAAGAATTATTATCAAATCGCAGTACTATTTTTTTTGAAACATAGAAATTAAATTATACATATATATATAGGTATACATTGAAATTTTATTTATTATTTAAAAACAAATCTCAATTTATTTTGGAAGGATTTCCCTCTAATATTATATATATTTTTTTGATTAATTTTATATAAATTACTTGTGTACGGCGCCCATTTAATCATACAATTTAATTTTTTTTTCTGATTTTTGTAGACGTTTTTTATTTTGTGCTTATTTTACCACTTTTTGTTATTATTACAGAATTTTTTTTATAAACTTACTATATATTTATGTATATAAACTAACATGATTCATTTATGTATCGCACCCGTTGTGTTGTTATGCCTGACTTTTTTTGACGAAAAAAAAGTAAATTTTTTGTATATATATATAAAATACATTATACGGCATTAATTTTCAATATGTTTTTTATGCTAAAGATACTCTTTCACTATATACTTAAATTTAAAAAAAACATTTTCATTGTATTTGTTCGATGAAAAATTATCTACGGCATGTACGTTTTCTGATTCATCATCATTTACTTATATTATTTTGCAATTATATTATTTAAACTTATTATGTACTTTTACTTATAAATTACTACAAAATAATAATAAACGTAAAGGAAAGTTTTATGGTTATTTGGAGTAGAAACATAATATATAAGATAAAAAATTATTTGAAAAAAATCTTTGGTGTCATTATCAAAAAATTTTTAAAGATGACAACAACAAAGAAAGTTCTTCGCTTCTTCTTTTTTTGATAACAAGAAATTATAAAAATTCACAAAAATTTAATATTTTAATAATAATAAAAAAAATCAAATATATATATTTTGTTTTGGTTTTTTTTTTGTTGTTTGAAATTATAATTTATGGTTAGGAAGTTAAATAAAATAATATGAATTTTAAAAATAGAATAGACAAAATTTTTATTTATATAAAAATAAAAATAATATTTAAACATAATACATAAATACTTAAATATAAGAAGATAAAATATAATTTAATATTTTTCGACAACAAATTTTAATATTTTTCGACAACAAAGCAGAAATTATAAAGTAAATGACAAAAAAATTGAAGTTTTGATTAATTTGAAGTTGAAAGTGTATATCTAAAAATTCGGAAAATTTTATGTTATAATTTCTATTATTACCTTGACCTATGGTATTTTCTCAATAGAAATTATAACAAAACTGAAAAAATGACATATACATACTTAATGTATACTTTCAGCTTGTAAATAGAATGTCGGGGAAAACCTCTCTAAGAGTTAGGCCTACTAGACCCACATCGGGATATTTAGACAAAAGAATTAAATTAAATCGATAATATTATTTATAATTACTAAAAATTAAATTTTTAGACAGTTTTTGGTAAATAAAACAAGCCCATTTAACGATATAGGGCGATTTCACGTCAAATTTTCATTAGTTTTTATGGTATTTTAATCAGCGAGACAGGAATAGGTCGACACTAGGACTATTTCCATATTTTTTGCATAAAAAATTAGGCTTTTGCTAATTAATTTACTAATTAGACATTTTAATATATGTTATATGTTATGTAATGTAAATTGAACTATTTATTGCAAAATTAAACAAAATTAAAGAATAATCAGTAGAGGAAAAATCATTTAAGGAAAGTAAATAAATATTCTGAATCATATTACTATATTGATCCAAAAAGACCACACACATTCATCAGAAATTAAAATGTTTGAAATTCTTTTAAAATAAATTTCACACTTTCGAATAAAAATATAACAATTAATTGCAAATTAAAAATAGAATAAAAATTAAATGTTTATAAAAATATATAATCATCAAAGCATTTTTTGTCTTAATTCCGGTAAAATATGAGCAGGAAAAATATTTGTTTCTTTATAATTTATTTTATCTCTGCACACACACAAAAAGTGAAAAATTATGACAAAAATTAAAAAAAAATATTCTATAATTTTTAACGTTTTATGCTTAAAAATTTCCCCCCAGTTTATGCTTTGACTTGTAATGCATAAATGATTATGACGATGTACTCAAATTGTCTCAGCTTTAAATATACTTTACATAAAAATTGACGGAGATATGCTGTATGGATATGGAGTGATGGGTAAATGCTATGGGCCGAGTAAATTGCTGATAGCATTTGACTCTCTATTCGAAAAGTCATTAGCTTATTCTTACTATTAAGCTCCAGAAACATCAAGTAATTTGTCGTGCTGATACATATCTCCAATTTCAATAGATTCAATAGAAAGAAGGAGTATATATAGGAAACCTAACAAAAATTATCTAAAAAACTGTTCTAAAAATGACAAAAATAACAAAGACTAATGGTGTTCCCTTTCTAGCATCAATTTATTTGTCGTGCTGAGTAAAAGTTTTGCTCTTCAATGTTATTCAAGTAAATACAAAAAACACTCCTACAAAAAATAATTTGGCTTTTATTAGTAATAAAAATCAAATAGTACATAAAATCTATCTAATTTAACTAAAAACCTAAAAAATTTATTAATTTTTATACTTAAATAATAAAATTTCTAGTCATTAAATTATTATAATTTTCAACAATTTCACCATAAATTTGTTTTATAGTTTCAATTTTTCTGATTATTATTCATCAGACATAAAAAATAAAAAATAAAAAAATATTAACTTAATTAATTGAAACATGTTTTGTTGTTGTTATAATATTGATTATTTTAAGACTTTAAGTTAAAATTATAAAATGTACTTGAACTTTTATTATACATTATAAATATAAATTACAATTTCTTGTTGTCTTAATAATTAAATTATATTTATTTAAGTATATGTACTTATAATAACAAAAAATCATTCAAGACGGAATTGAGTTCATTCATTAAATCGATCAAATGAAAATTGTGTGGAATTTAACCACAACATATACACATACTACGTGTATTATTTGTAATTTAATTATTTTATGTAATATAATATCCTAATCATTAAGTATTATTTTTAAAATATAATCATTTTTCGTACTAAAATGTAATTTTATATTTAAATATTATTAATAATGTCTGTGCCCAGATTAAATTCTGAATTCTGAACAAAGCTTCGATTATTATTGATAATCATTTTATATATGTGCCGGTGATTATGAAAGTGGTCTAAGTCATATATTTTGCGTTTCGAGATATTTAAAGATTTGTGTTTGGATAAATTGAAAAATGCATACGATTTTGATAAACGAATCAAAAACGAAGTCAAGTTAACAGTTCGCTTTCTACGCAATCTTTATGATTGTGCCATAGATCACAATATTAGAGTATTCTTTACGCAAAATAAGCATAAAATGATTTTTTTTGGATTCTTGACTTAGACCACTTTCATAATCAACGGCACATATGTCAGTGCTAATCTGTAAAGTATATTCGCCCCGTTTTCAGTTATACTATGTCTATAGTATGGTATACTGAAATGTTCTATATATTAAATCATAACTTTTCAGTATTTTGAACTTTGGCAAACAACATAAATTTTGAGATTTTTTTTTATATAAATTATAATTCACACGCAAAAAAGTTTTATTATTACGTTCGAAATAATTATTGATGAATATCAGAAAAAAACGAAATATTTTTTTTTGAACTGGGAAACAGAAGGGAAGAAATTTTTTTATATGTTTTTATAGGTGAGAGTCGTGTATTTTGTGACGACATGGTTAATTCAAAATAATTTTATAACTTGGCTACATTCAAAATATAATTTTTTTTTTACAAATATTTTACAGATAACCTAATGCAACTTCAGGACAATTTAATCTAATCAGAAATATGTATATACCTAGAGATAAGAAGTGTTATCATTGTATACGTCATAATTTTGAGAATTTTCTGTAATCATTTTATAATCTAGACTAGACTAGTTATATTGTCAGTCTATTAAATGGTGGTAGCATTTTAGTGGCAAAACGTTTATTTAATTATAATTTGTTCTAAAAAAAGTTGTTTCTTTTGTAGGGAGAAAGGTTGTAATATTCCCAATGAATTAATTTTAGCAAACACCATAGTTTTGTATATGGTCGATGGATATATCTCAGTTATTTTATACTTAATTGGCTTCGTTTTTGTGGCTTAAATTAAATTATATCTATGATATTCTTATCGCAAGTTTTCCACAGTTTCTGCATCTAAATCTCCAACCTATGTTCATCGTAGAGAGATTCAATTCTCAAAACATTATGAATCTTATTTAATCATTTCACTTATGTTATTTTATTATCGCACATATAAGTATTTATTATATAAACTAAAGCAATAGCATAGCTGTATCAATCCGCAGATAGCCAAATTTCCCCTATACTATTATTTGACATTGTTCTTTTTATAGTTTATACAGGAAAATCTATAATTTTCTATAAAAGAAACTATATTAGGTATAAATAAAATTTAATAATATATAGTTATAATTTTTCATGCTTTTTGATACAAATAAGGTTTTAATCAAAGATCTATTTCCTGTTAAAAATAGCAAAAAAACCTTTTACTACCTTATTAGATTATTATATGTAAAATTGTATTTATACTTAAGTATAAAAATAAACTTATTTAAGTATATAGACAAATACGCGGTTTTTATACTAGAACGACGATAAAAATATTTTTGTTTCATTAAAGTTTTTAATGAAAAAGAGACTTAATAAAGTTTAACATTAAATTTAAGATTCGCTCATGGAATCATCATCTTTTATATTATTACTATCAAGATATCGTTAATGAATTGTTCACTAAACAGTTAAAAATAATAGATATTCTTCTGTACTGCAAGCTGGATGAAACCTGAAAGGCTAAAAGAGGAAGAACTCTATTTTCTTTATGGGACATGAAATTTGTGTTGTTGCATAAAAAGGAGCTTATCAATTTATTTTAGGATTATATAATTATATACTCATTGATTGTAGAATACATAAGAATAATATGATAACAATTTGCTTACGCAAATTAATATTTCAAGTACGAGTACTTACGTATTTGTTTTAATTTTCACTATAATTTGATTTATACAGATAATAATTATAAGAATTATTCGTACTTAGTCGCATTATAGTTTTGACATTTCTATGTTATGCATATAGTTACTGAAGTAAATTGTTCATTTCCTCAGCTACTTGGCTAGTTTTCAATATATGTTGGTTGGTTGAAAAATATTGTTATTATTATTAATAAATACTACAAAAATTTAATACTATAAAAATGTAGCCAAAAATTACTAGCCAAAAATTGCTGGGCCTAAATATCTGAATAGCCACAGCAGTCATAGTGTTGGACTATTTGGCACCGAAATACTAAGAGTTCTGTTGAAATGGGTAAAATTATTTATAAACCTAAAATTGTTTAAGAAATCTGGATGGAATTTATGTATACTTTTGTCTAGAGAATTTTGAGCTAAATAGATAAGGGATAAGATGGACTGCTATACATAACATAGTAAAATAATATTTATAAGTAATTAAACTTTCTATATTAAAGACATCTTTTGAAACAATCACTTTAATAAGTATTTCAATATAAATATTTTCTCGTTTCATTATTAGCACTATACGTTCATTTCACATATGATTTATTGGTTTATGAACAAAATATACACCCTATTTTACTGCAAAATTTCATAAATATATCAACATATACAATGTAAAATCTATATACAATACATAATAACTAAGTTTATATATACTTGTATCTCATCATAAAAACGATGTACTTATATATACATATACTATAAATCTAATTTCAATTTTTCCACTCAATTAAACCACAAACAGAAAAAAAGAAGAGGAAAGATAATATAATAAGAATCTTGATTCTCCTAAACATAATCGAAGTCCAAGATCACAATTTAATGTGAGATAACAATAAAGCTAAAATAAATGATTATATCAAATGTATAAGATAGTTATATGTATGTTTATTAAAAGACAATTTGATGGTCACATGCACATTTGCTGTTGTCACTTAAAAAAAAATAATTCATTCGTGAAATTCGTATATGTAATAAAATAATTATCTTTAGTCTTTAATATATACGTAATACTTTTTGAAAAGCATAATATGAAATTTTTTTGAAAATTAAACAATATTCTTTAATAAGTTTAAAATTTTCAATGTTTTTCTATCATTAAACATTTTTTATTATACTAACTACTTACAAATGTACGAGTACAATGACAAAATTATTATATATGTACTTAAATTTTATTTAAATGTATATATAGTTGTTTTACGTCGTCTCCCAATATTAAAATGTAAATTATAATGATACAATTACAATTTTATCTCTAATAGTTACCACTGTCATTGCCGAGACTGTGAGATCTTAATTTTATTATATATAAGTATTTTCGATATGTACGTTCTACTCTTCACTTCAGGAAGTTTCCAAATACATTTCAGAATGATTTGACTCATTTGATCTCATCTGGCTCATATTCCCCTATAGTAGTCTAATATTGATATTATCATTGTTTTGATCGTAATCAATTATCGATACTCAAATATAACCTATAAGTATTGATTGTAATTTATTGACGTAAGTATATTATTGATCGTAATCTAACCCAACACAAAGTGTTCTGACTTCGGGTTAGTACTGAGTACATAACTACTTAATAAACAAAAACTTTTATATTATAGTTTATATTATTCCTTAAATATGTATTTTCGCAAAAATTTTGTTACATTAAATTTTTTTTTGTTTTTATATTATTTTTTATTATTGTTTTTTTGATTAAAACATTTTTTTGTTAATTTTATTTGTTATTCAGTTAAATTAGTGGCGCCTGATTTACATTTATATAACAGACCAGAACTAGATTATTTCTACTTAAAACTAGCTACTAAATTAGAATTTTTTTTTGCTTTTTAATAAATTTCTTATAATTATTACAAAAATTCTTATTTGTACATAAATTTTGTTTTTTTTTTTCAACTCTAATTGCATATATAAATTTTTTCTATTTCTTTTTATCACGTCAATTATTTTATTATGAAATTTTGAAAAAAAAAATAAATAAAAAATTAGTAGAAAAAATTCATACTTGAAAATATTTTATTAAAAAAAATAAAAAATTGCATTTGCCAAAATATATTTTTACTTTTTTGGCATTAAGTTCACGTTTGTTTGTCTTTATTATTTTTACTATCTTTTATTTCGTACATTTAAGTTTTTTTTTTGAAATTATTATTTTATTATTTATTTTGGCTCATAAATAATTTTATAGGCCTAGGGAGCGGAATGAATAATAAAAATTGAAAAAATTCTTTTACACATATTTCATCTTCAAGTAAATTATTAACCTATACTTACATATAGCAGAGATGGAGAAGACTCAGATTGTAACCTGGCTATTAGAAGCATTTTAAAAGTTGTAAGCTTGAAATTGTGACCAAAATAAAAACGAAGCTATAGGTCAAATTTGTTTCGTTTTTTAATCTATGACAATTTGACATTATCAGTTGAATATAATTTTTCAAATTAATCTCAATTTTTCACAATTAATCTCATCAGATGTGAACTGTCAACTTGTAATTTCAATTTTAGTATAATTAAATTATAATTAAATTCATTTCCAATTTTAATTTACTTAGTTTTCCTTTCAATAATTAAATGACAACGTAAGTGCATTCATTGAAGTCTTAGAAGTCCTAATATTTTGCCACCACTGGTATACATTCTAGAAAGTATTTTTTATCTGATCATATTATCGAATCTCTAGAGAAATTTTTTAGTAGAAATTTCGTTGTTTTTTTTACATCGATGTTAAAATAAAAGTACATAGACATAAAAATTCTACTATCCAAAAGAAAAAAAATTTATTGGAACTTTTCCAAAATTTATATTAGAATTTCCCAACGAATCAATATTTTATAAATGCATTAGTTGGTCGACATTCTGTTGCAGGTAAATGTACAGATCCTTTTAACTCTGCTATAGTTTCTTTAAAAATCATTTTAATATTTAAAAAACGAACCTAAAATTTTATATTTTCTTTTTGATAAGAGGTCAGAGGGTTATATGATATTTCAGGAAATTTCTGATGTAATAACATTGCAATGCTATAAAATAGATATATTTTAGTATATATATTGAATTTTTTTTATTATGTAATTTAAAAAAAAAGAAAATTAATCCTTTTCAAAATTATATAAAATAGAAAATAGAAAATTTATTATGTAAATATATTTTAATATTTATTTAATAAAATGTTAAAATTGAAATCATTATTTAAATAGTGTAGTCATAGTGGAACATTCAAATGTAATTATGAATTTATAATAAATTTTAATTAAAAGAAATCGTCATTTGTAACCCAATAAGATTATTCTGTGAATTTCTATGACAGTCCCAACCTAAATTGTTTGAAATTTTTCTATTGCTTTTGTTCCTAAGCATTTCGTAACAATTTTAAATTAATTCTGAAATTTCCTGAGATTATGTGAAATTACGTCCTAATACGATATTAAAAGAAATTAAAAATATTTGTTAGATCGAAGCTGATAATACTATTCTGTTTCCAATCTGAATATCCTTTTTCTTTGGACCATCTTTTTCCCTGAGAGATGACATTATGCAATTTACTTCTTCATCTTTTTCCCTGAGAGATGACATTATGCAATTTACTTTTCATCTTATACAATTTTCTTCTCTGCCATTTATAAAATTAGGATTCCATATTCTATTTAAATTATTATATTTACGAGTACTTACATTAATTTTTTTCTGTTACGTGAACTTGAATAAATATAAAAATTATAAAATTTTGTTTTTCAAAATTTATGTTTCTGCCATTTTTATATATATAAATCATAAATATATAAAAGAATTTTTGTATATATTTTAACCATTAAACCCACAAAAAAAAATGGTTTTTTATAGAAATTTAATTTTTTTTTCCTTGTCGAATTATAATTTTTTTTAGTGTTTATTATTTAAATAAAAGTTGGAATGGTTTTAAAATAAATTGTTTATATAAAAATGTGCAATTTTTGTTATCAAAAAGTTTATTATATAATTTAAAAAATATTTTTTTTGTGTACATTATATAGTTTTATGTAAAGCTGCTTTTTTTTTAAATTCAATGGAAAATTTCATAAATTTTAATAAGAATATTATTTTTTTTATGTTTTTGGTTACTAATATAAATATATATAAATTTCTTGTAAATATTTATTTTCACTAAGCCTACAATCCACATTAAGTATAAATAGGTAACCTTAAACTTTAAATGTCAAAAACTTGTTAAAAGTTCATTTAATAAAAATATGATTTTTTTTAAGGTTTTTATTTCTGCAATATTTTTGTTTGTATAAATAAAATAAAAGTAATTGATTTTATTTTTTTTGAAACACGAAGAGGTACACGGATTTTTGGTATTTTTACATTTTTGTATTTGAATTTGGTTTGTACTTTGTGGCTTAAATAAAAGATCTCACTTAATTGTATTCACAAACTTAAAGAAATTCCTACTAAAAGAGCAGTTTCTGACCCAAGGCAGTGTCGGAAATATGAAAGTATACTATACACTTACTATTATATATTTTTATCACTCAATTCATTATAGTTTTCACATGACTCGCTAAAAGGAAATTCTTAATACGTTGGGAATGGGAGGATTCTTAATACGTTGGGAATTATTGTCTCGTTTTCCTCATTTCAAAATTTTTCTTATCAATATATACAAAAATATAGAATTTAACATTTTTGTTTCATTTTCTATGAGTAAGAAATTGTATTAGGTATTTAGTTTTATTTTAGACGTCAATTTTCTAATTGTATGACCTACATAAATCTCTACACTTAAGGAAATTACGTCGTATGAATAACAATGGAGACAATATACTTATTTTTGTCATTTTACTTATAATAATCTGTGTGTTCATCTCTGTGTAGCGTAGTGTATTTAGAATTTTCATTTCATTTGGAAAAGTAAACAGACATATATATATATATATATATATATATATATATATATATATATATATATAAGGCAAAAAAAATGTAATTAAAATATCCAGATAAAGTAATGTAAATAAAATGAAAAGTAGTTTTACATGAAAGTGCTAAAAAAACTTTTAATTATAAATTTTTCACTTATATTTTTGTTTGTTATTGAACATTTACAAAAAAAAAGTTTTCTTGATTTTTCACTGATTAAAATGGAAATTACATAAAAAAAAATCGAATATTTTCGTTGTCGCATTTTATTTATAAATTGCGTAGTTTTAGTTTTATAGTGATAATAATAACACCTACGACCTCAAGTCGACATATTATTGTAATTTTGTATGAAAAGCACAAGTAATCATTTGCTTGGGAAGCCAATTTATTAAATGATCCACCTCATTAAAATACTAGAGTACAAAGTAACATCAGTGTTTTTATATATTAGAAACGTTTTCACACACGTCTACGATTTGTCACTGTAATGTGGACAGGATGTGAACCACAAAAGTGCTCCTCTTAAAACACAAGATCTTATAAATCAGACTACGACTCTAACTAGGCATATTCAAAAGAAACATTATACTTAGTGGGAAAATACCGAAGATATTTGTCGCTCTGAAAAGTGGACTTATGTAGTACATGTAGTAAATGCTCAAACTGAAATTTCGTACTTATATATGACTGTACAAATCCTACCCAAGTAATATCAAGAAACAGAATTTGATTACTGAATTTTTTAAAATTTATCAGGGCTACAAACGTAATTTTATCGACCAACACTTTACAAAGCTTGATTAATTAGATCTGTAATTAATGAACAGTGTATGATATGGACTGATAGACTTCGTAGGTTATAAATTAAATAATAGTTGCATAGTTAATTATAATGAAATGATTTACTATTACATTTAATCTAATTATTATGATATTGTGCTCGTACAATTTATAATTTTAATATAAATTTTATGCACTCCTGATGTTTTTTCTCTCTGAAATGAAACTAACATGAAAAATTAATTAAACTTCATTAAATATGTACAACAAATCTGTAAATAATAAAAAAAAATATAATTAATTAAACAAAAAAGAAAATGTGAATGAATTTTGCAATAAAATTTTTTTTATAATATTATAATTTGATTATTTTATAGCAGCGCAATATGCAATCGATTAAACTTCATATTTATAATTTTCATTATGCAAATTTGTCAGTGTGTTTTATTGTAATATTTAATTTTAAAAATAAAAAATCATTTATGGAAATGAAAATATTATATTTAATATTATTTTTTATTATTTATAAGAAGACAAGCATCAAATTTAATATTGATTTTTATGTTAAAAATTTTTTCTTGCATTATTATACTAATTTAAATTTAAATCACTCTTAGTCAGTTTACTTATAAAACATGTAAAATATAAAAAGAAATGTTATGAAAATCAATATAATAAAAAGAACCTTGACAATGAATAAGTAGTAACTGACTGCAAGTATGATTCGTGTTTCGTGCAGTTGGCACAAACTAAAGAACTAAGTTTTTTTTTCTTATATAATACAATTGTTGAACTGTCAAAACGAAAATAGTATATTTTGCATTTTCTGGTTTTGTTGACATGACAAAAATAATAAATCTCATTTTTTTTATATTTATACTTTATTTTTTATTAATTATGTTTTTTGTATAATCACGATATTCTGCATGATAATAAATTTGATTCCAAACATGTAAGTGATTGGATGAGACTACAAGCTTTGATAGTTCAAGGAGAAGAAAAGTATGGGTAAAACGAATTCCGGATTAAGAATGAAGATAATGAATAGTCAGAACTTCTGGCGAAAGAAGATGATTATTGGATGGTTGAAGTAAGTAAGTGGCCTAGTGTTGGTTTTGCTTAGTGTTGGTCTTTAATAATGATTAAAACATAAGGAAACAAACGAATCTAACATAATCTTTTCAATTATCCAAAGAGTATGAAAATAGTGGTAAATATTATATGATGTTATACACTATGCAAAATGTTATGCAAAACCCTTTAACAATCTCTCATAATCGATAATAAATTCTAAAATTCTTAATCTCATTATGTTTTACAAAGAATATATAATACTTTGTTTAGCTGCAACATGTGTAATTCCATGTTTATACCTTAGTTACAATTGTATGCTTGTCTTCATTTGAAGATACAAAAACACTTAAATTTTACATAATAGAAATTTACCATTTAATTTAATTTTATAAGGATAATTAAAAATGTTATTCAAAATCAAATATTATCCTTGTATGAAATTCAAACTCATTACTAAAATTTGTATTTATAAATTCATTTTTTATTTCCGTAAATATTAAATTTATAAATTCTTTAACAACAAATGAAACTTTTTTTTAAAATAATAAATCAATTATTTATTTATTCAATTTCAATCAATTTAATTTATTAATTGAATTATAAAATATTGAAAATCATATTTTCCTATTAACAACAAAAAAAAACCCATTGAAACAATTCTTTTATGGACTCATGATCAATAATAAATTATGTTCGAGAACGTATACAGAAATATATTTTTTTTTAATTTATCTTTAAGGGTGGAACAACAAATAACTGGTATTTATGTAAAATACATATTTTCACTTTTTTTAAGTATAAATGTCATTGATACATATATTTACGGAGAATTAATGAGTTAGAGGGCCTGAAAAATAGAAGATTCTGTCAACATCTCTATTTACCTTCAGGTCTCGACTCAGTAGCAACTTGGTCAAACGTTGTGTGTCTATAAATACGTGTATTAGACTGCTTATCACGGTACAACTAATGATTATTGCAAATTATCTAAACGTTATTAGGGAAAAAGGTGCAAAGATTAAAGTCCTATGAACTGCACTGCAAATCATCATGATGTATGTTATTATAGAGAAAACTTTGCTCTTCAATAAACTACAAATGGCATTTTGATGTAAATGTGTCACCTTTTTACCATCCTTCTCTGCCTATTTGCCTGTCATCAAATTGTGTTCATCGTTAATCTACCCTAATGAATAACTTCTGATTTACATGCTGTGTTCTTTTCTATATAACAAATAAAGAGAAAAATTAGAATTTATTGTGAAATCAACTTTTTAATTCCTACATAAATGAGTGAACGTTTATATACATAAAAAAAACAAATAAAACAATTGTAAAAAAAGAAAATGAAACCTCTTAAATAAATTTTTTACTATACGTACATAAAAATATGCGATAAAAGAAAAAGTAAATTATAATCACGTGAAATTAATCGTTGAAAATCAGTCAGTAAAAAAAAATTAATTTTTTTTTCTCCTCTCAAAAATTAAAAGAAAAATATTTAAATATAGAAGAAAAAGGAAAAAAACCTTTAAAGAAAACCACTCGTGTTTAAATACGAAATACTCACAAAACCCAAAATACAAAAATAATATAAGTAGTTGAAAAAAAAAACTGCAATAATTCTTTAAAAAGAAATAAAAAATTTATTCACACTTCAATAAACATAAAAAAATATACAACATCAAAGATTTATTTTACATAATGATCATACACTGTTAAAAAAACAAGCGCCACCATAACAAAATTAGAAAATCTTAATTCCAATTCGATTTCATCTCTAAAATATAATTGTCATTTATAGCACCCAATATTATAGGATAGTCTTATAGATCACTGTGTTAGAAATAGCAATATAACATAACAATTTTAGAGGGCTATAGACTATAATAAGACTATATTGTGCCTGATGATTTTCTCTCCTCCGCAGATAATACGAGTATCTTCCTACTAGATTCGATATCTGATCGAGACTTATCAAGTTAATTCCCCTAGACGTGTAGTGATATCCTGTCACATCAACTACGTTTCATGTGAAGTAACTGAAATTTTGCTTTTAGGGGTAAAAAAGAGATATTTCATAGAATTTCAGCCAAGCTGACAGCAATTTACACAAAACAAACTGTCGGAAACAGCTTGTAGAGGCAATCCTTTAGAAACTCTTCTGATATTATATACTCAAAGATAGTAATATTAACAGTGGGTACAGTTGTAGTAGTCATTTGAAAATAGTCGACCTACAAAAAGTGTGATTGTACTATTGATCTTACCTGTACATATATCCCTCATTTAACCCGTTTCTCTGCATTTTCCATGTCAGTAGTTTGACACCACTGACATAATTTAAATTTTAAAATAATTTTTTTTTTTTCAGTGTAGAAATTCTTTTATGTCTAGTCTACATTTTTACTCTTATTTTTTATTATTATTATAATTTATAATGTATTTTAGTATATAGAAAATTTAAATATACTTCTTTCAACATTTTTGAGTATTGTAAAAATGCCAAATAATATTGTGAATTTTCCCTAAGTATTAGATATATTTTTATATTTATTTAAATGATTATATTATATTTATTTAATTTAAAATTTTCGTTACCTGTGGTTTCTAAGTAGATATATAATATAGTATATTTTTAATATTAAGAATTTAAAAAAAAAAGTTATATTAAATACACGAAACAATTAAATTATTCAAATTTATATTAAGCATGCAAATAAATTGATTATAAATGCTCGTGCTATACAAATAAAATTAATTATATTATTCATAATTTGTTTTTTTCTCTAAGATTTTATGAATTTTTATCATCAATTTAAATAATTAGATTAATTGAAAATTGTATATCGGAGATCCCCGCCAAGTTAAATAGATTTATCTCTGGTCTTTATTAGAAATTTATTAGAAATTTTCTTATGGTCAATCATTATTTCTCGTAATTTTTTGATGTAAGAGAAAAATAAAATAAAACAAATTATAAAATTATGAAAAATTTATGGTTTCAAATTTTTATATAATTATCATTTATTTTCAAAAAAAAAAAAAAAAATGATTTTAATAGAAAATTTATGGAGGAGTCTTTTTAGTCAAGTGATGAAATTATTTTTTTTTTTGGGGTAGGTAGGTATTTTTATAATTTTTGAGTTGGTGTTTTTAATATATAAACAAAAAATAAATTTTTACGATTCTATGACGTTAATAGAAAGAATAATAATTAGGAAGTAACCAAATTAGAAATTCAGAAACTGGGGCATCTCAATACAGCATAAATGAGAGAGATGTGAATATATTTTTTTTTGTGTGTATATACATTAGTGAAAGATAATTTTGTTTTTGATGACGACATTTTGGAATTTCTAAATTAAAATAATTTAATATATACAATTTTTTAATGTTTTTCAATAAAAATTCTATTTATATATTTTAATTGTTTATCGAGTTTTTTTTAGTTAATTAACTTTATGACCACAATTTTCCAAAAAAAAATCGAAACTTAATCAAGTTAAATATTTATTTTGGAAACTATAAAATTTAATTGATATTAGATCTTTAAATAGTAAATGAATAGGACCAATTTTTCTTATTAGTTTCATCCTTAAATAACTAATAATACCTAGAAAAATTAATGAATAATTAACTTTTATATTCACTTTTATCTATTTTGGGCAAAATAGTGTCATTTGTCAATTTCAAAATTAATTTGTAAAATTACATTTTATAATAAATTCGATTTAATTAATCAAATGATAGTTTTTGGAGATTTCACTTTAATAATTATTTAAATTTTGAGGTTAGTTTTAGATTCAAACATATTTTAATTAGTCATTCGTTAATCAAAAATAGGATTAATCGGACAGTTTAAAGGTTCATATTACTAAAAAAAAAATTAATTAAATTAAAATATTCAATCAAATTAGATTAGATTAAAAAAATTTATATATAATTTATTTTTAATAAGAAAATATTTTTTTGGAATTTAATTTTGATTGGAAATTTGTGTTTTAAAAAATGATTTCTGTATTAATTGTAAAATAGGGAATTCTCAGAAAATCTTATATTTACCGAAATCTGAAATTAATATTATAAAAATGTCAGATTAAATTAATTACTTATTTTTTGTCAGTATGTAATAATCATTTTTCTTTGGAAATTTACGATTTTGGAAATTAATTAAATAAATAAATAAATTTTTGGTAAAAGGTGGTGGGATTTAAACAAAGAATAAATACAATATTAATACTTATTATTAAAATTAATTTGACTAATTTAATACGGAAATTCTTATACATACTTATATGTTTATATTTTCTGATGACTTATTTGAACATAAATTTGTGTTTAATATTTTTTGATCATAAATTTGTTTACGTCTAGACTTATAAAATAAACGATGATTCTTTTCTGCTGAATCATAAATTTTTTTTTTATTATTATTTCATTTTTAATATTTAAAACAAACAAAAAAAAGGGAAATTCGGACTTTTAATATTTCATAATTTTTATTATTTCATAAAATATCATAAAAATATTATGTCACATTTTACAATTAAATTTTACACAAAAATTACAATTAAAAATTTTTTGAGGAATTTATAAAATTTTATGTAATTTTAAATTGTTTTTAACTTTTTAACGAATTTTGTAAATAATTTATATTTGATTAAATTTTTCTATAAAACTAAAAGATACTGAATAAAAAACGTGACAATTATCTCAGCATATGTGAGAAATGATTAAATGTATAATATTAAAAAGCAATTTTATAAAATTTAAATAAATCCACCCATCAATTTATAATTTGAAATGTTTTTACCACTTACCCCCTAAAAAAAATATTGAATATTGTAGGCGGACACGTGTATTTATTGATTTGAGCGAATGAACTGGGCGGAGTTTTTCAATTATATTATTGATTCAAAAGCTTTTTTTTTATATTTAAAAGGATTTATTGAGGAAGTCATCAGTTTTTGTTGACTTTGTAAATAGGGTCAGAAATCCTTTGTTAATGGAAGCTGTTTGGTTTATCAAACGGTTAGTGTGGTAACAAGATTGGGTATAGATTTTGGTTTTTCATTCTCAGCAAAGTCATTTTCAATATATTAATAATTATTATACTTAGCACATGCTCCTTAACTACCATTCCAGATATTACTAATGCCTCATTTTATTTTCACTTCATTCTGCTCTCATTAACATTATTCGGTATTTGGCTATGTTAAATTGATCTAAAAATTAAGGAAACATTTAAAATTTAATTAAAAATTATGTAAATTTTTTTGCGATAAAATGTATATATATGTATATCAGAAATTAATTATGTAAATTGCCCTATTTCACTGTAACATCATCTAAATCTAAATAATATTTGTTTTATATACTTTTTTGTTTAGCATGTAATACATAAATATAAAATTTCTATTGACGTATTGACGACATCCTGACTGCCTACACATAAAAAACAAAATTTTCTTATATATACATAAATCAACAGAAAATTTAACGACATAAGTCATTCATTCATAAAAACAGAATTCAATTTTGTGTGTTATAATTTGATTTTGTTTTATATGGAGAACAAAAAACACACAAATAAAATTGAAAAATTATTCTTAGAAAGAAAAAGAAATCAAATACTTAAACATATTTTCCAAAAAAATGAAAAAAACTGATGGTTTGTGTGTGGTTTTTTCGTTTTTCTCATAATATGTTTCCTTTTTGGATTTTTTCCAAATTGCTAATCACAAAAAATTCGAAACAATATATTTAACTTTTTACTAAAAATAATATTTTATTTCTCATAAAAACTAAATTTAAATAAATTAATAATAATAATAATACATCAAAGAAAAATCATAGATAATGATAATCTAAATTTTAATATTAGCGCCATCTGTAGTGTTAATATAAAAGTGTTATTAATGACGTAATAGATTTATAAATTTTTTGGAAAAATATACATAAAATCCAGATGAAAGACATTCAGTTTAAATGTGAAGGGTTGTTTCGTGAGCTTATGATGCAGTGACTACAGCCTATTATATCAATCCACAAATTCAATGTTAATCTTGTTTATCACCAAATTAAAATCCACTAAATTTCTTTTAGAAAACCAAAGATCCTTTTCTCAAATTCATAATATTCTTCTAAACTTCGGTAATCTGACATTATGGGGTTTTTTAGTAGTACATAATGAAAATCAATTTATGTAATGATGTGAAATAATCTAATTAATTAACTTTTATTACTTTGGAATAATAAGTAACGAAATAATCAACCAAATTGTCAA
This sequence comes from Empis stercorea, assembly GCA_949752835.1. Lineage (NCBI taxonomy): Eukaryota > Metazoa > Arthropoda > Insecta > Diptera > Empididae > Empis > Empis stercorea. The sequence continues at coordinate 53,154,124 of OX457087.1, read as the reverse complement.
ATTTCTATTACTAAGTAATTACATTGTTATTTTAATCTTTGAGCTTAGTCGTATTTACTTTCACAATGAGAGCCCATTGACGCTGTAGTAGTGTACTTGTACTAGAATGTAATGATAGTTTACCAAACTGTGATAATTCTTATGTAAATCTCTATAATACAAACCTGTGCTTACAATTTGCAACCAAAATATAGGAAAGTATCACATAGAATTATAATATGATCCAGGCCTTTATTCATAATCAAACTATGTCTATAAAATTAAGAAAAGGTTAACCACTTTTTCTCTTAAATTATTTGTATGATTAATTAATGATGAACCACTTTGTGCTTTACATTAAATCGAGTATTTACTGTAAGATATCATTCCAAAAAAGTTAAACACAAATCTTTCTTATCTATTAGTGATGTAAAGAGTTTTTTTTTTAATTTTGTTTCAAAAGATAATTAGATTTTTTTCTTTTCATTTTTGGGTCTTTAACAGAGTTTTTACTTGGAACATATGTGCCAGAAGTTTTCTTGATTTAAAATCAGAAAAAAGCTATTTATGATGCCATACATTTTTTTGTTATCGATTTGATGATAAATGTACACATGCCTCTAACTCTCTTTGTTAATTTACTTTATGTAATATTATATTAAAAGTATTTCGTATAGTAAAGTTCGTTTGTGGGTCGTCGGTCTACTTTTATTTGATTTTTGCTTTTCGACCATAAAATATAATTTATTTAGGTGGCTCGTGTCAAATTTCTGCGTACTACTTAATATTATTTATATATTTATTTGTTTATTATATATTTTCATTTTTATATAAAAAATAAATCAATTTTTTACATATTATTCAATATTTTCTAACCCCAGAGTGGGTCATTTATTACATAAAGAAAACTTAAACTCCTTATATTTACACACTTTTGTTTTCATATTATTTGACATTATTTCATATTATGTAAAAAAAAATTATGAAAATTTATTTCAGTTTCGTTTTTAGCAAGAAATGTGGAAAATTACTTTATTATTAATTTTTTTTCTGGTAAAAAAAATTAATATTTTAATATATAAATTAAATTAAATTATGTACAGGGTGGTCCGATTTGGGATACTGATATTGTTGGAGCTGATACTGTTGTTTATTGTGCGTAAAAAAATTGTGCGGGAGTTAGGGGCTTATCTTCAACACCCTTTGTGCTAAAGGATGTTTAAAAAAGTTCCATCAGAATAGTACTTACAAAAAAAAGATTATCTCATAATTTCTAAGATATTGAAACTAGGAGAACGAGAGTGGGTTAATTTGACATGTATGTAATTAAATAGCGCTAAATTATACTATTGTACCAGATCCGTCAGGTTTAAGATATTCGAAATATACATAAGTAAAAAAATATAAATTGGTAGCCAGTCATTATATAGGTATCGGAAAAAAATATTATTGAGTGTCGAAATCTGACACGATTTGATTGAGCAAATATGGGAAAAAGAAAAAAATAGATTGGATATCATAAAAAACTTCCATTTTTGCAATGATTTTTAATGTAAATTTTCTTGTAATTTATGATTCAATTCATATTTTTCTTCAATTTCTTCAAGAATCATCCACATTTTTCCACTATCACAATTATTATCAAATTTATTCTAAATTATAAATATGTTTTACAAGTAAAAAAGAAAAATTACAAAATTTAAAATATATTTTATAAATATTTTTAGTAATTAAAATAAAAATATTCACAACATAGAAACAAAATATAAATATATTAAAGTTATTGTCAAGGCAAAATTTTATTTTAAAAAGAAAATTGTTATAATAAAATCAAATGGATGTATATAATAATATGTACTTACTTAATATTTATATTAATAGATGTCTCACTAAATCTATATTAATGAAATCCATTAAATTTTTGTGCAAAATGCGATGATAAGTGACCCATTTTTTTTTTTGATTATTGTTTGAAAACAACAATTGCCATTATTATAATAATTTAACCCCCATAAAATTATCTAATTTCTGATGGTTAGTGGTGACACATGACGACCTTTACCTTAATGCAATTTTGCGCAATTTATATATAATTTTGCTTGTATATTATTTTTCTGTTCTAAATTAATATATTTATATTATGAAAAATTATTAGAGCTACAAAGTCGCGCGATTTGTCATTGTCTTCTAAATAAATTTTATATAATTTTTGATTGCAAAACTTAATAAAATTTGACTTTCTTTTTAATATAAAAAAAAAAATGTTGGAAGAAATAAAATCTTATTTAATGAAAGGAAGTAATTTATTTAAATGTTGAATTTTTTTTTTTAATATTATAAATTGTAATTTTTTTTATTTAGAAATCATTTTTATTTTTGATTTTTTTTCTGTAAATTATAGATAATTAATTTAGATTATGAAAAATTGGAAAATATACATTAATTATAATTTCAAAGATTACAGAATTTTCTAAAGCCAAAATTGGTTTTTTGCCAATTAAAATTAATATTTTTTAGTAGAATTAGAATTGAAATTAGTTATATATTTAATGTGGAATTAAATATAATTTCTTTTATATGTTTAAATTCAAGTATTGCAAAAGGAACAAAATTTAAATTTGAAATTAGATCAAAATATAACATTTTGAAGACCAAATTAAATTGGAAATTCTAAAAATCGAGATAAACATTCAAAATATACGAACGAAGGTACCACAAAAATTGTTCACTAAAAGTCAAGCTACCACTAAAGTTTCATAAATAAGTTTTATAAGATTTCCACAATATATATGAAAATGTCAATAATACAGTTTTCCTTCAAATTAAATTTAACGTCTCTTTAGCTTTTCGATAAACTGACAGCAAAAAGTTGATGTACCCCTTCAATTCAATCTCCTCATTTTCACTGCCATCATTTTTACCCCTCAATATATTCATTCTTTTTATAGCATTTTAGTGAATCATTTCCAATACATTATAACCACAAATTATCTCTAAATAAATGATTTCTAACTTTTTCCTTTCCCAAATTTTTGCCAAGACCTTTTTTCATTACTCTTTAATATAACATTTTAATTTTAATTAAATTAACTATGTAAACCAAAAGAAAAATCCTTATAATATTATTTTTTACTTCAATGAAAAGGAAAACCATAAATTTGTCCAAAAATAGCAAAAAAAAAAAAATCTGTTTCCTTTTTGCTATTGTCATAAATTTCCTATCTTTGGTATACTAAAATAATTTCTTGTATTTTATTAAGGTTTTATTGTTGTAATGTCAGAAACATAGAAAAACCTTCTTTAATTAATGTGTTAGCCAAAAAGTTCATTATATTCTTTGTAAAAAAAAACATTGATAATCATCATCATCAAAAAATAATTTCTCCTTTAATATTGTTGTAGTAGTTCTATGTTTATAATTCGGTTTCTTATTTGGAGATAACTAACCACAGTAATTTTTTTTAACTATAATTTTTTTGTTTGCTTTTGTGGTTTGAAAAAACACACCTTGTCCTCTCTAAAATATATTCTTCAGCTGGAAATTTTTTATTATTGTTATATTTTATGTAATTATACAAATTAAGGTAATAAAGTCGAAAAATATTGTGTGATTGCACCTATAAAATTATAAAAATTTGCTAAATTAAAATATGAGTCAATTTTTAATAAAAAAAATTTAAATAGCTGCTTTTTTAGGGTTTGTTCGGGCTTTTTTTAAACTTTTAATTATGACAAATTTTAAATTGAGATTTTTATTTTTGATAAATTTTTATATGAATAATTTCGTAATCAATTCTACAAGAACTAAATTTGAGGCTGATTACAATTTTTTTTTCAAGTAGTATTTTACTGTCCAGTATGGAGTGTTATACAGTACGAAGCTTTGATTTGCTAAGTGATTTTGTTGATTTTAGATTTATGTAGCATCGTAATTTGGAATGAAGTCTAATCGGGAAAATCCTGTCATAGGTAGGAAATTTTCTTTTACATTGGTGTAAGTTTTACGAATAACTTACACCAATGTCATTAATTTTATCCCAATGACCAATATATGGTAACTAAGCCAGTATTTGAATATCGAAAAACGGATGGAAGGCAGATTCTTACAACACTGCACCACTTAGCCGTGTCCTAAATTTTATTTTGTATTCAACAGTCTTTATTATTTTCTTGATAATCCTTTGAAATTTCTTACATAAAAATTTAAATCTAATTTATTTTAAATTAATTAAATAATCATTTTTTTTTTTTAAATTACAAAAATATTTCCTCTACATTTTTTTGGTCTGTTTGTTACACTTGAGTCTTGACCATCAAAAAAGTATTAAAATATTTATTTTACTTATATTTATTTCGCAAATCATTGTAATTTTTCGACATTTATAATTTGAATTTTTTTGACAAATGACGAAAATTTAAATTAAATCTTTCTGGCGTCTCAAAAAAAAAAGATTTATAATTTATTTGTAACTTTTATAATAAATATATTCAATCTGATATAAATTTGTTCTTGTTTTGCTACTCTGATCATTTAAATTTTATATAATTTATATTTTCTTTTAAATATGAAAAATTTCAAATCAATTTTTGTTGTTTTTGTTTTTTTGCAAGGAAAATAAAAACCACATTCTCATTATTTGGCCATTGACGCCGTCAACTGCCGCCAAAAATTCATTGCGCCAAAATAAAATTTCAAAAAAATTTGTCTCTATACGAAGAAAAATTATTTTATAAAGAAATATTTTTATGATAATTAAAAAATTTTTTATTTCTTTCTTTCAATATTTTTATGTTTTCTAAAAGAAGAGGTGATCTATTAATAAAAAGCTATGAAATTTAAAAAAAAAACACCACATGCTGATTTTATTTACTTTCCGCCTTTCAACGGTCAATTTATTTAACCAGAAAAGAAATTAATTTAAAAAAAAAATTGATGAGAATTTAGAAAAATTTAATTTAATTTAATTACAAAAAAAAAAAATTGTTTTCTTTTTTTTTTTTTCTAATTTATGGAAATTTTATTTTGATTTATGTAATTTTTAAATTTAATTGAATGATCTTATCATTTTTGAATTTAAATTTAAATTTAATTGCATAAATTGTGCGCATTAACGAAAATGATGGTATACGTTTAAGGTTAAAATCGTTAATTATAATCGTTGAAATTGTAGATTTACTTTTATAAATTAAAGAAGTTGTAAGATTGATGATCATAAACGATCGATTAACTTTAATTTCATAGTAAAGTATAATTATTTGTCACTAGATATGATATTAATCTCCATTGGTTAATAATTTGTGTCCTTCTTTACAATCTTCCCTTTACATCTGTCTCAATTAATTCCAATCCCTAAACTCTGTAAAAATTTATATGGCCTTTTGAATTTAAGCCTCAATCCCATCTAACCCAGTCAAATGTAAGTCGCCAATTAGCATTTAATTTGCTCTCTCATAAAATATACTAACTACAATTCATTTTTCGTAACTTTCATTTGAACATATCGCCGTAAAGTTCGAGCAGCTCGTGGATGCAATTATTCCAATTGAATTTGAAGAAATTCTCTTTTAGCAAAATTAACAACATTCTATTACAATTTTCTACTCCTTCTCGAGAAATTTGACATTAGCATAAGAAATATTTTCTTTTTAAAATGTCTAGACAAAATTACATAACTACCATAAATAAAATATTATCAAAATATTTAAAATTTCATTCATTCTTTTTTATTATTTCATTGATAATTAAGAAAAAGCAAAAATTTTTATATCATGTGTTCACATATGGAATAATCTATCTACTCGTATAATAAAATAATAAAAATTAACATATAAATTTTACAATTTACTATTTTGTCACATATTTCATTTAACAATTACATAGATAAATAGATTTTTAAATTATTTTTAGGTTAATTTGAATAAACTATTAAAATTATAAATGTATTTATTCAAAAAAAAATCAAATTGTTGAGTTTGCTTACAGTCTTTCTTAATTATGTAAAATTATGAATTCGTCTGAAAGAACAGAAGATCCTAGGAAGGCAACTGGTAATGTACTACTACAAGTGTCGACACGCATAATGTCTTGAATTAAAGGTTCATTGTACTTAAACTCACTCGTAGATCATTGATTCTTTTATCAAAAGCTTTGAACGAGTATATCAAAATCTATAAGCATGTCATGCAGAGTAGGATTTAAATTCTGAACTATACTATTTTTATAGAACTAAATAATTTCCATGAATGTGTAAGAATTTAAATTCCATTTTTTTTAATAAAACTGTCGGTCTTTTCAAACAGTTAATAAAAGTATAAAATTAATAAGCTTATTTTATGAAAATCAAATTTTATGTAAATATGAAATAAAGCAATTTACTCACTATAATTAAAATTAACATATTTTAGTTAAGAGAATAAATAAAGTATTTTTTTTAATTATACTTACGATCATAAAAATTCTATTTTATTTGTATACTATTTTTTTTACTTTGGTTACTACTGAAGGTAAAATTTATATTAATTGAGTCAATATTTTGAATTAAAAAAAAACGTAAATTTTTATATTTTTTTATTGAGGGAAATTCCTGATTTGTGAATTAAACAAACTAAATTTAGTATCAATGAATAGTAAATAAATTTATAAATTCCCAAGTATATTGAAATAAAATTATTGAGTCATGTATCATTATGTCAATACAGCAACGTCACTATAATTGACTAAATATTTTATGTGTTAATTTCTCAAATATTTAAGAAGAATTACTTAAAAGTTTTTAAATTTGTTTGTTGTTGTTAAAGTAAAATCCTTGATCATGCGAATACACTTTTAAAAAATCCTTTTTATTTTGGAAATTCTGCACAGGATAATTTGGGCTGATTTATGTTTTAGACGAAAATTATTACAGCAAATGGAAATTCGTTTGTTTTTTTTTAGAAAAGGGAAAAACTCATTTTTGTATTTTGGGGAAAATTTCCATTTTTTCAAAAGGACACCTAATCCAAAACTTCTCAAATAATTTTTTCCAAATTTCTCAATTTTCATTTACGCCACAGTATTTTTTATTATTTAGGTTTTAAAAATGGTAAAAATAAAACCTAAGAAATTACCGAACGATCGTTTTTCATTTGAGCCGGAAATTACGGAACGTTTAGTATAACAAGGTCAACTTCTTAACCTGCAAACTCAAATAATATAGAAAAATTTCCATTTAAATTTGAATATACTTAATTGCAAATTATTCAAAATTAAATTATTTCATTTATATTAACAATTTTTTTTTCATATACAAATTCTATAATTTTATAACAATTTAATTATAATAATTTTTTTTTTAATTACCAATTAATTTATTTTCAAATTATGCTAATATGTAAAATATCATAAATTTCAAATTTTTGTCATTTTTTTTTTGGGCAATAATATAAATCAATCGTTTTTAATTATACTAAAAAGATAAAATAAAACACAGTAAAAAATATTTATTATCTAAGGACATTATTTTCCTAAAATATTCAAGTTATCTAAGAACTGCAGATAAATTTTCATAGAACAATATTTTTTTTAGCAAATGTTATGTTAAGAAATAATAAATCAATCGGTTCTTCTTTTATATACTTAATATATTGCAAAATGTAGGAGGATGACCTTTTTGAATAATATACTCCTATATAGTATGTACTTCATATTCTGGCTAAATACGAAAAAAAATTATATATATACTTTACTTATGTGGAATATAATGTAAATTTTATGGGTGCCGCCTAAAGGGAATAAATATTTTGAATTATAACTCGTTTTTTTCTGTAATCAAACTTTTTTTTAAAATAAAATATTGTTATCCTTGTACGTGATGTGCCAGAAATAGCATAAATAATATATTATATGTATATATAAAGAAAAATAAAAATTTTCAATTTTTATATTGCAAAATTCCATAGAGAAAATGAATGTGCAAGGATGATTAACTTATATTATAAGTAAAACAAAAAGTTTTAACAGCTGTCAGACATTAACTGTCTTATTAGTACTAATAATCTGTTATCTATAAATCAGGTTAGTGTGTTTCGTAATATTTTGTATATCAAAGTAAAAGCCCTACCCTTGATAGTAAATTTATGTTGGATTATCATCAATGATAATTATAAACTTAATTAATACAAGGCACTGTTTAATTTAGGAAATAGAGTCTAATCGCCCAGCTAGAGAATATTAACTACATATATATTCCATTTAACAATCTATATAAAGGATACACAAAATATTGTCCTCAGCTTTGTTGACTTGTTAGAAATTAAGTTTGTCCAAATACTTAATAGATTTATATACCTACTTTTTATAAAAGGAATATTGAGGTTACTTATTGCAGTATGTTTAGTTTAGTAACAAACAGGATACTTACATATGGGACCAATAATGCTCATGCTCTACGAAATCATTTTTAATATTAATACGAACTTACAAAATTGCTATATTTTATCATAAAAGCGTACCATAAAAATATTTACGTATTTTCCATTTTCGGCGACTAATTTTAAAATATTATCTACTTTTTTCTTTTTGAGAAAGAAGAATTTTTGTCGCCAGGCTAGAATCGTAAAAACTTTTTAATTAAGAAATTTATATGTAGAAGAAATTCTGTTACATTTTTTAATATAAGAAAATATTTTATTTCCATTTTCATGATTTTCAGAAAATAACCTTCCTTTTTTTTAAATCTTTTTTTTTTAGGTGTTAATTAAGAATATGCTGTACGGAACATCAGATGCTGAACCACAGACAGAATATGTAGTTGCCCAATTGTCACAAGAACTTTACAATAGTAATTTGTTACTGTTGTTAATACAGGTTAGTAATTATTCTATAATTTAAGAAGACTTAGTTTCCAGAATTTATTTTACAAAGTATTTGGTAGCGAAATTTTATTCATAACAAAACTATCCAAACAAAATTTAAAAATCTTTTAATTTGCCCAAGTTATAAGTAAATCCATAATTGCAACGGCTGTCAGGTTTGCCGGACAGACTGTTGCAAATGCAATTATGGATTTACTTATTTTATATGGATTCCCAAATATAAGTTCATTTTCAGTGGTTCGCAAAAATTTAATTTGAATTTTCAAAATAAATTATTTTGGTCGACCAATTCCTCAATTTATTTATTTTATTTTATATCTCAGACTGAGTAAAAATTTTACTGTCTGTTCAACGTTCATTTCATTTTCAGTATTCTCAATTTTTGTACACTATAATTAAATTCATTTTATTTTGAAAGTTCATGTACAAAAAAAGTACTTTTAAAATTAAATTTTTAAAAAATTTCTTTTTTTTAAAAAAAAAAAAAAAGCTTAAAGAAACTTTCTCAAAAAAAAATTGTATAATTTTTAGTTATACATAAAATTCCATTGTATAAAATTTCATATAACAATGAGCTCGTGTTTTCTATGTAATTATGTTTCCAGTTAACTATTAACAATAAAATTATAAACAGTCTGTTCTATATCTTTAAATAAATGTATATATATAAAGAAAACTTTTTTTTAAACTATCCCACATCATCGCGTTTTTTATGCTTTTCACATAAATATCTGAACACGTTTTTTTTTTTTTAAAAAAAATATTTTTATCAAAATTTAATTCTCTTTTGCATCACAAATTTACACAATATAATTTTTTTTTCATCTGATTGTGTTTTGGTTGTATGGGGTAATGCTCAACAAGTGTTCAATTTATTATATTCCCTTAATCTCCTCATATCTTCTAATTCATATCTCTTGCCAGTTTTCATTTTTATTTTTTTGCTACCACCTCAGTTTTATAGTCCACAAGCTACAACACTAACAGACACAATCAGTCAGTAAAATAAAAAAAATTCTTTAATCTAAATTTATATATAAATATATACAAAAGAACAAGAAGAAGAAGAAAGACCTTATTATAGACCATCGCGAAATCTATTTTTAGCTTTAAATATTAGTTCAATTCCCCCTCGTTTTCTGTATTTCACATCTTATCAACCTTGTTATATCGGCTAGTCGCCCATATCTTCTTATTATATGATTTTTTTTTAAGTATGTATGAAACAGTGATTTAAAACTTGGATCAGAGGCGGGCCACATTTTATAATTAAAAAAAATACAAATACTTGTGGGCCAAGAAGAAAATTTAAGTAATTCGAGCTGTTTTCCCTGCTGGATTGAAGAAATACTGAATATTGCTTGCTAATAACACACAAATCAACAATTCAAGCTAAAATATCTAACAACACTGATAAAATAATATTAAATTTTATAGATTTTTTATAAAGCAGCATAAATTTTGAAAGTTTATTTAGGTTTTCTAAGGTTATCTATCACAGCTGTAATAATATTAATATACTTACTCATAGTTCAGAGCAGAGCAGAGCAAAAATATTATTCCCAGGTCGGCTCGTATTCTGTAGCTTATCTATGACTGATTGAAAACTTGTTTTAAACAAAATTGTATATTCTATGGTATATGGCTCTATGCTATTTACTTTTTATTTCCACAGATTAAACACATGCAAACAAATTTTTTTTTTAATTAAATAATTTTTGTTGTTTGTGATAACAAAAATTATCATTAAAATTATAATTAAAAAAAATTATGATAAGAATTATATAGAATTAATATTATAAATAGATTTTAGATTTTTTGTTTAAATATAACAAGGATTAAATATTTAAATAAATTTTTAAAATTGATAAATTTCTTTTTTCTTTTATAATAGAACCTAAATCGGATTGATTTTGAAGGTAAAAAAGATGTGGCACAAGTTTTTAATAATGTCCTGCGGCGTCAAATTGGTACTCGTTCACCAACAGTTGAATATATTTGCACTAAACCCGAAATATTATTTACATTAATGGCTGGTTATGAACATCAAGAAATTGCATTAAATTGTGGTACAATGTTAAGGGAATGTGCACGTTATGAAGCACTTGCTAAAATTATGTTACATTCGGAAGAATTTTTTAATTTCTTTCGTTATGTTGAGGTATCGACATTTGATATAGCATCAGATGCATTTTCAACATTTAAGGTAATTATAATTATATATTTATAAAATATTATTAAACTTCTTGATTTTAAATTTTTATAAAATTGATATTTTGAATATTGAAAAAAGGTAAAGGAAAAATTGAATATTGAATCAAAGTAAAAAATCAATCTTCTGTATTAAAGAAATAACAACAATTCTTTGTTTATAATTTTAATAACAACAATTCTTTGTTTATAATTTTAATTTTAATACTATATTTTTTATAATATATTTTTAGGAACTTTTAACACGTCACAAACTTTTATGTGCTGAATTTCTTGAAGCTAATTATGATAAAGTTTTTACACATTATCAACGATTATTAAATTCAGAAAATTATGTTACAAGAAGACAAAGTTTAAAATTGCTGGGCGAATTATTATTAGACAGACATAATTTTACGGTATAATTTTAAAATTTATATAAATGTGTAATAGAAAAACTAATTGTCTTGTTGTAAATTTTTTTATATAGGTAATGACAAAATATATATCGAATCCTGATAATTTAAAGCTTATGATGATTATGCTTAAGGAGAAATCAAGAAATATACAATTTGAAGCCTTCCACGTTTTTAAAGTAAGCTAAAATTGACCATAAATATATACCGAAAATAATAATTTAAATTTATCGTATATATTTCTTAAACCTAAATCAAAACTTACGATGTATGTATGACAGTAGTTTAAATGGTTCATCACAATACACATTATAGAAACTATTATATAATTTATTTATCTCAAATAGTAAAAGAAATAATTAGTAATTAAGCATTGTCTTCGTTCATCCTCAAATTTGCAGTATATAAATGCCATAAGGACTTTTGTCATCCTTTATAAACAGTATATGAATTTTCTACATCAACATTGTCCGTTTTGATTTAGATGTTAAGCAATTTAAATTAATTTTTAAAAGCTTTTTTGTATTAACATTTATTTTTCTCTCTTAATTATTACAGCAAATTTATTTTTAAATATATATTTTTAAAGAAATTCAAATTCAAATAATAATTATAAATAAAAAAAAATAATAAATTTAATAATATTTTGAAATTAATATTTCTGTTTTTCTTTATTAAAAGGTTTTCGTTGCAAATCCAAATAAACCAAAACCAATATTGGATATATTATTACGAAATCAGGCTTTATTGGTTGATTTTTTAACAAAATTCCATACAGATCGATCCGAAGATGAACAATTTAATGATGAAAAAGCGTATCTAATTAAGCAAATAAAAGAGCTTAAACCACTTCCTGAACCTCAGTGATATATAAAAAAAAAATTATTTACCAATTTTATCTTATATTATATTATTAATTATTAATTAATTATTATACAAATTTAAATTAAATATAATAATAATAATAAAAAAAAATTAAATAAAATTTAAAAAAAAAAACCATACAACAAAATCGAAAAAAAAACATTATTATTATTATTATTAAATTTTTAAATTAATTTAAAACAGAAAACAAAAGATATAAATAGAAATAAAATAAAAATTAAATAACAAACAACAATAATAGACAAAAAAAATACAAATCCAAACTCACACAGCAGAAAATTATTAAAAAAAAAATAATTTAAAAATAATTATAAAATTATTTAAATATATAAATTTAAAAAAAATAATGAAAATCACAGTTTGAAAAATTAAATTTTTATTACAAATGATGATGATGATGATATTTTGAATGATTACAAATCAAAGAAAAGACTATTTTTTAAAAAGAAAAGAAAAAACCAAAATTTTAAATTTGAATATTTTCGAAATTTTAGCTTTTTTTAGTATTTGAAATTTTTTTTTATATAGTAGAAATTTTTCCTTGATTCAAATATAAAAAAAATTATGATTTTTTTTCATTATATTTGTTTTTTTAATTTATTTGTAAAGAAAAATTATCATCAACGAAAAAATGTGTTTTATTAAATTTATAATTTAAAAAATCGATTATTTTATTTTTTTACGACAAGAAATTTTTGAAAAAAAAAAAACAAAAAAAGAAAAAAATTTTTTAATTGTAAATTTTTCCTTTTTTAACTTTTAAGAATATATAAAAAAGAAACAAAAATTTAACTTTTTTTTAAAAAAAAAAACAAAATTTTCGGATGAGCTTAAAAAGAAATATTTCAAAATTACACACAAAAATAAAAATATTGTTAAATAAAATCTAAACAAACAAGAAAAGAAAAACAAAAATAAAATACCGAATTAATTGATTTATTTTTTATTCGTAAATTTATAAATATATATTTTTATAATGGTTTATTTTAATTTCAGTTAATTAGTAGAGCTCCTAATTTTATGCAATTTGAAAAAATAGCTACTTCGTTTGACATTTTGAGCAACATGACCAATTTAGAAGTGGTGCCTAAAAATATGCAATTTATTAAAGTAGGTAACAGATGGCTTTAAAAATCAAATTCAAGTCATTTCATTAAAAAGGTTTTTAGTAAGTAGATTATTTAAGAAGAACAACAAATTTCATTAAATAACTGAAATTTAAATAACGATAATTTTTCATTATTATATTTCGCCAAGGAAAAAGATTTTTTTTTTATTTTTTCATTTTTTATTATAGTTTTTTTGCAGTGTAAGTATTATTCAATTTCAGAACGCTCCCTTTTTATTTCTGTGTCAATTGTCAATTCCATTGTGCTGTCAAAAAAGGCGCCAAAAAAATCGAATTGATTTCTTCATATTTAATTTTGTTTTTCTAAAACCAAAGTAAACTGTAAATAGTAATAAACAAATCATTTTAATATTTAAAAAAAAAATGGATTTCACACGTAAAACTCGTCCTAAAATTGAACGAAAACCCGAATTTGAAAATTTAGAAATACTTTATCCACATAATGTAATGTTATATAATTTACCACCAATTCAAGAAATTAAAATCCAAGAATTTGAAGATTTAGCATTGGAACGTTTAAAAGTTTTACGAATATTTGAACAAGCAAATTCACGAAATTTACGTTTTCTATCGGATGAATATAAAGAAAGTATTACAACTGAATTAAATCGTGAAGGACTTAAAGGATATTCACGTTTATTTAGTGGCAATGCTAGTACTAAAAAAGATTTAGATTTACAAGCTCGACGTCGAGATTATATATCACATTTTATATTACGATTAGCTTATTGTAGATCACAAGATCTAAAAAGGTAAAAATAATATTTGAAATATTACACAATTGAAAGAAAAAAAATTTTTAAATTATTATTTTTTCTACATAGATGGTTTATTAAACATGAAATGGATATGTTTCGATATAAATTTGCATCATTAACTAGTAATGATATAAAACAATTTTTAGAAATGAATAAAATGAATTATATACCATTAACAGAAGAACAGAAAAATGATGTTAAAGATGGTTTATATGAAAGTACAATTGGCCAAAGTGTTAATAAAATTGAATTATTAGATTTTTATAAAGTTCATTTTACTGAAGTTTTAGATTTAGTAAAATATAGAAAATGTTATTTAAAAAATGGTTTTGCTTATGTAAATACACATGATTTTGTGTCAATTGTAGCTGCTCAACATCAAGCTGAAATTGAATATGGTTTACAAGTTACACAACAAAAACTTTTACCAGAAATTGAAAATGATGATCGTTTATTTTATTTATTAAAAAGTCTACATAATTCATATACTGGTAAAGATTATACATTATCGAAAAATTCTAGTGTACCAATTGAATCATTAGATCAACTTACAAAGAAATCATTTCCTTTATGTATGCGATTATGTCATGAAAAATTACGAACTAATCATCATCATAAATATGGTGGTCGTATGCAATATGGTTTATTTTTAAAAGGTATTGGTGTTACATTAGAGGATTCATTACGTTTCTGGCGAGAAGAATTTACGAAAAAAATTGATTTAGAAAAATTTGAAAAAAGCTATGCATACAATATAAGACATAATTATGGTAAAGAAGGTTCAATGGTTAATTATACACCATATTCATGTATGAAAATAATTAGTAGTAGTGTTGGACCTGGTGATACACATGGTTGTCCATTTCGACATTATGATCAATCAACATTAAAACTAAAACTAGCTAGTTATGGTTTTTCAGCTGTTCATGTACAAGAAATTATGAGTTATGTACAAAAAGGACATTATCAAATAGCATGTTCAAAATATTTTGAAATTTCACATGAAATGAAATTAGAACAAGGTATTAATCATCCTAATCAATATTTTGAATTTAGTCAGAAAGTTATGGGTAATAGAGAACCATCAACAGGTGGTACAACAAAAATGAATAGCTCACAAAATTCATCAATTATTAAAGGTAAAAAATCAACATCAACAACATATAAGAAAAATTCTGATACATTAATGGATGTTAATGATGATGATGAATTGTGGAATATTGCTGAAACACAAGAAAATCAAACACAAGATAAAATTATTAATGTAAAAAAATCGGAATGGGATGATGAGGATTTTGATATAACACAAGTAGAAAGTATGGAATTATAAGATTTTTATTTATTATAACAATTTATTACTTTTTAAATTAAATAATTTTTTAAAAAAAATTCAAGAGACTATAATTAAAATTCCTAATTGTATTATTATACCACATATAGCATCTGAGTGAAATGGTCTTTTTTATACATTAATACTTCCAGGTGAATAAAACGATTTCCATTTAAGATCTGCTACCAATGATACATGATCTGAAGGAAAGACTACAGATGGTATTGCTTTATGAGATTCTAGTTCATCGTCTGTTGGCAGTGGAATTACCTTTAAATATTTAAAATATTATTTAAAAAATTAATCCTTTATTATTTTTATAAGATATTTTTATTACCTGATTAACTTGAATATTATCAGTTTGATAAAATATATAATCCAAACAACCAGAAAATATATGTGTAAAATTTGTATATTTTGGACAACCACAAGCAGATGCAATATTAAAAGGTTGTACCAAAGAAACATTTTTAACAGTTTCAATTTCATCTGAAGTAATAAAATAGTTTAAATAGTTAAATTTTTGAAAATATATAATTCTTACTACTCTGCCAATCAATATAATTGTCAGGAACTATTTTTTGTGTCATCAATTTATAAATACCACATTCTGGTGTACTATTAAAATCACCACAAAATAATATTGAAATATTATATGGTGTTAGAAGGTAATCTTTAAGTGTATTTTTATAAACATCTTCAATAAATAACATAGAATAACCCATTTGTAAGAGTCGAATATGATCTGCGTCTGGGTGAAAATATAAATGAGTATTCGCTACAATTAAATATTTTCCAGTATCCTTAAATTGTAGAAGAACAACCTAAAATGTTTAAAAAAAAAAAAAAATATATATATATATATATATATATATATATATATAAAATCTATTTAACAATGTATTTAAAATAATTTTACTTGCAGTGTTGTCGCCCTTTCTTGGATTCTATCCATTAATTTTTTATTATTCATTATTTTTTTTGTCAACTTCGTAAATATACCTAATTTATCAATATTATATCCAATATTTACACCAAATTCTTTTATTAAATTAAAACGATCATTACGATAAAATGTTGCTACACCTTCACCAGATTGTCCCTTTTTTTTCATAATACCTTTTAAATTTTGTGTCTCAAATACAGGTACTAAATCTTGATCAAATATTTTACAATCAACTTCTTGTAAACAAATAATATCACCATTATAACCAATTATTTCTTTAATAAATAATTGTTTACGATAATCAATATTAAGTGCATATGGTGGACAATATGGAAATAATTCTTTACGTGAATAATCACTATCTGCATATAAATCAGCTAATATATTATATGTTACTACACGAAAATCGTCATCATATAATTTAGTTTGTGTAAATATATGACGATCTTCGAATGGACATTTTCCTGGGCCAGCTTGTACTACTGATTTTGATACGACTTCTGTTGGTGGTCCAAAATCATTATTCTTGCCTGGTATTAACACAAATTTTATATAATGACCAACATCGTAGTTTCGAGTACGATAAGTAAGTCCCTCATGAATTTTTTTCCAAATAATATCATCTAATTTATTAGATTTTGGCTAAATTGTATGTAGATATAATCGAAAATAAAGATAAAATTAAGATATTTTAAATATTATATATTAACTTATGTCTTATGCATTACCAAAATACCACTATACCAAAAACCTCTGGAATCTTCTTTATTAGCAAATTGTAATTCCATTTTATTTGGATAAACATAATATCCAGATAACATACAACTAGGTAAACTTAAATTAACTACCCATGGTTTGTTATATATTATTTCGAAATCTTCATCAAGAATTTTTAATACTAATTTTGAACCTTCACTAGCATTATCATCAAAAAGATCAGAAAATGTTGTATTTTCTACTATTAAATTATTTTTTAATATTTGTACTTGGATCTGCTGCGGCTGAACCTGATGAAATTGGAAAATTTATAAAATATATCCTATCCTATATATTTCTATATATTTTTAGAAATAATTAATTTTGGTTTATACTTTTTGCGATTGCGACTTATCATTCTTTGTGTTTGGTATCATAAATTCATTCGATGGAACTAATGTTTCTCTTGATGTTTTCTTTGAAATTTTTTTCTTTTTTATTTTTTTTATACATTCTTTTTCTATATTATTTTTTATACGATCTAAACATGTTTCAATTTGTTCATTAAAATTTCTATTAAAATTAAATTCACGATCTACATTAAATGCATCATTTTTATATCGGAAATTAATTTGTAATTGTCTATCATCACTTGGTAGACGACGAAAATATACTTTTTTCATATTTAAAATATGTTTTTGTAATTGATTTTTAGAAAATAGACGAAATTTATATGCAAGTGGTATAAAGTTTAATAACTTATTAGCCAACATGTCAAAACTGATAGATTTTGTTCTGGGGAATGTTGAGGTTAGAAATGTTTTGTTGAATATTGAGGTTATAAAATGTTTTAATTTTTAAAATAAAAAATATAAAAAAACAACATATGATTTTTTATTTAAAATAAAATAATGTTTTATTTAATTCTTATATGGAATTACACATTATCAATTAATAATATTTTTAATAGACAAATTGCTTTGATTGATTAAATTTTTAGAACAAACAAAAAAAAGTATTTTTTTTATTACAATTATTTTCGTTTCCATGATAAATACCATTCTTTGATTATTTTTATATTTTCATCTAAATGAGTCATTTTATCACCTCTCAATTCAAAAACAATATCAACATCATATGAATCTTTAGCTTCATCCAAAATTGTTTGAAATATTTCACATGTAACATTTGCTTTTAATTTTTTTTCATTATAATTTCGTTCTTTTAATCGATCAAATAAAATTGTATTATCACATCGGACAACATAAACAACATCAAAAAATCTTTCTGGGAAAAAATCACATCCATGATATTCTAATATATTACCACCTTCAGCAATAATTGGTTCCAGGTAATCGAGTAACTATATATACAAAATTTATAAAAAGAAAAAGAAATAATTCTTACATTTCAGTTATATTATATACCCTTTGAATTTTTTACCTTTTCCTCGTCTACAATAGGACAATCATATTCTTCATCATATCCTTCAATAAAATCATTATCTTTAGCTAATTTAGATATATCCAACCATTTAAATTTTATTTTTTCTGATAATTTTTCACATAACAAAGATTTTCCAACACCTGGAGTTCCTATACAAAGTAATGAAATGTAACGACAATATTTGTAATTAAATTATAAAATTACCAGTGATTAGAATATTTGGCTCTTTAATAACAGGCATTAATTATTTTGAAGATAATTTTGGAAATTAAAAGAATTTTTATTATTTTCACTCACTTCAATAAACAAAATGTAAATAATGTTGTTAAAAGCAAATATGACATGTGCGATTTAATTCACCACATTCACGTTCACCACTTCTATTTTGCGTAACGTTGCGTAACGGAAACGTAAAGTTTTCCGAGTCTAATTCCTTCTAAGGTCTTGGAAAATGTTACGTTTTGGCGTAACAGAATTGATACGCAACTGTTACATTCCTTATGTGAGAAGTGACACTATTTTTCGTTACGATAAGTCCTCGCAAAAGCGTAATGTTTCTGTACAGTTTAGGTGTAATATTTTCGTACTGTTTAAGTGTAATGTTTTCGTACAGTTTAGGTGTAATGTATTCGTTCATATTTAGCGTAACTTGTGCGTACTGTTTATGTGTAACATATACGTACAAATTTAGCGTAATTTTTTCGTACTACATTAAGTATTCGTATTTATTTAATAATTAAAAAAACAAATTAGTTATTTTAATAATATATTTCCAAACAAAAATAAATAAATTCATATTTATTAATATATAAAAATAAAAAAAAATAATGAATAAAAACATTGTAACTTTTTATAAAAATTTCGTAACTTTTTAGGCGTTCGTAAACTTAACATTTCCGTAAAGAATATAGCGTAAACTTCAAATAGTCGAAAAAAAACTTTACGTTAACATTACATTTTCGTTCGGAATTTAGAGTATACTTTTAAAAGCTTGGCGGGTGGGTATATACCACAGTATAACATACAGTAGTGAAACGCAGAACAAAATAATTTTTAGACCAGGACGAAAATAAAATGAAGCATTTTCTATCTCACTCTGCTTATTTTATCTTGACAGAGTGAATAACGAAAATTTTACAGCATTTCAATTTTTTAGTTCACACTTTTTTAATAATATTTTGAATTATAATCAACTATTTTTAAATTATTAGCCCATATTATTATGAAACTTGATTATTTATTAAATTTTATTTATTAAAAAACTTACAGTAAGCTTTTATTTTGAAATTTTAAACAATTGCTAAGCTTTAACATTAATTAGAATCACTCTGTTGATTTTAAAATTATTAGTATTTTTTTTGCGTTTTAAGTTAATTTTCAAATAAGCCCCTATGAAAAAGTCTTATTTTCGTCATCATTCACGAACACAAACAAAGAAAAATCATATGGTCGTGTGTAATGGAATATTTTTTAAGTAAAGGGTTGTGAAAATTCGTTTGTTTTTTATCACATGAACATTGTAAGTTTTAAATTTAGTTGAAAGCAGAGTGAAAAAGAAGTGATATTAATATAAACTAAGTTATTTAAAAAAACAAATGAAAATTTATATTAAAAAAGTTAAATTAAGTGTTAAAAAAGGTGAAAATTAAATGCATTAGCCCGGAATGCAAATCAAATAATTTATCCCAACCCTAATTTATTCTACTCAATACAGATGTAAATTAACAAATAGCGACAAAAAAAAAGTTTTAATGTATTGAACGCACACTAACATGGAATTTTGGCGGGACGAACTACACTTTGTTCTGCCGTTTTACTACTGTATGTTATACTGTGGTATGTAGCGTTGCCAGATCATTTGGTTTGAAAATCTTGTAAATGACAACAAAAAATCTTGTTTTCCAATAGAGAATCTTTTTTTTTAATAATAACTAAATATAATGTGGTATATTAAAGTAATGAAAATGAAACTATCGTATTAGCTGTCCTAAAAGCAAATACGAATGATTTATTACAAGATACACAGAGAATTACACATGCCCTAATAAAATATGTAACTTAATAAGTATATAATTTCAATTAATTAATTAAAAAAACCATTACACATTTGAATTCATATTTTTCTTATTATTTTTAATAAAATAAATTAAAAATACTTAATATTAATTAAAAAATAAATACTGATTCATATTAAAACTAAATAATCGCAATTCAGTTTCCGTAATTTACTTAAAAATCACATTTCAATATTAAATAAAGTAATTCGTAAATTTAAGTATGAACCGTTTTTTTTAAGTGGTTATTATATTATATTATCATCAGACATCAGATATAAATTTCTTTTAACTAATTACTTTAAAAATGATCACATTATAAAGTTATATCAATTTACTATTTAAAAACATAAAATAAGCGTATGAACATATACAAATATTTTTCAAACCATTCAATCTACTACATATAATTCAAAATGGACTTAACTTAACCACTTTAAAAAAACGGTTCATATTTAAATTTACGAATTACTTTATTTCATTTATATTGAAATGTAAATGTTTAAAAAAAGTGTAGAAAGTGTAGTCAAAAGAACGCAAAAATTTTCTACACCATGGAGGGTGTAAGAAAGTGTGTCTGAAAAGAAAGTGGTGTAAATCGTACGAAATATAAGCTATAGTTTACAGTTTTGTTTGGCTGATTTCAGTTACTCTTCAATGGACGCTGCTGCGTCGCATAAAGCCAAATCTATCCTCGTTTTTCATTGGCGAAACCTAGGTTAAAGGGCGAAACTAGGTCCACATTTTTCCCCTTTTTTATGTCAAAATGTGACATAAAGTAACCCCAGCATGTATTATTGGGAATTTGACATTTCAAAAAATATTAACCCAGATCCAAATTCCGCCATCTTTTTAACCTTATTTTTTTTAAGGTTCAATTTTCCCCTTCAGTTTATTCCACTATATAAGCAATTTTATTTATGTCACTTTGTTGAAAAGTATAATTTGTCTGAAACTTGGCTGAAACCTTATATCTCTAATTCGGCAATTGAGGTTTCTGGCTATCGGGTTCATAGAAATGATAGGCTTGTAAAAAGAGTTGGGGGAGCTGCAATCTATATAAATAAAAATTTAAATTCCAAGATTGTAGCTACCTTCTCGGAACCTGGAGCCGAAGCTATCTTTGTCCAGGTTACATCAGGTACGGCCATGGTTCTGCCATGAAATCCCTAATACGTAATACCAAAATCCAAAAGGCAAAATCCCGAAACCAAAATCCAAACTAAAAAAATCCAAATGAGACAGAATCCAATATCCAAACAATAAAAATCCAAAGAGTAGAAACATACAAAAATCCAAACAATTAAAATCCAAATAACAGCTTTAAATCTTTAAACAACAATTCATCTTTATGCATTTTTATTATTTCATTTAGTCCTCAATTTTTCTTCCCAACAATTACTTTTAGCCGATTTAAAATCGTTGCAACTCTGCCCTTACATTTCAAAGATATATTAATAAAGTTTTGAGCAACTCCATCTATAAATGTTGTCTTTATTCAAATCTAAATTATATTCAAATCCATTTGTAAATAGTTTTTCTTTTCCTTTATTGGATAAAATGCTAAAAATTTCCATAATTTCACCTACAAAACATAATAAAAATCTTCCACTCACATTCAAAAATATAATATAATAAAGAATAATTTACTTACCAACTAAACTACTAGGAATAACTACGAAAGAATAAATTAAACAATTCACTTGCAAAAATTGCACTTAACAAATTAAAAAATAAGAAAGAAAAAAATAAGGAAAAAAATTAGAAAAATCCGAGCAAAAAAATTTTTTTTGCTATACATTTTCAATTACTTCGCAAGGAACGAACAATATTGGGGAAATTCCCGGAATTAATTTTAATTTTTCCAATTAAAAAATAAGAAAAAAAAAATTAGAACAATCTGAAAAAAAATTTCTTGTGAAATATCTCCCACATTTGGATTTTTTTTTGTGCTATACGGCAAATGGGAATTTGGTTTTATTTCGGTTTGGATTTTGGGAATTTTATAATTTAAAAAATTAGGGATTTTGTCGCATTTGGATTTTGCGAATAGGTTAAGTGTCGTATTACCTTGTATTATATTGTATTATCTAATACGTCCCCGGTATTAGGTATGTCTTATAAAGTAAGAGTCTCTAGATTGTATAATAGGTGTGTTCCCTTGGCGCTAAAAAGGTTCAATTTGTCTAAAAAAAACAAATTAAAATAAATATAATTTGATTAATTTATAAAAAATAAATACTACTTTTTATTTATTTAATTTTACCGATATTATTATGGTAAAAATAATTCTAAACTCATAATGAGTTTATTGTTGCTTTGTACTTTCTTACTTTTTATTTTTGTTTATTTTAACTGCTGGTATGATATTTGGTGTTATCATTGCGACTAACATCAACATGGTTGTTTGACTTTTATTTTCTTCCTTTTCTGAAGTCTACTGGTACTGGTGTGACCAGAGTGTTGGAATGTGACATTGTAAAGACCAGAGTAAATTGAAATTATATTGTAATTAAGGAATATTATTGATTTATATTTTAGTTTAAGCTAAATTTTTATTTTGGTTATTATTTTGTAAGCCACTCTAATTATTTTAAACTTGAACAATTTATGGGCTAAAGTGCCTAATTGTAATATTATAAATAAATAAATAATAAAATAAATTAATAAAAAATATAATTAAATAATTCCAAATGTAAATAATTAATTTCTTAAAGTTTTTAGAGTATGTGAGAGTGTGGAGTTTTTTTTTTCAATAAGAAATAAATAAAAGTTTGACAATTTTTTTTTGCGCTTTTTCCAACCCCCCAAAAAATATAAAAAGAGCAAATAAAATTATATAGATGAGAATCCGTCATTGAATGTTGGACAATTCACAATATGCACCAGTATAACGTGCACCATCTTCTGATTTTTTACAACTAGAAAAACAAAAAAAATTTTCAAAGAAATAAAAAAAAAACAAAAAACAATACAAAAAAATAGATTTTAAAGTTAATCTTCTTACTCGCATTTTCCGCAAATACATTCTGCACGTCCAGAACATATTTCATCACTACCTGGTTCAATACATGTATCATTTGATGCACGACAATCACATGCTGAACCAGTCCAACCTGGTTTACAAACACATTGACCACACACACAAGAACCATGATCAGGACCAGAACATAATAAACGATTGTGACGCTCACATGAGAAATTATCACATTCACAAAATTTGCCAAATATTATTTCATCTGATGATAAACGTTTTTCACATTCGCATACACCACAAACACAACTGCCACGTCCATTACAAGCTATATTTGTACCATTTGGATGACAACTACTGTCTCTATCTGGTTGTTTATAATTATCAAGACTATAAATAATAAATGCGTTTTTAAAATATTTTATAATATATCTATATAAATAAGATTTTGTTACTCACGCTAAACATTCACAATGCCTGCCATAATAATCAAGACCACAATCACAAATACCACACATATATGTACCATGTCTATTACATTTTGGTGATCTCTGTTCATATAAAGGACCATCAACTTCACATGGACACTGGCATAACATTTCCAAATCAACAATTAAAGTATCATCAACACCAACTGGTTGTATTTTAATTGTTTGATGCCAATCTTTTGGATCTGCTGGACATGATGTAACAACAATTCTAGCTTCAAAATTAACAACTTGACCAACTTTTAAATTATCACATTTACTTGTTGGTACTGCTTTACCACCAGGAAAACATGCTGAATAATATGTTATTTTAACAGAGCCGGTTGCATTATCTTTAATATCAATTGATGAACTAATTTTCTACAGAAAATATAAATTTTTATAAGATATTTTTTTTTGATTTAAAATAAATAAATTTACATTATATTCAGCTAAAATTAATTCAACAACATTTGATGAATCACTTGATAATACTGCACTTGATGAACCTTCAATATGACTTGATAAATTTTTATAAACATCTTTTTGTTGGGCAGTTACAGCAAATATAACATTAATACTATTTTGTGTAACTTTAGTATTAATTTGTGATATACTAGGATAATCTTGAAGTGTTGAATGTGTATAAGTTCCATTACGATCTAAATGACATACACCATCATTTGGTGCAATTACACCACCCAACTAAAAAATAAATAAATTAAATTTCATTAGATTATTTTTTTCAAAAAATATTACTTTTCCATCGCCTGCATAATGAACACCAGCATCTGTTGAGAAAACTAAGACACGACGTGCTCCATTACGCCAACCAATTTGGTCACGACATACAATTGCTTGCATAATCGCATCAAAACCACCATTAGGTGCATCTAAATTACCAGATACAGCAACACTTTTCACTTCATTCTTGATGCCAATCTTATAGTTAATACATAATTAATTTTGAAAAAAAGAAAACATTAATTTAAATAAAAGGTTTTTTTACGAACAATTTTAAAAAGAGTTAAAATTGAAAGGAAAGTGTACTAAGAATTTTGCAATTGGTTAATTTAGAAAAAAGTGTAACATAAAATATAATTTTTAATAAAAAGTTTTGTAGTTTTGAAATTTCATCAACCACCCATTTCATTTTTTTCTTCTAAAAAAAAATTAGTCCTAAAAAAAAAGTGTACACATCCGATTAACATTATATAAAAAAAATAAGGAACCTTATTCTAATTTCTATTATTTACTATTCTAATGCAAATACAATGATGCACCAAAAACCAAAAAAATGTTAGTAAGGAAAAAGAACATTAAAAAAGTATTATATTAGTCACGAGAAATATTTTTCTTATATTCTAAAAAAGCAGATTCATTCAAGCATTTTAACCAAAAAAAATACCAACATGGCAACATGTAAAAATATTTTTTTTATGATTTAAAAAACAACAACTTTGGTTTGAATTTTCTGTAATTTTTCATTTAAGATTTTCTTTTTATCTACAAAAACAAATAATGTGAGGATCAGATTAAAACCAGAAACCATCACCATTCTAAAAATCAAATATTAAAGAAAAAAAATTATTAATCAAAATCACTTCATCTTTTTTTTTTTTAGAAAATTAATTTTTTTTTTGTGGTTTAAGGTTTTTTTTGTTGCTTTTGTAATTGGGACAATTTTTTTCTCTTTTTTTTTCATATTTGTAAACTTACAGAAAATCGATATGTGTCCGTACTTAAAGCCATTCTATTGTGGTAGCCATAAGGAGCTGCACATCCTGTGCATGGCTCGCGTAAGCTAATTGATTACAAATTTATTGTATTGGTTAATTTGCTTAAATTAATTTTTGATGTTAAAATATATTTATGTAATTATGTATTTTCACACCAATAATTTTTTCGCGCGAATGATTTTTTGGAGTACTACAAAATAATCTTTTTAATGAATTTTATAGTTCCTAAACATTGATTTATTTATTTATTATAAAACAAATTAGGTTTTTTCATTATTTAAATTTCACAATTTTTTTTAAAAATATATTTTAATATAGTAAATAAATTGGTCAGTAAATCTACCTTTACATTATGTATTTCTATATATAATAAATATTTGTGTTAATTTAATTCGAAGTTTAAATATAAATTTAATTCGTGACATAATAATTTTAAAATTTGATAAGAAGGATTATTGCAAATTTATGTGTATTCATAATTTCACATATATTTTTTAGTTAAATAATAATTAATTTAATATTAAAGAAGAACTTTCTAAATATGAATATTTATCTATAAAACTATAATCAAAGACGCAAAGATATACGACTTTGCTATAATGATATAGTATACTAAATTTCTAAATAAGACATGATAGAATGGTAATACAAATTACAATTAATTTTTCTAAATTTTCCTTACTATGTATCTAATCAGGAAGAGCGTACAAACGTTCTCTTTGATTGAACTGTTTATCATGATATTTTTATTGCAAAAATAATTTCTTAAATAATTAATATGTATTCAAATATTTAGATTTGTTAGTTAAAATTGATAAATTTCTTTGGGCAATATAAATATAATTCAGGTAAAAATTTTCAAAACAGAGAATCTTAATTGTATTTATTTATGAAATAAATAAATAATATGAATAAAAAAAAATTATATTTACATAAATTTTATACGATAAATTATTAGAACATTTAACGTTCCATAAACGAGCACTAACATTAATATTGTATTTGTATATGTATAATGTAAAATATAATTTTTATTGTACCATTAATACAATTAATGAATTTGATGCCTTAAATACTATTTAATTATATAATAATTTGAAATAAATATATTTCTTTCACAATCCCATTACACCAAATTCTTATTTATATATTTTTTTTTGTAAATGTATAAATGCATTCCATAAATTTTACTTAAAAAAAATAAATAAATATATAAATACTAAATAATATAATTTTTGTTCCAATCCAGGTCCAAAATGAAATTTAAATTGAATTTGAAAATAAAATATGAAATAAATAAAAAAAATGTTGATAGAAAATCAAAGTAAAATAAATAAATAAATAATATAAAAAAAGACAGGCACAGTTTAGAGCAAAAATAATATTTTCAACAAAATAAGAGAAATTATAATTTTTAATGATAAAATACTATATTGATATTTTTTTTTGTAATTATATATATACCTATATGAATTAGGCAAAGACTCCACAACAGCAACTAAATTTTTAAATTACTATCGATATAAAAAATTTATATGACCAATTTCTTATTTTTTTTATTCAAATAACAAAAAAAATATATAAGTTGTGAAAAAATTAAATTTTATCTTACGGAAAATTTATATGTGTTTATACTAAGTTGCATATGATTTTTATAACCGTAGGGTGCTTCACATTGGTTGCAAGGATGTTGTAAACTAATTTTATTTTTAAATTATTTTTGTTTTTCATTGTTTAAAATATAATTAAAAACAAAAATGAAGAAAAAAAAATATATAATAAATAACAAAATAAAATAAATTCATTTTTCTATAAATATATAAGTGAAATTTAAAAAATAACTCTCATTGAATTTCTTTTAAAAATAAATTTTGATGTTTTTTCGAACTGTTTATAATAATTATATATGGAATTAAATAAGAGTAGAAAATAATTTTGAAAATCAATAAGACATGTCTTATGGAAATATGTCCAAAGTTTTATTTTTTTTCTACTCTTATTACCAAAAAAAAAAAATTATTTAATATAATTTAGAATTTTGGTTTTTTTTTCTTAAAATACAATTTTACAAAACTTACTTGTGCGGTATTGTCGATACATATGGCATTAAAACTTTATCAACAAATGAACCAAATCCCATTCGAATATTATTTGTTATATTTGGCATAGTTGCTGATAATTTATCACCTAATTTTATTAAATTCTCTTTATAATCTTCCATAGATTTTGATAAATCCATTAAATAATATACGTCAACTGGATAATCTACAGCTTGTGAATATCGAAAATTTAAAGAATGTTCTTCACCTATTAAATTAAATAATAACAAAATAAATAAATTTATAAAAATTAAAAACAATTTTTTATATACCTATTCTCAATTTAAGACCAACTCTTTGTGGACTTATTTGTACAATACCACCATGGGCAGCCCCAGTACCATAACCAGAACCATAACTACCATATGATCCACTTGAATGACTTGATGAACTACTATGATATGATGAATTTGCTTCATATGATGAACCACTACCTAATGTACCACCACCACCAGATGCTGAACCACCACGTGTTAATTCACGAAAGAAAATACGTTCTTCATAATTATTCGGATTAAATGTAAATGCTTCTGGGCATATTTCATGGGCAAATGATGGATGAAAACAACGTGGTCGATCACCAAATTCTTCTTGCATACACCAAGCACAACTTTTTGTTTGTATACATTCACGACAAGTCACCTTACTTACACATGGATTTTGGCCAATATTATCTGATTCAACAATTGTTGTACAAAATATAATTAATAATGTTATTAAGCACAATAAATGACTACGATGGCCAATAGTTTGTAATAAATGCGTCATTTCGTTGGGATTTTAAATTTTTTTCTATCAGGTCAGGATTGATATAAAATTTGTCTTTATTCTTGTGGCACTTTGAGAAATTTTAATTAACTGAAAAGAAATATGTACTTTAATTTATAAATTTAAAAATAATGGCCTTTATTGTGAATGTCGAGGCGAGAGTCGATTCTGTACAAAATCGTGTCATGTGATTATGAATGGCGATATTAATAGACAAATTGTCGATAAGTTCGGTGATAAATGCGCACACGAAATTTACGCACACGATAAAATGCGCACAGAAAATGCGCACACAGAAATTTGCGCACACAGAAATTTATAAAATTTATAAAAAAATAATAAAATATTGTACACTATTCTTAAAATAAGATTATTATTTATTTCTTTTTTTATTTTCTTGGCGACCAGTTTCTGCGTTGGCTAAATTTTTCCTTTTCGTAATTTTTTCTTATATCTCTTTAAGAAATATGATGCCAATAAAAAAAGCTTTTCATATATTATATTAATAAATAAATTTAATATGTAGGTATAACAATTTTTTTTTAAATCAACTTTATTTATTTTAATTTTTTTTATATGATTAACTGAACCTAATAGAGTAAAAGTATATATATAATGTAAAGTATTTAATTTTTATTATTATTATAAAGCATATTTTGCATTTTCTTTATATAATAATAGTATTCATGTTGATCCTTTTATTGTAAATTGCCTCCAATTATGTTTAATATTCTAATAAAACAATAAATCCTTTATTTTTCCCATGTGCGGATATTTCTCTGTGCGCATTTTTCTATGTACGCATTTATCTGTGTGTGCATTTTTCTGTGTGCGCAAATTTCTGTGTGCGCAAATTTCTGTGTGCGCATTTTTCGTGTGCGCATTTTTCGTGTGCGCAAATTTCGTGTGCGCATTTATCCGGTCACGATTTATTATTCGTAATCTTATAATAAAACTTTAGGATTGAATAATAATAATAAAAAAAAAGTTTATAAATAGAAAATCACTTTATTATTTAAGAGAATCGCCCTTTTTTTTTTAGATAATTCTTTATCGTTTTAGCAAAGAATTGAAATCACTTTTAATTTAAATAATTTACTTAAATATTTTATTTACACTTACATTTCTAAAAAGCACTTATTTACTAATTAAATATTAATTATTTTAAAATATTTAAAAATGATTTTTATTCCATTTAGTAGATAAAAAAAATTTCTTCTTCTGGTTCGAAATTAAAAATATAAATGAACTGAACGCACTACCCAGAAGAAAAAAAAGTTAACGTTAATTTCTTAACTTAATCTTAACGAATATATGCTGCTATGCTAATTTGTTAGTGATAGCAATATTAATTAGATAGAGAGTCAAGAATTAGTAAATAACTAAACGTCAAATTAACTTTTGTATTTTAACTAAAAAAATATATTTATAAATATTTGTGCTGCGTACGTTATTAGTAGTGATATTATAGAGTATTTTTAATTTCGTTGAAATCAATTTATTTTATAATTTAAAAAATGTAAGTTTTTAATTAATTTTTTGGCAATTTATAAATGGAAAATTAAAATAAATTGCCAAAAAACTCAGGCAATATATTTTACTAGAAATCGAAAACTTTCACTTATTCCGAACGGAACATTGTCTTTTGATGGTAACAGTATAACTTGGGAAAATTCTATTAAATATCTTGGTATTCATTTAGATAAGAAATTATTATATCGTACTCACATTGATAAAACTATTGAAAAAATTAATAAAATAATAATAATATTATATTCTTTAATCCATCGTAAATCCAAATTAAGTATAGAAAACAAAATGATTATTTTCAAGCAAATATTTCAAAGCATTTTGATGTATGGAAGTGAGATATGGGGAAAATGCGCAATCACACATATTAAAAGATTGCAAATCAAACAAAATCAAATTTTAAAGTTACTTCACAATCTTCCGTTTTATTACTCCATAAGTAAATTACATAAAATTTCAAACTGCAACTTCTTAAAAAATAAAATTGACAGTGCCATTATTATATTCGAACTAAAAGCCAAGGAATTCGATAATCCTTTCGTTCGAAGTTTATATGCTTAACTATTTGTACATTTTTGCCTTTTAATTCTATTTTTGTTATCTAGGTTTAAGTTTAGTTCGTAGTTTCATAGTTAAGAGAAAAAAAAAAAATAAATAAAAAATAAAAAAATATATAAAATAAATAATCAAATCAAGGTTTTTTATGCCTTTTCCTTGAAAATATATATATAAAAATTTAACTAAAAAATTACTCTAAAATTTAAGCTATTGTAGTTGAAAAGGATCTCCTAAAACTCTACATGTTAAAACATTTTATTAAAACTATATTGTAAATATTTTTATGGCAATAAAGAAATTGAATTGAATTGAATTGAAATTCTTATAAAATAAATAAAATTATTTGTTGTATTTATTATTGTTTTTTTTTGTTTTGCAAAAAACAAAAATTTTATATCACTTACTTATGCAGCAAAAAAATTTATAAATTGTAAATTTTAAAGTGATATAAAATATTTTCATTTTTGCCAAAAAAACTTTATCAACATCACCAGTTCATCCACATAATCAACAAATTGAAGAAATTGATTCAGATCCAGATGAAATTGAAGATCCAGTTGGAGTTTGTGATAGTGTATTTTATTAAATATTATGTATAAAGAAACTTATCCATTTGAACCAACATTTGTTAGAGTTGTACATCCAATTATATCTGGTATAAATAATATAATTTATATATTTAATTATTTTAATTTATTTAATAGCAATTATTTAATTTATTAAAGTTTAAAACTTTATAAAATTTTATGATTATATGTTTATTTATGTCAACATTACTAAATTAATAAAATAAAAATTTTAATATAAAAATTAAAATAAATTACTTAACATTTTATTACTGTCCCCATTTCACGTTAAACTATTACGTTAATTTGACGTTAAAATATTTCGGTATTTGACGTTAAAATATTTCATTAATTTCACGTTAAAATATTACGTTAATTTCACGCTAAAATATTACGTTAATTTCACGTTAAAATATTAAGAATTTGACGTTATATTATAATGTTACGTTAATTTAACAGGTCTGCATTAACGTTATGTTAACATTGAAAAGGTACGAATAAGAATATATGGAAGGAGTATAAATGTTCCCTCTCTTTTTAACACATTAACATTTTAATTTATTAAAAAATTGTTTATGAAGCCACGATTTCGATAGTTCTCTTTCTTTTCACCACCGAACTGTCAAATTAATAATATGAAAAATATTATAACAGCTGATTTTAGATTTACAGGGCTGGCTTATTTTTTTAATTTTAAGAGTCTCAATATAAATTAAAAATATTAACTAGGTAACAAAATTACTCTATTTTACTTTCAATTTGTATAATTATCAATGTGCGAACTAAAATATTCCTTAGGATGATCTTTACATGTATTTTTCAAAAAAAATAAATTTTCTCTCCTTAAACATTGCTGCCCGAATTAAAAAAAACCTAGTCCGGCTCTTATTTGCTATTTATTAATTTTGACAGTTCGGTGGTGAAAAGAAAGAGACTACTATATCCAGGCCGGCTTCAATTTTTATTACTTTTGCTCCTTCCATATTTTCTTATTCGTAGCACGTTTTTATAACTATAAAATAATATAAGACAAAAAAAAGAAATGACAATCGAATAGGAATTATTTTTTTCAAGGTCAAAGTGGCGGTGAAATACATATCAAACGTTCTGTCAGGTTCAGCTGATCGAATTATCAGTAAAATCCGAATTAAATATGAATTAATATTTAATCTCCCATATAAATATTTGAATTTTTGATTTTATGATTTGTTCAAATTCAAATTTTCCCAAAAATTCTTAAATTTTAAGTTCCTAAAGAAATTCTAAATTAATTGTCATGGCTTTAAGCCAAAATTTCAAATTATCGGCTTCATTACTTTATAAAAATTTATTACCCATTCCAACAACAATTTTATCTGCGAAGAGAGGAATTGGAAAAATATATTGTGATGGTGAAGAGCAAGAGGGTAATTGGTATAGTAAACAAAAATTGTAAATAAAAAAAACATTGTTTATAATATTTTTTTTATCTGTGTAGCAAATCATATGATTTTGTTTTGGTTGGTGGAGGAATTGTGGGTTGTGCAGCAGCCCGGGAATTACTAAGCCGACATCCAAAATTAAAAATTGCAATATTGGAAAAAGAAAGAAAATTAGCTGTACATCAAAGTGGCAATAATAGCGGTGTTATTCATGCTGGAATTTATTATAAACCAGGAAGTTTAAAAGTAATTTGATTTTGATTATTTTGGTGTAAGGTAAGAATATTCCTATTATTTAATTTTATTTAAATTTATTATTAGGCTAAATTATGTGTTGAAGGACTTCATTTGAGTTACAAATATTTAAATGAAAAAAAAATTCCGTATAAAAAAGTTGGCAAATTAATTGTAGCTACTAATGAAAAAGAATGTGAAAATTTGTTAGTAAGTATCTAGATATATTATTAATAAATTCATTAGAAAATTTGAAATAAAATAAAATATATTTTTAAATGAATTTTCGTGTATAAATTTTAAAATTTTAGGCTTTGTACGAACGTGGTATGAAAAATAATGTACCAGATTTAAAATTAATTGATGGCTCTGAAATACCGAAATATGAACCATATTGTCAAGGTCTAAAAGCCATACATTCACCTCATACCGGAATTGTTGACTGGGCAGTGGTTACAAATAGTTATGCACAAGATTTTGTTGAAATGAATGGTAATATTTATTTGAATTTTAAAGTTATTAAATTTGAAGAATCGGATGATCCAAATTATCCAATATTAATACCAACTGTGGATCGTACAGTAAGCGCTAAATATGTATTAACTTGTGCTGGTTTACAATCTGATATAATGGCTGAATTAACAGGATGTGATAAGAATCCAAGAATTGTACCATTTCGTGGTGAATTTTTGTTGTTAAAAAAAGAATTATCGTATAAAGTTAAGGGAAATATATATCCTGTACCTAATCCAAGATATCCATTTTTAGGTGTACATTTTACACCACGAATGGATGGTAATATTTGGTTAGGACCAAATGCACTTTTAGCATTTAAAAGAGAAGGATACAAGTAAAAATTAAATAAACAAATTTTAAATGTATATATTAATTTACGTCTAATCTAGGTGGTCTGACATAAATATGGGAGAGCTTATGGATGCTGTAAAATATCCTGGATTTCTGAAATTAGCATCTAAAAATGTGAAATTTGGATTTGAACAAATCATAAAATCTGCATTTATTTCATTACAAACCCGTGATTTGCAAAAATATATACCAAGTATTACATCTAGTGATATATCACGGGGTCCAGCTGGTGTTAGGGCACAAGCATTAGATTTAAATGGAAATTTAGTTGATGATTTTATATTTGATCGTGGACACGGTACAGATGCTATTAGTAAACGTGTTATGCATTGTCGAAATGCACCATCACCGGCAGCTACAAGTTCATTATCTATTGCCATAATGATAGTCGATAAAATTGAAAAAGAATTTTTGTGTAAATAAATATTGAGTATTATGGATTTTTGGAACTTTTACTAAAAAATTATATTATATAAATTATTAATTATTTTAGAAAATTATTAAAATATTTATTTATAAAATTTCTGTATCAAATAATTTAGTTAAGATGCTTTTTTTATATCTTTACATATAATTATTTTCAAAATTAGGTTATTTTATTAGGGAATGTTTAAATTTTATTTTATAGAAAATACGATTGTTCTATAGATAAATACACTAGTAACCAACAATTATCATATGACAATGAGGTTAGAACCGACATTAAATTAATCAAAATTTTATTATTAAATTTCGGTAAAAATAAATTACAATTCTATTAAATTTACTAACTTGATCACTAACCAAAGTTGTTAAAAATTATTTTTTTAGATATATTTATATAATTATATAACTTATGTATTTTGAAAAATAAAAATTAAATATTTAAAACTAAATTAAATATATACAATTCTCACAAAAGAATAAATAGTGAGTAAAATCACACTATAAGTTAGAGTCAAAATGTATTAGTGGATAGCTTTTTAATTCTGTAGAAAGGAACTAGTACAAAAAAAATACTTTCCGATAATGCAAAAGCGCCATCTTTTGCTTTACTTTCCCGCCAAGCATTTAAAAGTATATGTACTCTAAATTCCGAAAATTCTTTTCTAACAGAGCTGTCCATGCCTGAAATACATGTGCAGAATTATGCATGCAGAGCAGCAAAAATAATTTAGAATATACGGTTTTATATGGAACCAAATACATGGAATTCTGCACTGCTTGCAGCGGATGCAAGTCGTCTCTATTTCTACTTTCGCTGCGCAGCGGCAGTGTTACCACAACACAAAACGTTCAGACTGACAACTTAGGAAAATACAACTTAAAAATTACATTGAAATTTGACAATTTTATCAATGTTTTGATTTATTTTCATTTATTTATTTTCAAAATGGAGGAAAAGTTAATAGAGTACATAAAACAAAATGATTTTATTTTCAACAAACAAAATAAAAATTACAAAAATATTTATAAACATAAAATATTTATAAAAAAAAATTTCAATTATGTCAAAAAAAGCTGCACATGTATTTTAAGTGCATCGCTGCATGCAGCGCTGCGTGCAAAAATTCTGCACATGTATTTCAGCTATTAGATTAACAGAATCCCAAAGTTCAAATGGATTTAAAGAAAAGAACTCAATCCCTGTTTCTAAGCACAATAATCCGCATTGAACTCGAGTTCAATCCGCATGGATACGTATTACTTCCCTTTAAGCAATCGGATTCCGAATGGATTAAAAACTGATGTCTTATTTATATGGGCAACTTCATTTCGGATTCCGTTTGAGATCCATTCAGAATACTTTCATGCTCCTAAATTAGACAAATTTCTGAACACATGAGTTAAGCTGGATTCATTGATGCGGATAGAAAAATTCGAACTCATTTGAGGCGAACTATTTTTTTTCTTGAACGTTCATCGATGCGGATAAAAAGTGCCGCGCTAAAAAATTTTTATGTCATGAATTTGACATATATTTGTTTGACATTTATTGAAAAGTTGTGAAAAGTAATTTTTGATACAACAAAATCAAAAATATTAATAAAATCTTTGACTATATAATATATGGACTGCTAGTAACCAACTTCATTGCTGTAGCTATGACCGACTATGCGCATACCACCAGAGATGGCGAAAAAAGGAACTAACTATTCCGAATTGCTCGCCTTTTTGACGGCCAATCAAACAACTAAAATCATTTATGAGAATTCCATAGATTTTACTTGATAATTCTACTGGATTTAATTCAGAATTCCATAACTTTAGTTCTTTTATTAGCCATCTCTGGTGCTATGCGCTACCAGTCATAATAGTATTTTTTTCTTTGACAGCAAAGGAAATTATAAGCGATTAGCAGTACATATATTATATAGTCAAAGAATAAAATTAATAAACGAAATTAATAAAAAAAATTTTCATTTGAATTTTGTGTCATTTCATTTTTCTGTTTTAACGTTTTCAAAATAGTGCGGCACGAAATTTGAAGATAAATCAACTTTTCGAGAGAGAGAAAAATTTGACGAAAAAAAAAAAAAAAAAATTGAGAATTTCAAATTTTCATATAAAAAGTGTGCGTGGACTTGAGCGCGACGCGAAAAAGCCGCATCAAATGAGTTCGACTTTTTCTATCCGCATCAATGAATCCAGCTTAAAGGCCGGCGCAGAATTGGGGCTTTAATCGATAGCGTTAACTTTAACTTTTATATTTTGTATTTTGCCAAGTTTTTGCCTCCGAAAAAATAGATTTTTCACCAATATTAAAATAGTCTAGCGCTGGCGTTCATTTTTCAACTTGTTGAAAGCCAGCGCTGGCGTATTTTTCGCCTAGCGTTAACTGCTGGTATTGTGTTCGCTTACATTGATTTACATATGTTGAAACTTTTTTAAGTTAACGCTATCGATTAACGCCCCAATTCTGCGCCGGCCTTAACTCATGAGTTCAAAAATTTGTCTAATTGTCTAATCCAGCTTTAGATTTTCTGTACGGATATGCTTATGTGGGAGAGTATATTGTGTTTTTATATGAAAAATTCAGATTCAGAACGGATTCCTTTTGGATTCAGAAAAATGGAATCCGAATAATGCATAAAGGGGATTCATTACTCTAAATGTCAAATTTGACAATTTCCGTTGCTATCGGCTTGAAGGGTTTGTAAATTTGTAAACAAATAAGTTTTTTATTCGAAATTTAATTAAGTTTTTATTTAAGTTTTGAGTTATGAATTTTGAGATGAAATCTCATGGATTATGGGGTGAATTTGAAGATGGATCTGATAAATTTCCACAAACAGCTGCAGATGATATTATAACACCAAGAGCAAAAATGGAAAAATTGAAAAAACTTAAAGAAATTATGATACAAGCTGAAGACAAAATGTAAAATTTTTTTTTTAATTTAATTTACTTGAATTTTTTAAATATAAATCAAAAAATTTTAGAGAAGAAATTAAATTGGAAAATACTTTAGTCTCACAAACAGTAGAAGTTATGAATCAAACAGAAATGTTACAAACATTAATTGATACATACGCTAATAAATCTGTAAGCATATTATACCTACTACATTTTTTTTCTTATCTTTATTGTAATTTATTTATGTAATTATTTAAGGGGTTTAATAATTATTTATTAAACCCTTGTCAAATGATACCACAAGTTGATTTCCCACCCGAAAATACTGCAGAACTAATAAATGATGATAAATTTACAAAACCAATATGGTTTATACCACCAATTGAAACAGATTTTTCACGAGGCATTAAACGAAAATTCCCATATGTAAATAAAGAAATTTGTAGAGAATCAATAAGAAAATCAATTTGTGGATTATTGCGAGTTGCTGGATTTAATGGTAAAATAATTTTAAATTAGTTATAATTATTGTAAAAAATATCTATATCCATTTTTCTTAATACTTTTTTATAGATACCACAAATGGTGCTTTAACAACATTTACTGATGCTGTTGATGAATTTATAAAAAATTTATTAGTTCAAGTAAATGATGTTAGAACAAATGAAGGAACTGAAAAAATAACTAAATTAAATATATTAACATTAGAAAAGGGTTATTTTGCTATG
Source organism: Empis stercorea (assembly GCA_949752835.1). Classification (NCBI taxonomy): domain Eukaryota; kingdom Metazoa; phylum Arthropoda; class Insecta; order Diptera; family Empididae; genus Empis; species Empis stercorea. Next base: position 53,116,155 of record OX457087.1, on the reverse strand, counting down.
ACACAAAATTCATTAATGTCAATACATAATTATTTTAAAAATAATTTAATTGCTAGAAATCGTTCAGAGATAAATGAATTTAATAATATTTATCAAGAATATGATAAAATGATGAAAGAAAGTCAAAATATTAAATTTCGGGAAGATGAATTTATGAATTTTTTAGATTTTTCATCTGGTACAAATAATGTCAGTAATAATGGTGGACAACAACAAGGGAATAATGATGTAACAAATGTTACTCTTATGAACTTACTAAAATCAGAAAATAATCAAGGGTAACTTAAAAAAATCAATTAGTTGCATAAATGTGAATATATATTTCTATTTTTTTTTTCTTACAGAAATTTTCATGATATTTTTGAAGGTGAAATTATTGAAACACAATCAACATCTCAACAAGAATCTATAACAACAACTACTGGTCCATCTGCTAATTTGGAAACTTGGTCTTTAAAGCATCTTTAGTATTGCAAATAATTTTCTAAATTCTCTAATTATTTTAATTTATAGTGCAAAATCAATAATAATAATTTTAATGAAAAGAAATTTAATTTTTTTTTATTCATAGTAAGGCGGTTGTTCTTCTCTCCTAATTGGTTTTCTTGGTATAGTTGGTATAAATGATATTGGTCCACCGGTTGTATGTCTTAGTCTTATCGGTTTAAATTGTTCATCAGATCCCAAAATTATTTTGTTGGTTGGTTTTTGATGACTAATAGCATGTTCAAATGAAGGTGGTGGTGATTTTTTAATTTTTGATTTCTTACCAAATAATTCTCTATCATTTAATAGTTTATTAATAATTTGATTATTCTTTGGCATAACTTGTTTAATTTTCTTTCCTTTACGGCGATAATAAAAAACTTCACAAGCTAAAGTAATCATTGCTAATAATAAACCAAAAAGTGTAGCAATAAAAACACCACCTAAACTTTCTAATGTTATACCTTCATTATCATCAGAATCTGAACATTCTTTATTCGAATTATTCCAATATTTTGCTGTTAATCTTTCAAAATAACGATCTTTTTGTAATTCCAATAAAGTATAACTTAATTCATCCTATATAAAATTGAAGTTTGTAAAGTAATATATGTATATATGAAAAGAAAACTATTCAAATGAAATTACTTGAATGTGACTTCCTTGTTGGACAGCAATTGCATATGGTTGTTCAGCAAATATTTCACCAACTTCAGATAAATTACAATTTTTTGATATTTCATATTTTATTTCAGCTGAATCATGTATAAATGCATAATCAGCATTTTCATGTTCAATTACATTACGAAATCCATCTGCAGCATTTTTAACTGGATTTGAAGAATTTATTGCAAGTAAAATATGACCATATTGTTCTTTAATTGGATAATCCCAGATCCTATTTTAAGAAAAATACTCCGAAATGTTCATTAATAATTAATAAAAATTTATGTAGCTATCTTAGTATACCTATATTTTCTCTGATCTGATGTAGCATTTAGTGTTAATTCCTTCCACATTCGATATAGTGTATCTTCAGCAAATTTCATATTTATAAAATATTCATGTGTATCGGAATTTTCAACAACAGTATAATTAATACGTGATTGTCTAGCCAATTGATCTAATGATTGTACTGGTGTTTGCATTCTTTCAACTGTTAAAAATGCTGCTAAATTTGCTGTAAATGTTGCTAACATAAGTACAACAAAAAGCCAATATGCTGCAACAAGAACACGACCAGAAATTGCTTTTGGTGCTTCACCACCACCTTGTGGTGTAAATGAAGTTAATGCAAACCAAAAACTTTCTTTCAATGTAAATTCTCTATAAATAAATTTAATTAAAAAAAAAACACCTACTAAAATCATTAAAATAAAATTATTTTTAAATACCTTGTTGCATAAGGAAATGCATTTTTATTATTAATTGCACTATAAGGTGAGTATTTATCTAATAACCATAACATAATTGCTGTTGCAACAATAGCTGCAATAATACTTAACCATACCTCAACTCTTAAAACAGTCATAAATTTAAATAATGATGTTTGACGAACTGGTTTACGAATTACTTTTAAATCAAAAGATATGATGAAGACAATAATAAAAAAAAATTGAAATTTACTGAATTAAAAAAAACATTAATTACCAATTGAAATTCCAGTTTGTTCAAAATATGGTGCAATATAATCAATAACTTCTTCACGTTCTGCTGTCATTTTTAATGCAGCTACAGCAATATCTGTATTACCAATTACCAAATCACCAATTAAACCATCCCAACTACCATCTGGTAAACGTTCACCAAATGTACCATATTTTGGTGATACAATTTCATAATCAAAATTCATTTTTTCTGATACTTTTTTAATTAAATCAATACAATACCCATTCCAAATTGGATTACCATCATTATCAAGAATTGTTTCCCCAGTAATTGGATCCCGATCGATAAAAGTCCATGGAATTGCCTATACTATTAAATTTTAATTTAAAAATATATAAATGCCAATTTAATAATTGCCTTAGTAATGCCAATTCGAAAAAATCGTTTTGCTGGTTGAATATCTCCTGTTAAATTCCGGAATTGTCCATCATTCCATATTGCAATTTCATTACTTCCATTGGTTTTCAATGTTATATTTAAATTATAAATAATTTTATTATTATTAATTTTTAATATTTGATTATCAGTAAATTTATCTGATAAATCTAATAAATTTAAAGTAGTATTATTATTATTAATTTTATTAAAATTACTGCAATTATATGATTTCGGTTGTGTATTCAAAAAATCTAAAGTTCTTCCAATATTCGACATTACTAAAGTTAAAGTTGCCAGGGGAAACTTAAAATAAATTAAATAGAATTATTAAATATTTGGAAATTAATTTAGAAAAAAATGAAATTTATACTGTAAATGTTGCTGGTATTACACAATTATTTTCTAATTTTAAAAGTTTACAAGCATAATTTTTGTCTGGATAAAATTGAGTTATACCAATTGGTATATCTTTATTGGAAAAGTTTTCGTTTATTATATCCAAAAAAATTAAATTCAAAATATCTGGTCTTTTCATTAAATGTGTAGTCGAAATCTTAAATAAAATTTATTGAAATTTAAATTTTTTAGGCAAAAAAACCCTTATAGTTATAATTTTTAATACTTACTTTTTTTAAAATTAAATTCATATTTTCAGTAGTAGCAAATATACCAATATATGATGGTGTTGGTCTTATTACATTAATTCGATTTACAAAATTTAATTCTATACCATTAAATAAACCTAAACGTAATTTAGATTCTTCAATGATCATATAATAAATTGCTTCATTAAAATTTTTATCATTTTCAAATATTAAACCAGCATCATGTCCTGAACGAGCTATTATATAATTTTCAAATGCTTGAATGAATGGAATAATTGATATATCAATTTGAATATAAGGAATTTGGGCAATTTTTAAAATTTCTAATCCTTCATCGAACATTTTTGTATATGTGAGATCAATTAAAATTGATATTTGATTAACAATTATACTGCAAACTGATAAAGAGAAAACATATCTATTAAATTATTTTAATGATATAATAATTATTTAGATTTACATTGTTTCATAGTTTCGTCTAAATTTTGTCGATGATATTTTATGTAATAGTCCTTAAATATTACATTATTCTGTTTTAATTCAATTTCTTTAAGCATCTTAGATATTTGTGTTGGCATCTCATTTTCATATTCTTCATAAATGAATCCTATAGTATAAAATGTTAAATATTTTTCTAAATGTATAATTTCTTTATATTTAAAATACTTCTTACCAATTGAAATAGAATCTATTGAACGTTTATTAATTATACCATAAGATATTGGTAATAAACTAAAAAATATTATTAAAATCAAACCAATAAATATATGCATTTTACTTTACTGCATGAAATGTTTTATTATCCTTCATGGACTGTAGTCTATCAACTGACATTTAAATTGACTGCAATTGCAAATTGCAATTAGTAATCAGCCAATCAGAAAAATGATATAATTTTCTTATTATATTATTACAAAATTATTGTTTAAAATATTGAAAAAGGACAAATTACAAAATTAAGTACATTATTAATTTAATTTAACATAATATACTATATCATTTCAATAGTATCAGTTCAGTTTGTTAATAAATTCCTATAAAATTCATTTTGTTCAATTCTAATATAATAGATATAATAGATAATACCTAATTGATTTAAAATCAATGATATAATTTAACTTGAGTCCCCATAATTAATAATAGCTTTCCAATATATGGTTCAAATATAATGTAGAATACTAAATTATGTAAGATTTATGTACATATATGTCACAAAATAGCTTTCGTCTCCATGAAATTTAATATATATTTTAGTAAACCCACATTGTTGGTTATGTATTAATTTGAAATTGAATATTAAATTTTGAAAAAGAAACCATAATATGCATAAATAAAAATTAAATGAAATTACAATGATTTTAAATTGGCATATAATATGGTTAAAATATGACTAGTTTTAACCATTAGCAAGAATATAATTATTTACTGAGACTATGAAATTTAATTTAATTTTAATATTAAAAAATTTTTGTATGTTGTACATTTAATAATAAAATATTCTTTAATTTGCATATTATCATCATTTTTTATTTCTTTTATTTTCTTTAGATTATTAGATTACATTTTTTATACAATTTTATATTTTTTTTTAGTTTTTTTCATCCACTTAATGATTTTTTATCTTTTACATGAATATAATTTTTTTTTAATTTAAAATACATTTGAATTTTGTTATAAATGAGCTGATTTTTTTTTACTAAATTTTTGTTAAAAGAAGAATAATTAATGAGTACATTGTTTTCTTCATATTTAATATATGTATTTAATTTATAATATTAATAATAATAATTTAATAATGTGATATCTTGAAATGAGGTAACAATTGGTATAAATGATAAATTATTATGGTTTTTGTATTTAAGTTCTTGAATGTTGATAATTTTTTTTTATCAAGTTTTATCTAATTTTTAAATTAATTTTTTTTGTGGAATTGTTATTTATTTACACGATATGATAATGATTTATAAGAAAATTACGAAAAACTGTAAAGTAATTTTAAAATTGATTTTGAAGATTGATTTGAAAGTCAATGTAACACATTCGCGGAAATTTCTAATATATTTAGCATATATAATTATCAACTAATGTTTTTTCAAGTTTTTTTGCTATAACTTGGACAGACTTTAAGATATTTGGAATTAATTGGTTTTGATATTTTTATTATAATTAAAATTCCCCTTCCATATTACCTATACCTTCCATATTACCTATATATCGATATTTTACCTACGCCAAAAAATGGCAAGGGGTATATTCGAGAAAAAATCAAAATTCTCCAATATAGACAAATTAGTTATCTATCGACGCGAAATTTTAATTATGTATAACAAAACTATCCGAACAATATTGAATAATCTTTGAATTTGCCCAAGTTATAGCGAACAAATTTAGGTCTTATTTTACTCCTTTGTTGCTTATAAATATAGAAATCTTTAATTATAAAGATTGAATTTTCTATTTTCAGAATCTATATGGTTTTTTAATGTATCTTAAAAATTTAGTACATTTGAGATTAGAGCATTGGTGGTTCCCTTTTTCCAGATATTTGAGAATGTCGATATTTTATGCCAAAAAACATTTTTACAACGATAATTTTAAATTATCAGTAAAATTTTAATTCTACGATTTAAAAATTAAAATATTATGCGCTTTAAAATTTGGCGAATGTGTTCAAAATTTTGTAAGAACAGAAACATTGGAAAAAGTAATTAAAAATAGGTAAATGTATTTTATAAGAATTGTTATATTTGTTATATTATAAATTTTTAATTGTGCTATAAAATAGTTTCTGTGTGTAAGGTTATTAATTTTTGTTTTGTATTTTTTTTTTTTGATTAATTAATAAAAATAATTTGCAATGATTATCTAAATTTTATCATTTCTAATAATTTTCCTGTTTTCATTTTATATATTGTTGTTTTATTGTTTATCATTTAAATGTTTTTTTTTATATTTTTCAAAATAATTTATGTAGTTAGTAAAATTTTATATATATGTTACAAATGACACGACGATAATGACTATTAAAAGGAATTCATATTAAGTTTTTTTTTTTAATTTCTTTTTTTTTATTTCATAAAAGTAATAAAATATATATTAATTTACTTTAAATATTTTGTTTTCTTCTACTTTTCTTTTAAATTTATTATTTTATACAAACTACATTTTTCATTATTATTATATAATTTATAGTTGAGTTTTTTTCATCATTTTATGTAATGTTGTCGGTGTATTTATTTTCAAATATTTTCCCTATAATTTAATAGTATATTATGTATTTTTATATATTTGTTTTTAAATATTAATAATTCTAAGTACACATAATCTTTTTACATAGTACAATTTTAATATTTAAATTTAAATATGTATTATAATGCTCAAAAAAACTGAAGCAATTATTTTCTTTTTGATAAACTTAAAACTAATAAATTTAAAAAATAAGAAAAAAAAAATTCGGTATTACCCGATTAATCAGTCAAATTAAATTTTTTTAAGTGAATTTTCTTTTTTTTCTCATTTTTTTATAGTTTTTTTTTATAACAATAATTTTGGTAGTTTTAAGACGGAATTTTAATGAATTACATTTTGCCTGAATTTGTCAGTTTATGAAAAAAGTGAAGATTATTGAAAAGTTGTAATGGTTTTTTTTTAAATCATTATCTTCCTCTTTAGACTACCTAGATAAAAGTAACTCATTATAATATGCCTTTAAAAACTTAAAATTTTTTCAACATTTTCTTTGAAATAGTTAATTAATTTTTATTCATTTATTTTTATTCTATAAAAAATTTCAATAAAGCTTTTATTTTTCATCATAATATTTATTTATAAATACAATTTAAATTACAATTAAATTTCAATATTTTTGAACTTTTAATTTATATTAATAGGTTTTATTATTTTTGATGATATAAACATAATTTTTTTTTTTGGTAAAAATTATTAACAAAATTTTTAATTTTAAATTTAACGAATTATTTTTTCCAGTTTGAAGGTTTTTGTTTTGGAAGAAATTTGAAAATTTAGATTTTACGAATTGACATAAACATTTAGTAATAATTTCTATTATGTAGTTGTGATTCTGTTCTTTTGCTGAATAACCTACGATCAGAAACTTATCTATATAGTCTTTTTTATCTATATATTACTGTGTTCTATGTTTTTTGTTTTAAATATAAACTAATTTTTTAATCCTTTTTTTTTTGTATTTCAATATTTGGCGACTATATACCTATCTAATATAATTTTGGTTTTTCTTTTCTTTTTTTTTGCAAAAATAAATAAGAACCTTTTTGTTTGTTGGAAGCTATTTTTGTTTGTTCCAAAAAAATTTATTTTTTTGGTACATAAAAATTTAAATTTATATTTCAATAAAATTATTCTTACACAATAATTTAATTTACAAGTTTTATTTAAAACTATAATTAATATTTCTACTTTTTTATTATTTTAATTAAATATTTATATTAACTTAATTGCTAATTACTTTTAATTACTTTTAATAATTCTTAAAATATTTATAAAAAAAAAAAGAGATTTAAGTAAAACACTTTATGAGAGTGAAATTTGAAAATTCTCACAATCAATTAAAAAAAAAATATTATGTAAAAAACATAAAAAAAATTAACACTTTATTTGTTATTAAAAAATTATTAAAGCTTATGTATTTTAAAATTAATACCAAAATGAAAAAGAAAAAAGAAGTCCCAAAGTTTATGAGTTCTTAAGTCACCATTTTTGTTTGTTTGTTTCTTTGTTTAGTTTCTTATTTCCCATCTTAACAGCTACTAGTGCACTTTTAACAGACTTTGTTTTGCTTTTATTTAAAATTTACTAAAAATATATAATTGTTTTTTCTTTTAACTTGGTGGACCAAATTTACTGCTAATTTTATGTGATACATTTACAATAGCCATTTCATGTTTTGAATCTAATTCACAATCATATAAACCACTTAATGAATCTAAACTAAGAAGACGTGAACTAGCACGACTTGATATTGATGTATCATCAACATCTGGAGCATTATATAATGAATTAACATCAGAGAGAGCACCTTCAGCATCCGTAAGACCGGCTTCATTTAATAATGATATATTTTCTAAGCCAGGTTCATCAGTAATATAACCAGTTGATTCAGCACCACCTAAAAAAAAGAAACAATACGATATAATTTTTTTTTAACCGATATAAAATATTTAGAAAAAAAAAAGTTTATTAATTTTACCTGTTGCCTCTTCTCGACAATCATCATCTGACCATTCTGATTGACTTTCAACTGGATTTGAATCAATTGATTGATGATGGTGACCAGCACCGAATTTTAATTCATCATTTATCACATTTTCTTCTTCATCATCTTCTTCTTCTTCTTCATCATCATCATCATCATCATCTTCTTCATCTTCATCTTCAGCATCTTCTGCTGCACTATTTATTCTTCTAGATACATTTTTACCACTTAATATATTTCGTCTTTTTCTATGATGACCGGTTTTTGTTATTCCAGCAATATCATCTTCATCAAATTCATCATCTAAATTATCTTCGGTATCATCATGTTCACCATTTAATACATCTAAACTATCACGACTATTTTCACATTCACTTGATTGACAACGTCTTAGCAAATGATTATTTTGTTGGAATTGATGATCTTTGGTATTATGATTATTAATTTGTTTAATTGATGTTAAATCTAACATTTGTAGATGATTGCTTTGATTACGATTCTCATGTAAAATTTCACATGATTCTGTATCAGATGTTTGCCTATAAAATTATCAATAATTAATTACGAATAATTAATTCTATTTATAATACTTACATTTGACTTGATTCTGATGGATTTTTATTTCTAGTTATTTCTTTGATTGCTTCCAAACCAACTGGATGTTTTGCAATCATAAAGCTTGTACTAATGGCCATATTTGATAAACCTTTATCAATTGGTTCTAATTCATATTTATTAATATTAGTCTTATTATTATTGGCTCCTAATTTATTATTGCTATTTGAATAACTTAATTCTAAATTATTACGACTATTTAACTGTTGTTGTTGTTGTTGAATTATTGATGAATTATTAAAATGATTTAAATTATCTTTAGTACGTGATGATTCATTTAATAGTCTTTGGATTTCACGTTCAAATGGTGATTTTGCTATATGGCCATTACTAGTACTACCACTATTTATACTTCCTCCTACTCCAACACCACCACCAACTAAACCATTATTTATTCGATCCTCATGATATTCAAAACTATTACACGAATCACCTTTATTATGTGTTGTTACTGTTTGTCCTTGACTTTCTGTTGTTGAACTAATTTCATAATCTTTAAGATCAATACTACCAACACCACCACAACCAGCTGGACTTAATTTTGGTGATGTTGGATCAACTTGTATATCACATGGATATAACCATTGTAATGGATTTGATGTTTTAATACCACCAACACCACCACCACTTAAATGATTATTAGTTACTATACGTGGTGAGTTATCATCACCTTCACCTTCAGTTGTTTTTGAATAACTTTCATCTGATGAACTCATACTTGGTGAATGGGCACGTGAACTTAAATCATCTGTTGATGACATTTCACGTGTTTCTTCAATATCTGGTGGTAATTTTGGTAATGGTTTCATATATGTGCGTAAAACTGGTGTATTATTACGTATACTAGCGATAACAGATTGTGGTTTTTGTTGTAGTGATAATTGTGATGTAGGCGGAAGCTGTTGTAAATGATGATGTTGCTGTTGTAACATACCTGGTCCTGGACTTGTATAACGCGGTGGTTCATATTTTGGTGGATTCTGTTGGCGTGGCATTACCTGATTATATAATTTTGATTTTTTTTTTTGGGAATATAATTGAAAAAAATTAAATAGAAGCGAATTAATTTAGTAATAAGGTAACAAAGAAATAATTCGCAAAGGTGAACAATAGCAAATGAAATATGGAATTGCAAGTTGCAAGGAACTTAAAAAAATAAAAAATATCACAGTCAGGATCAGAGGAATAATAATTCTAGGACAGAAATAAATAAGCAAGAAAGAAATTCAATATTTTCTAAAATAAAATAAAACTACGCATAAATAATTACACATTTTTAAGGACTTGAAATTAAATACTCAAATGTTGAATTTAAGCTAATTAAAGCAAATCCTACAAAAAAAGCACCTACAAAACTTACCTTAGCAACTGGTGCTGAATGTAATAATGGTTCATTTTCACGACAATTATTATAATTATTATTATTAAATTGATTTCGTACATTAACATGTTCAGCCCTTCGCATCATATTATTATGATTTGCCATTTGATGACCATAATTTTCACGTATATTATAATTATCACGATTTGTCATACTTGGATTTTCAGTAATATTAAAATTTTCTCGCATGGCTAAATGTTGTGGTTTGATTTGTGATTGGATTGGTGTTGCTGCTCCTGGTGCTGTTGCTGCCGCGGCAGTAACAATACCATTATGAGCACCATTTAAAACTTGCATTTGAATTTGTGTTGGATTAAATTGTTGTTGTTGTTGATTTAAATAAACATCACGTTTAAAATAATTTTGTGTATTATGATTATTATAATTTTGCTTTTGATATTTTAATCGTGGATCATCGTTTAGTAATAACGATGATGGAGGCGGTGGTAGTTGTTGTTGTTGTTGCTGTTTAAATACATTTGAATTATCAGCATAATTATAATTATCCTTTTTAACATTATAATTTTCATTATTAATATTTGGTAAATAATTCTTTTCATTAAATTGTGATTGTTTTTGATAATATTCAGCTGGATGCATTTGTGATTGTTGGGGCTGTTGCTGTTGCTGTGGTTGTTGTTGTTGTTGCTGTGTTTGTTGAACATAATTATTAGCCGGATGTGGCCGATTTCCTAACATGGCATTACGTACTTCACCATTTAATGCATTATTTTGTTGTTCACATAGAAAATATGTAATCATATCACCTTTTCCTTTTACTTTAATTTGACCACGACATCTATTCAAAAAAAGGAAAGAATTATTAAAATTAAAATGGATCAAATTAAAAATTATTATATTACCTAAATTCAAAATGTGATCCTTGTAAACTATCAACAACATCTTGTGTTACTTGTGTATATCCTGGTATACCAGTTGAATCCATTCGGCTAGCTACATTTACTGTATTACCCCAAATATCATATTGTGGTTTTCTAGCACCAATAACACCAGCTACAACTGGACCAACATTTACACCAATTCGTAATAAAAAATTATTATATGAATGATCATTAATTTCTTGTAATGAAAATCTCATTGCTTTAACATATTCCATTAATGCAGTCATTTGACGTCTTATTGAATTTTGATCATTTGGTATCATTTTGTAATCTAATAAATAAGAATTAATTATAAGTTTATTATGTTCCAAATATTATTGTAAAACATGTTACAACGATTACCTGGAATTAAACCAACTGCAGCCATAAAAGTACTACCAACTGTTTTAATCTTATCAATGCCATGGAAACGATCTTCTTTCAATAACTATAAACAAAAAAGATTATATAAAAATTAAAAAAATTATTTCTACAATATTTTTTCAGATTACCTCATCAAAATCAGCAATAATTTCATTTAATAAACGTAAACATTCCAGACCTTGATCCGAGCCATCTAATTCTGTATAAAATTCATGAAAATTTGGTACTGAAGCAAATATAACACCAACTTTAGCATAACTTTGATGGTATAACTCCTGTCCGGGGTTACCCTAGAATAATTAGCAAACCAATACCTCTAAAAAATTAACTTCCAAGGGGGGTTAGTTTTTGAAACAAAAGATTTTTTTATTATTATTATTATATTTATATACACACATGAACACACATAGAAATTATGTAAATAGATAAAAAGATATTTTTGAAATACTGTGGTGTTTTATAAATTGGACGACACATAATAAAGTTGTGTGAAATTATATTTATGTAATAGAAGGTTCAGGCACAGCAAGCAGGCATTTTTAAAAATAAAACTGAAAATAATTCTTTTTTTAATAAATTTTGGTAAAATATAAATTTTTTTTAAGTTAAATTAAATAAAAAATTGTAAATTTTGGAGATTCTTTATTAGCTGGGGGGGTGTTTTGCACATCCTTTTTGATAACCTCATCATTTCATTGAAGGCTTATTATGTTTTGTTATTATTATTATAAATTAAGAAAAATTGTGTTTTAAAAAAAAGTAGAAAAAAGATTTTTTTAGTGTTAAAAAACTAAAAAAAATGTTATTTACTTGTTGAAAAAATAGATTTATAAATGATTCAAAAAGTTTAGCGCGTTTTTAATTGCATTTCAAAAATGAAAGCAAATAGAATTTCTTTAATTGTATTATGAATAGTCCTGTCAAAGTAAATCCTGTCTATTGAACAAATTTTATGAATTATTTTCATTGCTTCTTAAATTTAGCTTAATTCAATTTTAATTAAAAGGCAAAAACTTTGCAAATCTAAATTCTATTAAAACATCTATTTAGTTAATTTAATCTTTTATAAGTTTTTTGAAAATAAATTTTAAAAAGGACTAAATTAAATTTCAATAAGATTATCCTTTTACTCTTTACCATCTCAAATTAACACACAAAAAAATATTTTCATTTATGGTTAGAAATTTCTATAATATCCTTGCATAAATAGAATTAATGAAAAGAAACTTTTTATAAACTTAATTTGAATATTACTTAGTATAGCTTTTAGTCCTCTTTAAAACTATCGATTTTCCCTTTTTACACTTCAAATTTATCCTTGAAGCGGATTAATAAAGAAACTTTTTTTTTGTTATGTTTTTAAAATTTCCTGAATTGCTAATATAAATATAAGAATAAAATTTTATAAAGTTTCCCGACATTTAATCATTTTTTTTTCAATCCTTTTTGAATCATTTATCCTTTTTTTTTTTTTAAATACAAAAAAGAATTTTTTGTGAAACCAAAAACACATTAAGATTTTAATTATAGAATAATATTTATATAGAATTTATATATTCACCATATTACTACGAAATTGGTTATCTAGAAAATGTGATGCAACATGAGCTGGTAATAAATTATGTAATATCCTTTTATTTGATTCCTGTAATACATCCATTTCTTTTTTCTCTTGTGATGCTTGTAATTGCCATAAAAAGTCTAATCGTGCTGTCCATTCAACTAAACGTCCATGTACCAATATTGCAATCATAAATATAACAATTCTAGCCAATGATATTAAATGAAGAGGAATTGAAGAGCTGTTTAAAAAAAAAGGGATATTATAAAATTTTAATTATGTACAAAAAAATTTATCAAAACTTACTTCACTCTGTGATCATAACATTCGAAAATATTTGTATGTGACAATTCAATGTATAATGTGTATATTGTTCCCATGGTTAAAATTAGAAGGGTTTTTATTATAATTGGCAATCTGTTTTGAATTATGTAAAGTTTTATGAATTTAAAAAATCATTTTGATTATTTATTTAAAAAATTTACCTTAAAAACACTGAAACTGAAAGAAATGCAAAAGCTGCTGATAATGATACATATTGCGGTAATGAACATTTACGATGTGCCGAACTTTCTGGATTGAAACCAATTAAATCATAATCTAAATCAGTAGTAGTACCATTACGAGAACATGGATGATCTGAGACACATGTAAACTAAATTTTTGGTGGTATTAAATTAAGTAAATTTTTGGTGATTATGTTGGTAATTTTATTTAAAAATGTGGAAAAATGAAAAGGAAATTCAATCGAGAAACTAAAATAATATTGAATTTCCTTATCATTCTAACCATATCTGATTTTTCTTCATCTCCAAGCTTACCACATTTACTTGTCCAACTGAATAAATCAATACTATTGTAAATACTGTAATTGCTAAACGTAAACTAAAACTTTCTGATAAATCCCATCCAATCCATTTTAATCGTACTGCCAATAATAGCATTAATATTGAACTGACCCATATGAACGCAGTTAAAAATAATAATAATAATATTATTGTTCTTGGTAATGCTGATACTTGTAAACCAGCACCTAATATCAATAATAATAAACTACAGACCATTGCTGTTGTAAAACCTAAATCAAAATCCTTATGATATTCACGTTCCTTATCACTTTCTCGAAAACGTAATGTTATCCTATCAACATGTGCTGATTTTTCACGATCTACAGATCGAGCATTTATTGCTTGTGATAAAAATCGATTAACACGATTTGTTGGCTGATTATGGACACTTGAATGACGTTTTCGAAATGGTCTTTTAAATTTTTCGGTGACTTTGGTCTGAATAAAAAAAAAACAGAGGGAAAAAAATGATAAAATTAAGAATTTACTTAAATTTTGTAATATGTATTTTTGTTCAATGGTTTTCAGAGTTTTGTTAAATATAAATAGTAACAATTATTAAAAATAGGAAAATAGACAAATTTAAAATGTATTAATATATGGAAAATGATTTAAGGAATGTAAATTTTATAGATGCAAAAAAAGTTTTTTCAAAATTTAATTTTTTAATTTCCAAAATCTTTAAAATATTTAACCAAATTATCGATTTGTGAAATTACAAAAATTTAAATTATTTTTTAATTTGTTATCAGAATTTCATTAATTTAAAGCTATTTAATACGAGTAGCATAGCACACTTGAAATTGAAACTTTTAATTTGAATTATAATTGTTCATTAATTCGAATAATTCAACTATTAATATTTCAAAAATTTTCAAGTTTTTAATTATACGAATAAATAATTGCAAATTAAATAATTTCATATAATTGGCGTATAATGAGTTTCAAATGTTACATTGCAAAGCAGTGCCGTAAAAATGTCTAATTAGTGATTTTGTTTTTGTTTTGATAGTATACCGAAAACCGAACCGAGTATAAAGAAAATTTATAATTAGTTTTAATGATAACAAGAGAAAAAAAAAATCAGCAAAAAGAATTATTTTTGAAAAAACTTTTTATTTTCCATAATTTTATTTCTCCTTAAAAATTATTCATAAATTTATTTTTTTATTATTAATGGCTGACCATTTTAGTTGTGATGATGATGAGTTATTGTAATCATGCAACAACATACGCCAGCATAATTTTTTTTAATGTAACGAATATAAATAATGTTAGCATAATGGATTTACATATTTTAGAAAATTATGTAGATTTATTAATGATAATCATAAATTGTATATAAATTTTCTTTTTGATAGGGTGGATTAAAAAATTACAGAAAATCAATCAAAAATATTTTGTATACATATACCGTACGAGATTGTACAGAAACTTTTAATATTTAATAATAAAATATATGTAGTAAATTTATACAATGAAATATGTTTCGTAATTTTACAGGAAATAATATGCAAACAATTAAGAAATAAATTAAAAATTACATTTGAATAATTTCATATTTATTTCTTAAGGTAATCACACACGTTCCGGTAGACCACAGAGGTATACTTGAACAGTCGAAATAGAGTCGAAATTGAATTTCTATATTTCTTCACTTGCCTGTAAAGGTCCTTAAGCTGTGGTGAAACTGTACAGGTTTATTCAAACAGACACACATGTTTCGGTCGACTTGCACAGTTTAGACTGCACAAGCATACCTCAGAGGCCTACCAGAACGTGTATGGCTGCCTTTACTATAATTATAATAAACTATAATTCATTAAGAATTATTAAAGTGTTGCATAGTATAATAATTTTTTACTATTTACTAGAATAAGAAATATCAAATAAAATTATTATTTTATACCAGAAATTTATTTTTTCTGGAGAATAACTCAAAATTTATATAGTTTAGCAACTCCACCTTTTCGTAACAATATATTTTTTTAAAAAATAATGTTCAAGATTTCTTGTTTTAATTTTTAGATAGTTTTCTACATTTTATCATAAATATTTCCATTAGACTTTTAGTCGAAAATCTACAAATTTTCAATCCACCTTATAATTAATTTTTCATATTTTAAGTGGGTAGTATATAATATTCATTTTTCTGCATAATGTTATGTATTTTTAGCATAACAGAAAATAGATAAGAGATTAACATAAATTTCACACCGAATAAAGAACAATTTGTTATTTGGTTAATACGAAACAAAAATATATATAGCTTTAAAAAACATCTATTTACATGCAGCGCATAATTTTTGAAATATTCTAAATAAAAAAAAATGTATAGTTAAATGTTAAAAGGATTTACACAATATAAACATCGATAAATTTAAATTCATCCTTGCAAAAACACATCCATATTCAAACAATCAAACACAATTATCTACATATACAATAAATTAATTTATAAGTACATTTTGTACAAAATTATGTGATTATAATTTTTGAGATTATTGTAGAAATTTTATAATACAAATAATTCAATTTTTCACAAGTAAAATCAATTTTATTTTGGATAGATTATATTAATTTTGAATTACTTTTCTACCCAGAAAGTTTTTGATTAGAGAAGGTAAACCAAAAATAAAAAAACAGAAAGCTCAACTCAAATTTCAAATTTTCTCTCACTCGATTTAAAATTAAAATGTGTAGTTCACTTTTTCGGTGTTGAGCTGTAAGATTCAATACCGAAAATGAATTAAAATATTCACCTAGCGCAATTTTCCGACTAATTAACAAATTGGAAATTGAGTTTTTTTTTTTAGCTCAATTTAATAAATCAAGAGTAAATTTTGTACATCATATCAAAATTTCAATTATTTCTAGCCAACCAACATAATTTTCTCAAGAAATTGAAAGAAAAGGATAAATACAGGACAATAGAAAATTACAAAAAAAAAACATAATATTAATTAAAAAATTAAATTAAAAAATATCAAACAAAATAGAAACTTCAACGCTTATTAATCAAACATAAAAAAAAAATTTAAGAAAAAAACGTAAATTTTATCGAGTTTATTAAATGAAATGTGAAAAAAAAAATTGTTTTCTTTCCAGCAAAATCAAACTTCAAATATGAAAAGTTTCAAAAAAAAAAACTTTGTGATTTTATATAAAAAATTTTAAATTTTTAAATTTGTAAAGTAGTTTTTTTTTTTTAATTTTGTTTCTTGTGTTTGTAAATTAATTTTCTTTTCTCACTTTTTGCCTATTATTAGAAGTAATGATATTTGAAGATCCTATAGATACACTGTCACCCTGAGCTGTTGGGGCGTGTAATATTCTTTGTAGCCGCAACACCTGTATTAAGTACAAATAAATTTAGAGGAGAAAAACTTTCAATTTGTGAAAAACAAAAAAATGTTAAATAGTTTACACATTTTTTTTTATTATAAATTTTAATTATCCATTTAATTTTTATGTTTATGTTTTTTAAAACTGGCTTTTAAACTACAAACATTTTTTTTGCGATGTTGATGATTTGTTATGATTTTTTTCAGGGTTTAAATTAGATAAGATATTTGATTTTTCGATAATTAATTTTATCAATTTTAGTTACAAGTCTATTTTGTAATTTATGTTATTTACCAAAATTTAATTAAGAGGAAATAATTTTTATTTTAATAAAAATTTAAAAAACAGGAAAATTAAAGATATAAATTAATTAGACAAATATGAAATATAATGGCTTAAAATATATGAGAAACTATGAAGTTTTGGGTGCAGTATACTAAATACTATAAGCAAAGCAATTGTCAAATTGCGAACCACTTGGTATAAATTAGTAATTTTTATAAAAATGTAAATGGCACAACAAAATTTGCACCAAGTACGGTATTGGAAATGTTGCACGACAAAATATGTACTCAGCACGGCAAATGATTTCATGAGAATTTTATATTAAACCATAATTTTGAAGTAAAAATTTTTATACGTAATTTATAAGACTAAATTATGAATGTAATCAATATAATTGTAATCCAATAAATGTACAATAATAATTGGAAAAATTACTTTTTGAAATGAAATAATAAACCAATCCTCTGCACAATCTTACGAATTCTTAGGTATATTCAAAAGTGAATGATGTAATTTAAAGCAATATTTTACTTACTGTTTTCAGTGAACTGATAGCATAATTAGCTAAGTTTTTTTTAGTAAAAAGAATTCCTATTGCAACTTTAATTTAAAATATTTAAAATTATTTCCTCTTAAATAAAATTTTCTTTCTAATTATTTTCATAGTTACTTACCACCACCAGATCAATAAAATAAAGCCCACCAAAACTACTTTTTTACATTTAATGCTTGTTATTTACTTTACAATTATAAAATTCAAATGCCGAAATATTATTTTCTACATAAATTTTACTTTAGTATTTAATATTTAACGAATTAACCTCAAAACTTTCAAATAATTCAATTATAACCTCTATATAAAAAAAATTTCAAAACCTAATTTTTAATTTCAACCAAAAAGGAGGAAAATTAACTATATTTAAAAAATAAAATAAAACGAAATATATTTAAAAAAAAAAAACCAAAAACGACCACAACATTTTATCTAATCAAAACAATTTTCTATTTATAATTTTTTTCATTTAAGAAACATAATAATAATTAAAGCGCAAACACTTACCGCATCCTGGAATTTTAAATCAAATATTTGTAAAAAAAAAAAATGAGAAAAATAATAAATCATAATTTAAAAAATTTACAAAATCAAAATTAATTTACAATTAATTTTTCAATAATATTTTTGTTATAAATCAATTTTTTTCCTAATTTCATTTTTCCTTAACAAAAAAACTGAACCAAAACCAAAACTATTAAAACGAATTTCAACTATCAAAACGAACGAACAAGGACATGCACTAAAGAAACCCGATTTTTTTATTGCGTATATGTGAAATTTATCCTTTTTTCCAACTTACAAAATTATATTTATATTTTTTACCACTGTTAAATTTTATTATGCTATATAAATGCAGTGGTAATGGGAAACTAAACTATATATATGTATTTTTATTCTAAATTTTAATCTTTCCAGCGAAAAACAAAATTTTATTTACAAACTAACAAAAAACCATAAAGAAAATTGTTCTTAAAGAATTATAAGAAAATTTTCCAAAAGTATTTATAATTTTTTTGTATGTAAAATTACCTTTCGTGATGAATTTTTTTCAGCTGCTGTACCACCTGGACCACCAGTACTACCAGCTGTTGATGGATATGATCCTGTTGCCATATTTGAAAATGGTACTGGTTCAGAAAATTTAATTGTATGCAATAATTGCATAACAACATTTGATACATTACGAAATGATAATTTACGACGACTACCAATTGCCGATCGTACACCCAAAGTATTAAGCATTAATGGCTGAGGACGGAAAAGAAATAGAGATCATTTTTAAAAATATGAAATAAAGCATGATAATTTGTAGGATTAATTCTTTCGGACCTGAAGATTCAGAAGTATTAGATGACATGATCATCTTGTACTTATACATCGGAATCGGTTCGATCCGAAAGGATTAATCCAAAAAATGTTTGCACATACCTTTCTCCGATGTGGTGGTGGTACAATAAAATATGTATCAACACCATGATCACGTAAATATGATGATCTTTGATCACCATGACCAGCTTCAACTTCATATTCACCAGATAATGAGTCTAATGTAGCTCGGGTAACATGTACACGTCCTGGTTCACCACCAGATTCCATATGATTAGCTAATGTTACATCATTTGACCAAACATCAAATTGCCATTTACGTAAACCTAATACACCACATAAAACACGACCAGTATGAATACCAACACGCATATTCAAAATGACATCAGTTGCTTCAACGACAGTTCTACACAGAGGAATGTAAAATTTGTTAGTGAATTTTTTTTTTATAATTTCATAAAGAATATAGAAATGAATTAATGTTAGTAAAGTAATATTTATATTTCATTATGATCTACTAAAATAAACACATATGGAGAGCTATAAGTTTATTGATGATTTTACAGAAATTTATTCATTGTTCTTAATAAACTTCAAGAAACACACAGTTTTTTTTATAAGTATTACACATTTTTGTATTTGCATCGAAATGAAATTGTGTGGTAACAATAATAATTTGTGTCAAGCAAACAGATATGATTAGAATCGGCAACATAATTACGAAATATACCTTGACTTTTGGGATACCGATGATTTCTTTCTACTATCTGCTCCATGTTCCATTACATTTATCATCCATTCCTTCATTTCCCTAAATATAATTAATAAAGTTTTTTTTTTTGATAATTTTGAAATTCCCTAAAATTTATATTTGAACTTTTTACAGAAATTTAAAGTAATTTTACATCAATGTAATTTAAATGTTTATAAATTATTTTGTGTTTCTTTTATTAGTTGAAAAATACTCTAATTTATAGACCGTTCTATAACCAAATATTTGTTCGGGTATAATTACTCCTTGCCGGCTTCGATTTCTCTACTAAAAACAGGCTTTGAATAAGTGCATGAATGACATCTATTACGTACATTTCAAAATGAGCGAGCGCAAAACTCGTAATGATATGTACTAAACTAATTTTTAAATTAGATAATTTCTAAATACTGGGACGAAATTTTGAACCTGTTATAAAATCTAAAAACTAGTTGAAACTACAATATACTGATTAAATCCTCAATATAGACTATATAATTGCTTGTATCGTTTTGCAATTTATACTTCAAATTGGCTCACAATTTAATAATAATTTATTCCTATAAACAAATTTCAATATAGAAAAGATTTTATATTACTTACGCAATAGCATCAATCATATCTAATCCCATTTCAACAGCACATTTTGCATGATCCTTTCTTGGTTCTGGTAATCCAGATACACAATAATAACAATCACCAAGAATTTTAATTCTTAAACAGTGATTATCCTTCGCAAAAATTAAAATTAATTTTATATCACTGTAAAATTTTAAAATTTTATTATATTATAAAAACTTACATGTGCCAATTGATCAAATCGTCCAAAAAGCTCATTCAATAATCTAACTAATTCTTGGGCACTACATTGTGATGCTAGTACAGTGAACCCAACAATATCAGCAAATAAAATACTAAAAACAAAAAAATGTAAAACATAAAAAAAATTTTACAATTTCATAATTTACCTGACATTCTCATGTTTTTGTATATAAATTCTATGAAATTGACCAGCAACTGGTGATAAAATATCATTTTTCATTTGCATTGCAACATGCTGAGGTAATACAGATAATAATAATCTTTCTAATTTTTCATTTTCATCTTGGATTTCTAAACGTGATGCTATACAATTACGTGTATCTAAGAATGCGCGACGTTGAGCACGTTCCATCATAATATTAACAACTAAACCAGCAACATTAACACCAGCAAACATTACAATATTTGCAATTAACTATATATGAGAAAATTGAATTTTTTTCAAATTAATATTTTCAAAATTACAAAATGGCGATTTTAAAATAAATAAAATGGTCGACTACTTTTAAGAGAGGAAAAATCTGCTTTGAACATTCTGCATTTTGCATAAGTCCAGATAATCGGTGTAGGTTAAAAAAAAAAAAAAAATAGTGAGACTAGTATTACCTAATTGCAGTGTCTGCCACACTGGACTATGTTTCCCCAAATTTTTACCATATCAAATTGAATTTATCTGTTAAAACGATGTTCCGGCGAAAATCCCATTCTCCGTTTCAAATTCTATATACTAATTGATTTTGAATATTTTCCTTATATTTACCAACAATTTATTTAGTTAATTAACAATTTAACAGACAAGCAAAAACATTAAAAATTATTCTTTTCATAAAAAAGACCATAAAAAGAAAGATTTATGAGCAAAAAAAAATGATTAATTTTTTTTACAGACAAAAAAAAAACCTTTTAAAAATTTGTTATGCAACGTTAAATTCTGAAATATTTATTAAACATTAAATTTTATATATTAATTTATGATTTTTTGGGATTTTTTAAATAAAAAGTATAAATTGGCACATGTCCTTCATGAAAAATATTTACAAATTTTTCGAAAATCTATCAATTACACAAAATTCAATTATTAATTTTTCATAATAATATTTTTTTGCCCGTCAATTAATGCAAATAATTAAAAATAAGCTTTTAAACATTGAAATTGAATATTTTTGTTTTTGATGTCAGTAAAAATGTTTTTCAACAAACGAAAATTTATGTAAAATTACAAAGAAAAAGAAACAAGGTCGAAATTATTGACATTGAAAAAATTTTAAAATGAACTTTTCAATGCATTTTTAAATTGAACTTATTTTTAGGTATAATAAGTATTTAAAATATGCAAAAATTTAATATAATTTTAATACAATTTCCTAAATAATAAAAATCAATCAATAATTTTTTTGGATAAAGTTCAAATTATGTATTAACATTTTTCTGTAAAATTAAAATTTTTGAATGTCATCGCGCTTTTACAAATTTAAAGAAAGTTATTTCAGGGATATGTATCAGATTTTGAAATTATGGTCTAAAAATCAATTATGTACACAAATTTATATTTTAAAATTTCACTTAAAAAAATTATTATAACAACCAAAATTTGCCCAATTTGATATTTGTAATTTCTTCCAAAAAATTTACAATATTTAAAAAATCGTTTGAATGGATTAATGCAATCGCAATCGTTGCCACCATACGTTTGCAATTCATATTTAATAATTCCTTTATACATATATGACTTTTATTTACGTAATAACTCAAAAAAAAAAAAAAAAAAACTGACCTGATTGTATTCCAAATATTGAAATGTATCTGTAAAAATTTTATATGCTGTTAAACCAATATGAACAGATGGTAAAATTATTCCAAAACAAACAGCTTCCCATATTTGTAATGGCATCATTGCGTATGCTAGGAATACAACAAAAACTATTTGCCAAACACCCTCAGCCATGACCTGAAAAAAAAAATTGTATATAGAAAATTTTGTGCTTTTCCGTTTCGGTAAATTAATTTTGATGTTTTTTTGGGATATTAAAAAACAATCTGATAAAAAAAATGAATTGTGGGAGAAACTGTGCAAAATTTGTTAAATTTAATTTTTGATATTAAATGATAAATAAATAAAAAAAATATTAATTGTGTAGGATGATTTTGCGTGGTTGACCTACAGAACGAATTTATGTATATACACTGAAAGAAAGTTGCTTTTTAAGTAATATTTTTCATATTTAATTTTAGGAATTGGTGCTGCTGAACGCAATATTTCCTTGTTCGAAATTTATTAATATTCAAACCAAATGCTTATATGTAAATATTAAAAATAATCCATTGAAAATTACTTGATTGCAAATTACAGGTAAAATATTTAAACTGATCTTAGAAATATCTTGTAATAAAAGAAAATATTCTCAAATATATTAAATACACTTTTAGTAATTCAATTTAATATATCATCCAAGTCAATCTCATATTTTAATATGCGTCAAATTTATCGTTTCCCAAGTCAAATTAATCCTTTTCAAAAGCTTCATATTTATTAGGGTGAAAAAACAATAATTTTAATTTGAAAAGGACCTTTTAAGATATAATGATAACTTTGCAAAATGCAATAAAAAATTATCTGCCTTCTTCAAACATTTTTCTTTCAGTGTAATTGTAACCATAATATTTTTCAGTATGCATTATCGTAAAATAAATTACATTTATGTAATTAAATTTTATTGTAAATTGAATTAATTATCACACGCACGAAAAAAAGGGATATTTTAAAACGAACTTTAATTATGTTTAAAATTTAAATTAAGTTTAAAAATGGCTAAAAAAATTGATTTAAATAAAAATATTATTTAAAATTTTACAAAAAAAAACTTTCTTTCATTTTTAATTTTACCAAAAGGTAAAGAAATATTTAAAAATTTCAGTAACACCTACGACAATCAAACAATTTTCAAACTTAAACTAATTTTTTTTTAACATTTTTATGTCCTTCAAAAACTTAACGTTTAAAAGCGAAATTGCATTTTTACAATTGTAAAAAAAATATACATCGTATATATGCCTTTGTCAAGGACTTTTACTTACCTCTTTTGTATCAACCGGAAATACATTACCAACGGTTGGCATTGAAACAAAACAAATACAAGCAGTAAAAAATAATATACCATAGCATAAAAACGGAAGATGATGATCCTTAATGACACGACATTGCAACAATGCTAAAAGTATAGCAAAAACGAGGCACATTACGGAATTAAAAACATTCTGAAAGTTTCAAAAAAAAAAAAAAAAATGTTAGAAAAATAATTTTAGTTTTTTTTTTATGTTGAAAATATAAAAACTTACATGCAATGTCGGACTATGGTTGTATGCTAAACTTAAAGCAGCCATAACACCACATAAAACAACGACTAATGCTACAACACCAATTACAGAGAAACGTTGTAATTTCAATGTATAACGTTGATATAGACATTCTAATTCGTCGTTTT
Organism: Empis stercorea; assembly: GCA_949752835.1. Taxonomy (NCBI): domain Eukaryota; kingdom Metazoa; phylum Arthropoda; class Insecta; order Diptera; family Empididae; genus Empis; species Empis stercorea. The sequence goes on along the minus strand of OX457087.1, from coordinate 53,091,548 downwards.
CAAAACGTAACGTATTCCATGGTCGTCCTTTAGTTGCTTTTACCGCATGGTCCATAATTTTAAATTTATAGATTTGATTTTTGTTGTTGTTGTTGTTGATAGTGTAGTGTAGAAGATTTTATTTTAGTCGTCTATGGACCAAAAGTCCTGTAAATAGAAAAGAAAAATATTCGTATTAATATAAATCATTATTAGTCATTTTGATAAATGGTATACACCACACTTGTACGAATATCTTCTACAAAATTTAATATAACAAAAATTTATAAAGTATAAATCTTCATTTAAATTTAATAATTTCAGACAAATAAGAAAAAGTAATTTAATCCTAAAATTACTTGAAAATTGACTTTTGGAAAATCTCAAATTCTTCGTCATCATTTAACAAAAAAAAAATTAAATCAAATATAAACCTTGAAGTTAAATTGTCTTCTTGTTTTTTTAAATGTTTTTTAATATAATAAACATAATATTTATTTGTTATTTTAATAAATTTTAATAAATTCAAGCAAATAAAAATTTTCTTCGAATTTTTTTTTGTTTCGTTAAAGAATCGTGGTTCTAATAAATATAATTTATTTACAGAGTGACTTAAAAGAAAGTTATTATTTTTCTAGAATTTCACTGCTGTATTTTGACAAGTTTTAGCATCTGCGAAAAAAGGAACCTATTTGGAAATAACTGATCTGATATAATAGATAAAACACAATTAAGTGATTTGGGTCGAAATGGGGAAACGAAAGCACACTGAAAAGGATAGAGACATTAATAAAAGACATTCACAAAATGTCAGTAAAATTTAGTAAATTTTTACCAAATAAATTGCCAACTAACGTCATTCCACTTTATAATAGTTGGAAAAGCTGTCTGAACCAAGTGCTGTTCGATGGATTATCTAGTAGTATATTGGGTACATACACATACAATATTAGAAGTAAAACAAGACTCTTTTTATTGCAATTTTCTTCAAATTAGCAACCAAAATTTTCATTTATACAAGAAATAATTTCTATAATTTTTTCCCATTATATTTTTGAAACACTTTGTAAACTTTTATAAAGAATAAATTTCCTTTAATAATTTTCAATTTTGCGGGGATGGGAAAAAAAGTCATGATATAAACTTTTATATGAATGCAAATTTATTCGTATATAAAATTTTGTATTTTTCGTCTGCCACAGAGCCTAAGCCTACATAAAAAAAAAACATAATTCTATGAAACGAGAGAAATATGTATTTATCTTACTTATATACCATAAAATTTTTGTTTCTTCTTCAGATTTTCATTTTGTTGGTTAAATATACTTCTAAGTATTTATTTATTATTATTTTTCTGTTCAACAGTTTAACGATAGACTTAACACAAAAATATTATATGATAAATATTTTTACTGAAAGAGTTCAATTCAAGGATTTTCATATTCTCGTAAAAGAGAGACACACACAGAATCCTTACAGAAAAATATTAAAAATATTATATACAATTTATATTAAATCGATTGAACTCCTCGATATGATGACAATAAGTATTTAATAACAATAAATTCTAGGAAGTTTCATTGCATATATCCATTGAAATTCACATTTTCAAATTGAATATTTTTTTATGTTGTCTGCAATTTTTTTTTTTTAAAGGAAGAAGGACTAAAAATAATATTTTTACTTTTTAATAATAATAATAAAAAAAAAAGGTGCACTAAACTTTTTCCTATTGTTAAGGAAGATTTTTTTTTCTCTCCTATGTCTAGTCGAATATTAAGTATATATATAGTTGTATATTACTATTATTTACAATATAGCATCAGTAACTAAAATGAATTTATTTTCAAATTATTTATTACAATTCTCCAGAAGATTTTAAATATTTTTTCATGGAATTTTTCCTTTTTATATAATAACAAGTATAATAATTTTTTATATTTTCCATGAAATTATTTTTTTTAAGGATTATGTAAACAAATTTGTTGTTTTTGTAGCGAAAGGATATATAAATGATTATGAAGGCAAAATCTAATTGAAAAAAAAAATATGACAAAGACAGAATTTTTTTTTGTTAGTTTGTCGATGATGAGAATATTTCTTTAATCAAACTTTATTATAATTTAAATTAAAAATTTTTGGAGGTTCTCCAAAAGATTGAAACAAAAAAACTTAAGTTACAAAAATAAGTTTTTTTTGAATGTTTTTATAAGGAAGGAAATTAATTGGTACAAAAAGTTTAAGATTTAAAATAAACTGTCAGAAGAAAATAGAATACTTTTTCAGATTGATTTTTCAACTTTAAAAAAAAAATCAACAGTGGCTCGAATTGGTGAAGTTGGTATAGTATACAAATTTCTGGCACCATTAGCAGAAAATATAAATAAACTTTCACATTTACTGAAAATTTAGGAACCAATTTTTAAGCAATCTAAGTCTAGGCTAGGTATATAATATAATTTAGTCTAAATTAACCTAAAAATTACAATTTTTATATAAAAATGGTTTAAAATTTATAATTTTACAGAAATTTTGTACCCGATTTATAATACTTAGACTTGGTATCCATTGGTTGATAGTATGTACAAAAAAATTGACATAAAACAATGATATTTTATTATTATTTATTTATTTATTGGGGTGCTAAGATTATACTAACTTGTCACCCTAAAACACACTCAAATGTTTTATATCTACCTTTCTTACTATCAAATTTCAAATTCTACTTGGATATTTTTCAAATTTATTTATATAAAATACTGTGTTTATGTCATACTATCATTTATTTACCTATGTTTGTCAGTGAGACTATGAAAATATTGTCCAACAAAAAAGAATTCCATTATATATTTCATATTTTTTATTTAATTTAAATATTTGTAAAAATAAAATACCTCAAAAAAGAAAATTACGTCATTTCGAAATCACTTAAAACATAAAAAAAGTGATGACTTCATTATTTTATTAATCATTAACTCTTTTCTTCTTTTATGGTTGTGCAATTAATAAATTTTAAGTAGTCTCAAGTTTCTATATATACAAATAGTAATTTTGCTGAATTTGCTGACTTATTTACTAATTGCTATTATAATTTTTTTATTACTATCAGACTAAAATATATAAATTAAGCCGCCACTGATAAATAATGCAAAATCAAACGCCATACCGTCACTACGATATCATGTTTTCTGTATTATACACAAGAATAAAAATTTAAACCACAAGATTTACGATAAACCATAAAAATAAAAAAGAAAACCCAGCGACTGATAATTTTTCCCAGATAACAAAAAAAAATAACAATGCAATAATGAAAATAAAAGAAAACGAAACATTGAACTTTTTATAAGTTTTTCCAGTTCAAGTTTATTGGAAAATAATAACAAAACAATATAAGCCGCTGACAATGTCACCAGCCTGAAAGTCACCACAGATTAGTCAAAAATTTGTTGTCATTGCCGGTGGCTAATTCTAAATTTTTTGCTTTTGGTTTATACTTCATGACTTCACCATTCAACAACACAAATTACAAATTGACGTACATGTTTTTTTTAAGTCTATATAGAGAGGAAAACTTGGCACAAAAATGATAATCATGACTTCACATTCATCCAAGTCCCAGAGAATGGAATGATGAGCGAAAAAAAGGACAATGACTTCTTTATGGGAAGATAATCGCTTTTTTATGTTGTTGGCATAAATTTACAATAATTTTATTTTTTTTCATATGATTTTTATGTTAACTACAAAAAAAAAAGTTTAATTGTTAATTGAAAACAATTGTTTCTTTGTTGACAAACACGAAATAAAATATTTATGCTTTGTGGTTGAATGAATTTTTTTTATAAATGTAATTAAACTTGAAAGTATAAAAATTTGAAAATGGAAAAATTTAACACTTTAAAATTGTTTCAATTTAATTTTATTAATTCATATATATATATATATATATATGCTTACATACTTAATTTAAAACAATTATATAATTATTTGAATTTGTGGCCATTCAGGAAATTCATTATAAGAAAATTCATCGCTGAGAAAATTCAACTTCTTAGTCATTATTAATCTTTCAAAAGCCACAATTTTAGTTTTGTCTTTTCTGGAAAACGAAACTCAAAACGAAATTTTAAATCCTCTTACAGAAGGATTCAACATTTTGTCTTTAGATTTTCTTCTTTCCAGAAAAGGAAAAAGACCAAGTTTTAAAAGCGTAAATAATTTCAAAGAAAATTTTTACAGTGATGAATTTTATGGAATGAATTTTCCATAAACCACAAATTTTGCAAATTTCATTTTATTTATATTTTAATTATTTGTGTATTCAATGAAAAGTGGCAAATGTTTTGACATTTATTTAATATAATAAATAATATTTTGTTTGTTGTTATTTTAATTTAAATTATTATTGTAAAATTAATTTATTATCATAATTAATTTTACTGTCAGTATTTATGTAAAATTTGGTATAATTGCATTTATTTAGTTTTATGTTTTATAATTATAAAACTAAATATAAACAAATTATTTATATGATCGAGAATGGGAGATGATTTGTGTTAGTTATTTTAGATTTTGAAAAATTATGTAATTTATTTATTTATAGTTATTTGTAAAATTTAATAATATTTTTGAATATAAAAATATATGACATGAAATTTATTTAATATTTTTAATGATTTATCTAATGGACTAAATTTTTTTATATGAAACCAGTAAGACATGCAACAAACTAATATTGTCGGATCAATAAAATGGAACGTCAAACGTCATTCAAATTTGTACTATGAAATTTATATTAAATTATGATCAGAAGGAAAATGAAGGAGGTATAAGTAAATGAAAACATTGTGCGAAACACTTTAAGAACGAGAATACAAAGGCAATAATTCGAAGATAGGACAAAAAAAAAAACAGAAATTTCGAAATATAATCCTAGAACAAAACAAATGTTAATCAAATTTTCATAATTTGGAAATTATACTTTACTAACTAGTAGCTTTGATATTAAATAATTTTATTTAAAATCAATTCTCATAGCAACTAATTTCTCTAAATTATATTTCAGTTTAAAATATTCTGCAATAACAGATAAACCAGCTAACAAAATTCATATCTATGACTAAGCGTAATAATAAGCATTTCATTTATAATCATAAATATGAAATTATTTTTAAAACATTATATCATAAAAGAAAATCAAATTAATGACTAAATTACTGAATCAGATATTAACTTTTAAATATATTTAGTATATAATCTTAATCTCTTATAATTTTTTTTATGATATTCTTATCAAAATTTGCTGAAAAAAAAAATTGTATAACATAAATCATAATAATTAATAAACAACAAATTTTACTCATATTTTATATTAATAATAACTTAATCAAACAAATTTCCTATTTATAAGTATTTATTTAATATTATAAAAAAGTAAATAAATTCTATTATTAACATAATTTTTTTTGTTATGCTTCAAATTAAACATGACAAATCAATTTACCACCCTCCTTTCTGATAATATTTATACATACATATACACGTAAATATATTTTTGTGTCACCAGAAAAATAAAATTGCAGAAAAAAAGAAAAAGAAAAGCAAAAATATTTTTATTACAATTTAATCAAACAAAATGAAAACAAGAAAATTATTATTACAAATTATTTATAAGTAATTTAATTAAATATATTAATGACACCGTATTAAAAAGCTATAATTATAAATTGTTTTGGCATTTATTTGTATATAATCAAAAAAGGTAAGCAATATACTGTAAATAAAAACAGCTGCCAGTGAAAATTAAAAAGAACATTTTAAGTATATTTACAAATTAATTTTCGGACTACTTAATTATCATTTACAAAAATAATTATCCCCCCAAAAAGTAGAAAGACAAAAATCTAATTAAATATATTGTTCACCGTGTTTATTAGACGTTACGAGTACTCATTGAGACTGACACCGTCGGGGTGATTCCCCGCCCCCCATAGAGGTGTAAGAAAAATTTGTTTAAGAAAAAAATTAATTGTCTAATTAGTGTAGTTTTTTTAATGGGGGGGAGTTCATTTGTTCATTTTGAAGATATTATATTTTTATTTACTTTGAATTTTTAGTAGAGAAAATTGTTGATCATTTAGGAAATTGGAGTCATAATGATTATAAATGTTTATTAGTTGCCCAGATGTTGGATTAAATGCTTGTCATTTTATTTTAAGTCAATTAAAGGTGTAATAAATTATATAAATTTTTATTGAAAATTAATTCTTATTTTTCACTGATTTTAATTTTCGGAAATTTTATACTAAATGTGATTTATAGTTAGGACTCTGTGTGGCCATTTGTAGGCAATACTGTTAAATGCGAACGAAGGAATCTCAAATTGACAGATAAATGAAGAAATTGATTTATGGTAACCAAGCTTTCGGCATCAAATATTAAAAATTGAAGTCAATATTGTTACAATATTATTTTAATATATTAAATTTGCAATGAAATCCTGTATTTTTCGTTAATGATAAAATTGTGATAAGCTTATTATATAAATCCTATCCTCATCCTGTGTATATAAAATTATTATCTTAAAAAATTATTACCAACACCAGAAGGGGGAGATAATTGCACTTGAGGCATCATAAAATTAGATAAAAAAAATTAGACTTGTACCATCACTTGAATATTTAAAAAAATCCACTAAACAAAAAAAACCTGTTAAGATTGAGACACCTCAAAAGTTTACCCATACCCTCTTATGTTTTACATTCTACATCCTTAGGCAAAGTTCTCGAACATTTATAATGCTTTTTCTTCTTCAAAACGAGAAAAAATGGGGGGAAAATATTCTTTTAAAAAAAATTATAAATTTGTTATATGTTTTTTTAAGCATAATTTTTTTTAAAATCAACATTTTTCTTTATTTATTAGATGGCATTTTTTCTCACACAAAATTTTAAGCGTTTTAAATTTAAAAAAAAATATACTTTTGGTTTTTTTTTGTTGGTTACGAAAAGGAAGAATTATAAATCAGCGAAAATTATTAAGAGAATTCACAAAATAACAAAAAATATGTTTAATCATAAAAAAAAAAAAAAGGATTTTTATATTTTATAAATTCTTAATTTCTTATGTTGGGTAACATATTTTTTTATCATCAGAATTTTTTATTTGTGAGTCAGACAAATTCCGGAATATTAAAATTAAAGTAAAAACTAAAAACATCTTGAACAAAAAGTTGAGACATCGATTTTTAATAGGAATACTGGGGACACCGTCCAATATTCTTAGAAAGAAGAACAAATTACTTGAATTTCAACATTAGGAAGTCCTTTTTTTAACTGGAAAAATACTATAAATTTCGAATGAACGAAGAATTTAGTAACTATAATATACCTACTCTTTATGGAGATAATAGAATTTGGTGAATTTCCTTACTGCTCCATAATAATTTAGTGCCAAAAAATTTAACACTATATAATTGCTTTCCAGACCTCTACAATAAATCGCTAATAAGAATATTTTAGACAACTCTCATAAACAAGTCATTAAGACTAACTTATAATTTTAACATCTGTGAATTATGTAAAGAAATATAGGGGCGCCTTGTGTGCTAAGCTTAATTCAATATTTTCCAATATTTTTTTTCAATAAAATTGGTAAATTACCAGATTAAAGATAAAATGTTAAAACATATTTTTAAATTATAAAAATATATTACGTATATATGTAAGTATATTAATTGCAAAAAAAATTCCTCAATTTATCTTTTTTTTTACACAAAAAACGTCGAAACATCAAATCAATTTTATTTTTAGCCATCAAAATATCAAATCAATTTTAATTGCGGCTTCGTTTCGACACATAAAAATGAAATATTGATAGTATAGTATAATTTTTATTTTAAAGGCAATTATCATTTTATATTAAAAAATATATAATATTAATCGTGGTCAATTAAAGTAATAAAAAATTTAATTAATTTTTTCCAAATTTACAAAAAATAAATAAATAAAAATGTTATATCAATGATTTGACATTTGATTATCAAATAAATCAGAAAAAATTGTTATTTCAAGTCAAAGATTTATTTTTTTCTGAATATTTTTCAATAAAAAACTACGAAATAAATAAAATTTATAATAATATAAATTGTAAAATAAAATATTCCAAGAAAATTGAGAAAAATAAAAAATCACATTAAAAAAATATTTAAAAAAAAAAATGAAAATCTTTTTCGGTTTTGTTGGCAAAAATAAATAAATAAATTCAAAATCGTTTTCTGATATTAAAATTCAGGTAATATTTTTACGTGTCTATAAATCAACACCATTTATTACTTTATCGGATTTTCATTTTATTTTTTTATTCCCAGATTGTATAATAATAATATTATTATTATTATGTACTATGTTTTATGATTCAATGATATTTCTCTTTTTCTACCGGTTTATAAAATATAATAATAATAATGTTTTATATTTATATTATGCTTTCACGAAATCAAGAAATAACATTAAAAATATATTCACATAATAAATCAATTCCATATACGAGAACAACAATATTTTCCTATTATACAAATTTTTGTGACTGACATTGAACTTCAGATTATTAGAATTTATTGTACGACGACGAAACAAAAATTTATATGTGTATCTAATTTTAGTTTTATATAAAAGAATGAAATTACTAAAATAATTTTGAAAAAAATCATGAATAAATTATTTAGATAAGATATAAGTATTTTATATGTTATATTATATACCGTATAAGTCCAATTGATGGTAGTATAGTATGAATATTTTAATAAAGCTATGCTTTACTTAATAAAATACCAAGGCCAACAGAATCGCTTTTTGCTATCCTAGATATTAATATATCATTCAACTATTCTTGGTATTTTTGGACAGCATATAAATTTAGTTGAAATTAATCATGTCTCAATATAATATATCATGCCAAGTTTTTTTCCTCCAGATGTCGCATTAAGCAGTTATAGGATAAGAAATGAGTTTTTCGATGTATTAAGTATAAATATTACCAATTATTTTATAATTAAATATATGTTTACCTATTTAAAAAGAAAATTAATCAACCTTTTTTCATTACTTTATTTTTATTGCCAACACTCAGCTAAAAAAGTGTATAAATTACGTTAAAATCTTATTATTGCAATTTCAAAAAATATATAGGTAATACTACCTATATTAATATTATTTTCATCTATTTTTTTACGATAATAATATAATTTAATTTAATATTCTTGTACGGCGCCTTGTCTCTCCTCTTCTTATTCTCGCCTCGTCCCTCCAGTCAACCAAAAGACAATTTAATTTATATATGCAATAAATTTGAATTTAATGTAACAATCGTCCTTTTATTTTAATTCTTAAATTTAAAAAATAATTATTATCACTAAATCGTTTTAACTGAAAATGAATTAACCCTTAAAATTACAATATATATTAAAATTTCTTCCTTTTTCTTTTTTAATCTTTAAATTGTAAAACTAATGACGAAATTTGATCCTTTTTGAAAAAATCAATCAAGCAAAAAATGCAATATTTCAATTTTCTTTTCTTTTTTGTATCCAATTTCGTCCTTTTATGTACATATATTTTTGTTATAATCCTTAATAGCTTTTTAAAGAACAGAAAATTTCTGTTCTATATAAAAAGTCAAATAAATTATAAATTTTGTAACTTAACTTACGTGGGGGGTCAGCTAAAATATATGTATGTGGGAACACATGGATTATTTCCATGTGTTTAATTTTATGCTTCAGGGATATTAAAATTTGTCAGAATTTGTGAACTACTCGTATTCGTATAATAGCTTGTACTCGTAAATGTTTCTCTTGTTTATAAATGTTTTTTATATAGTTTATACTAAAAATAATAATGTCATTTTCTAGGAAAATCTGCTTTGGTATATAAAATATTTGTTTGATATCATCAACAAAATATATATAGAAATAGAAACTTCATAAAAGTTTGTTATTTACAAACTTTTTAGGATAACTTTAAAACAAATTTAATAAAAAAAATTTATGTTTTTTCCTTTGAGGAAAATTTATGTAAAAATAATTTACCTTAAAACTTGAAAATAATTTTCACAAACTTAATTAACAATTTATAGATATTGTAGATATTACTTTAAAAAACTAATAATTAAATATTTTTTTGTTAATTAAAATTTTAAATAAATTTTAAATAGTTTGTTTAAAAATTAAAAGTTGACTTGTCAAATTCAGGTGGAAACTTTCACTGTACATATATACATGATATAATAATGTCAACAAAACAAAGTTTGAATGATGAATGATGACAAATATTGATTTAAATAATTTAAGAAAAATATTATTAAAAAAAAAATAGTACTTAATTAATAATTTTTTTTGGCAATTTAACAAAAATGAAAAAAATTATTGAATAAACATTCACAAAATATAATTTTTTTTACATACTATAATTTTTTTTATGTCATTTGTGGAAAAAATTTTTACATGTGTTTGGAAAGGAAATCATTCAAATTTTACTTTTCTCTATCGTAAAATGTTGAAAAATTAAATTTTAATTCTCTTTACCCTCTAGGAATTCTCGTTTATTTTTCCCTAAACAATTTTAACATTCGAAAATTTTAAAATTTAAATTTAATGAAAAGATTATTTATATTAAAAAATATATTTAATTTTTATTTTAAATGGACTTTAAATGACGTCAAGAATTTGTTTTCGTTTGTTATAACATTTAAAAAATTTCTTAATTTTTTTTTTGAAAAATATAAATTTTCTTTTGGTCATCAGCCCCGCATAAAAAATAATTACGAATTTCAATTTTTGAACATATGGTCAAAAAAAAATGTAAATTTCAAAACGATAATAAATCAAAAATATATGAAAAAAATTAAATGCTTTTAATTAATCAGGAAAAAGAAATTTTTGTATTTACATAAACATTTTTATGAATTTAATTAATTTATAAATATTTTTATTCTAAAAATATTCTAAAAATAAAGATAATTAATTTGATTTTGATTTTATTAAAAAAAATAATAATATTGAAAATTTAATTAATTTGTATGTTATATAGGTCATATCGCAGACTGTGTAGTCTTTAACTTCGAAATTATTTACTATATGCAACAAAGATCGACCAAATGTTAGCAAACAGATTTGATAAGGTCATTAGCTTGATTACCATACCGTCACAATATATACGGCTTTGGTCACATCTTACGATCTAAAAAAAGCTAAAACTTGTTCTGGCATGGACTATAATGACATTTTTCAATTAATTATGGGTTGGGATTAAAAATTCTAATTTGGAATATTTTACTAGAATTTAAATAAAATTACTATAAATTGAATTTAAGCTTGCATTTATTACAAATTCTTCTCTTCAAATTTAATGTTGCTTTGATTATTATTTGACTCTCCTTCTTATGAACGAATTAAACAAAATTAGGTCTTGGTTTATTATATAGTTATAGACCATTATCATTAATTATATCAGAATGTCGTCCACAGAACATTAAAAGTTAAGCCCACTATTGAGATTTATATATAGTAATTATCCTTCTAAAATGCTAATTAACGAGATTTATATACATATACACACACACCTTTTACTTTACTGAAAATGTTATAATTAAATATAAACTATACACTGAAATAGTATATATACTTATACGAATACGAGTATATAATAATTTATGGATCATAAATTATTTAACAAGGAACTAAAATCATTGTGAAAATTCAATTTAATTTATAACTTAATAATTTTTGCAACAATACTTAATCCGATTATAATAATCAATTTTACTAAAACCATTTCTTAATTAACCAAATTTCCTATTCTATATAATGGCAAAATTTATATGTACCATACACAAAGTAAAAATGATGAGCTATGCTATATTTTACATATAAAAAAGCAAAACTTAAATTTATTTTGTCCTTGAACTTTAAAACAATATACAAAAGGTATATGTATAATGTAGGTATGTATGTTTTTTTGATTTAAAATCTAAATTATAAATATTGTAGATATTTTGTGATTACATCATCCCAGTCAGTAAACTTAAATAGTCTACTAAATATTATAGTGTATAATTATAAAAAATCTTGATTACATATGTGAGCCAAACCGAAATTTTGCAAAAAAATATAAAAATATTAAAACTCTCAGACATTTTTTTTCATAATTTTTAGGTAAATATTTTTTTGTGAAATTTATGTACACAAATAAATAAACAAAGCCAGGTAAATAAAAAAAAATAAAACATTTCAAATGTTTCTTTCCATTTAATACTAAAAAAAAAAAAGTTAGTGGGTCACGAAATGTTACAGAAATTTTGTTATCATATTTTTTTACACACAATTTTGATGATTCAACTTTTTGAATTGAAAAAAGAAAAAAAATTAAAAACTAGAAAATCATATAAATTTTTCAGTTTTTTATTTATTTTTAATTAAATTCTAGTTGGAAAATTCATTATATTGAAAATGAAATTTATTATTATATAAATACAAATTGAAAAATTCAATTTTCTATCCATATATGTGAAATTCAGATTAAATATCAGAAAAATAAATTTACGTTTTAATAAATTCAATTTTTTTTTACTACACCCTCGCAAAATTTTCGTAATTTAATTCACTTAGATTAATTTAATCCTATATATATGAGAATTTCTAAATTATTTGAATATATAAATTTAATAGCATTTAAATTTTAGAGATTATTTTATATTTAAATACCAATATGGAAATTTAATCCTTGAATTTTAGTTTTCAATTTAAATTATATTTTTATATATGAATTTTTATTAATTGGAATTGAAAATGTTGAAAATAGTTTTTATTATGTTAAATTAAAAGCAAATTTTTATCTTGTTGACTGAATATACAAAACTTTTTAATTGGATAATTGAAATTGGAATTTAAAATTATTGAAATTTAATTTAAAAATATGTAATTCGAAATATATAATGGAATTTTTAATAATTATAGTACATAAATAAACAGACAAAATTTAGAATTGATTTATGTAAGAATTCCAGTTCGAAGGACCAAATAATTCGGCATTGATAGTTACACGATCTTCGCTAAATAAAAATGATAACAAAATTAGATGTGATTGAACCAAAATTAGGTAAGAAAATCTTTAATAAATAATAGTAAATTCTCTTAACAGTCCAATATAGGTCCAAATATTTAATTTTACAATTTCAAATTTCATTATACAAGAAAAATGCATTTAATTCATTCATAAAATATTTTAATAAATTTTGCTCAGCATGTCATTTTATATCCTTGAATTGGTTATGTCCTTACATAACCTGGAATAGAAATTTTAATTAAAAACAATCTTCCTGAAGTTCTTGACAAAAAATTAAATTTTTTCTATTTAATAGAAAATTCACTTACTAAATTTAAATTTCATTTATGTATTAATAAATGAGGGAAAAATCAAATTAAAAAATCTGTCATGGAAAAAGCTCGCATTTATACTAGGAATTTTCATTTAGTATGGTTGTGATTGAATTTTTCTATATAGTTTTCCTTTTTTTTTTAAATTTAACACTAAAATAAAAAATGTATAAAACATAATGAATCATTGTCATTACTGTCAGTCTTTGGAATTTCTTTTTGTATAACACTTTTTTTGTTTATAATATAAGAGTTTAAGTTTATGACTATAATAATTTTCTCCCTTTTAAATAAAAACGTGCGAATAATAATGAAAATAATGTTCTTAAGTTTATGCTTTTTAATGTAATTTTCTTTCACAATTAAAATGTTTTTTTTATATAACTTAAATTATATAAAAAAATGAAATTTAATTTTATCACGAATGAAAAAGGTAAAGACATATATATATAACAAGAAAATATATTTATAAACATTTTTGAACATTTAATGAAAGGGAAAAAGAGGAGTGTAGAATGTCGAAATTTTTTTTTAAAAATTATTTTAAATTAAATTAAATTTTTGTTAATATAATTTTTTAAATGATTAAAGGGTTATGTTATTTAAAGCTACAAGAATGCAGTGGGAAAATTGGGATCATAGATTTATCGAAAAAGTGAGCATAAGAGCAATGTCGACTTAAGGTTTTCTACTTATTCGATTTCATCGACTATGATATAACGAAAACGATAAATCAGGCAAATTCCATTGTCAATGAAGAATAGTACATTTCGGATTCGGACCATATTATCTGAGAAATTATTCGGAAAAAATATTCTGAAATTTCTCAGCTTTTAACAAGTGACAAGAAATTGAAAAAGTGTACACAAAGGCAATCGAAATTGTCGCCTATAAATATAATATTATTTAATATTATCAGCCATAAAAGCGATATTGCATTGTAATTTAAATATATTTCCAGTTTCCGGTTTCAAAATTCACAATTGTGCAAAATTTATTACTTCAATTTAGACACCAAAAGAGAATTATGATTATTCAAAATTCAAATTTAAATTAGATATAAGTATCTTCTATTATCCAAATTACCTTCAAAATTTTAAACTATTCATAAATTTTCAAAAGAATTTATTTTATTTCCATCATCAATTAATGATATTTGGGAAATTCAAAAATTTATTTAATAGTAAAAGTTACATCAAGGTTTTTCTTTTATTATATGTCAAATTCATAAAACCGTGACGTTTGCTCACAAAAATTCAATTTTCGAATTTAGTAAAAAAAAAATCATTTTAATTATTAATTTTATTTTGTGGTATGTATAAGTATTGTAGAATTTTTATGTTTTTTATGTACATTTTTTATGCTCTAGCTCTCAGGTCAATCATAAAAACAAACCATTTTTTATTTTATTTTATTTTATTTAATCATAAAAAAAAAATAACAATAAAATATGATTTTTATGGTATACTGGACATATAACAACCAACAAGCAATCAATAACAAAAATTTATGTTAAAATATCTTATATGTAAATAAGTTATAGTATTATATTAATTTTTATGTAAATAATAATTTAAAGATTTTTTTTCTATAATATTGAAATAAAATTATGTTATCAAGTGACCAAGTTAAGTTATCAAGTGACTCAAAAACTTTATATATAATATAAACAAACACTTCTTTATATATTTATTTATTTAAATTTTTGTATCTTAAAAATTTGTTTTGTGTACATAATTATATACGAGTATAAATATGTAACGTAAGTGACAAACAAAATATTTTTTATGTGCATAAATTTATAATCTTTACATATACCAACCATATAGTAACTATTAGAGTATACATATAAGTATATAGTATACTAACTAAATAATATAATGAAATTGTATGTTTCTTACAATATAATTAGGATTTATACCTGTTCATATTTATATATTTTCAGTATATATATATATATATATATACAAGGAGATTTAAAATTTTAAATGATAATTACTTATAGTTTTAAAAAAATTAACACTATCCTAAATTATTTACAGATAAATTCTGCATACCTAAATTATTTACAGATAAATGGACGATGACACTGTAAGAATTATACCAAACATTTAGAAAATTTAACAAAAAAAAAAATCTAATTTTGATAATTGGTGTGACAATTAGAGACTCACTTCATTTCTACAAGTGATCTGATACGAATTAATTTATTATAAGTATACAACAAATTCAAGAAACGAAATCAAAAGTGGCCAGTCTAATTAAAGCTGTTCATCTCGATTAGATCGGGCATATTCGAGAAATTTATTTCGGGTACAGATAATTATGAGAGTTAGATACTTCGGTGCGAAAGAGTCTGTTATACCAATCATTCTGCTTTTCCTCCGAATTTAGACTAAAAAATTCAATATTTATGATCTTTCACCTTAAATCACCTTGTCTACAGCCTCGTTAATAACAAATTTCATAAAATAAATATAAAATTTGCACAATTTATAATAATTTTTTAAATATTTTTATGAGTTTCGTACAATAATAAAATGATAATAATATCTTTTTTATTGTTTACATTTTACGTGCAATTCAGCACTTAAAAGAAATTTTATTTATTGTATATTTAAAATTTATTTATTTTTAGATTTTTTATTAATAATTATTTGCCATTTTAATAGCAGAAATATGAAAAATTTCATTGTCATTTTTATATATATGTACCTACATATATTTTTTTAAATTTTTTTTTAAAATGTCATTTAACTTTGCACTTTTAAAAGATTTTAACTATGCATGTCAATGCATAAAATAATAATTTAAGCGTCTAACTAGAATCAATAAAAATTTCATGTTCAAGAAAGAATTTTGATTTCATTTTTCCAATAATTGCCATCATGTACTTAATAAGTTGAAAAATATCATATAAAAATATATTTAAACATTTTCCAACTGAAATTTTCATTATTTTTCAAATATTTTTATTGAAAAATTTCATTATATTTATTATAAGCATTTCTTATTAAATTTTCTATTTCAATCAAAAAAAAACATATAATTGGCGACTAGCAGTCTGTCTGTCCTTTTAACACAGAAATAAAGTGTCAGGACGATTTTTTTTTATAGTAAAATTTAAAATACAGAAAATAAAGAATGACAAAAATTATGCAATTTTATGTTAATTTTACCATAAAATTGAAATTGTTATGGCAAACAATTTTTGTAGTTGTATTTTAATTCTTTTTTTTTTTATTTTGATGATTGAATAAAAAATGTTTTATAAAAATTTAGGTCAAATTTTAATGTTGAAAAAGCAGAGGGTATTTTTTATCATCACCCACAAAAAAATACAAGACAAAAATATGGTTCCATAATAATTTAATTTTAAAATTTAAATATATAAAGTGTTAAAAATTGCAATACTGCATTTCCTTTTCAAATATTTAAATAATAAAATTTGTAAAATAATATACCAGAAATTTAAATCCATAATTGGGTATAGTTTATATATACTTGAGAGTGTATATTTAGCTAAAAAGTCGTAACATTCAGTTCAATAAACAAATGAAAATTGGTAGAATTTCAGAATTTTTGGAATTATCCAAATGATCAAGTTCATTAAAATTCGTAATTATGATAGGTTCAGAATAATATGAGCAATTTAAGGTAGCGACACCATAATAGATTTATTTTTAAGGAATATAGAGAAAGTAAAAAGGGTAGAAAAAATATATATATATAATTGCAAATGATAGATTTCCAGTGATAGAATATTAAAAGAAACGCCTGGGTTATGTTAATATAATTTATACTATTCTTGATTAAAGTTAATAAAATTTAATTGAAAAGTTGTAATAAATATAATTATACTATAGTTAAAAATCTATTTACCAAGAAAATGAACTATTATAAAACACTAAATAGTTTTGACTTCATATTCACCATTTTAAGTAATAACAACAACAAAATTGTCAAAATTTTAAATAATTGACAAAAAAAATTAACAAAAATGCAACTTAACGTCTTACGTGATCAACATTCGCACTACGACTGATAATTTAACTTAAATTTTTAATGGTCATTATAAATAGTGGGCGGGTTAACTCTTTTTGCAATCAATTTGAATAAGAGCGGCCATCATAAATTTGTTTTTGTTATTCTTTTACCATTAAAAGAGATTTTTTCTTGATTTTTTAATCCAAGCGGCCATCTTAAATGATAAAGGACCTTCTTACTGTTTTTGGCTCCTGAGAGAAGTTAAACAAAATGGTGAATTTTATAAAATTTTAATTTTAAACCTTTGAATTTGTGTATAATTTTCGATATAAAATAAAAATGGACGTAAATAAACAGTTATATAAAATCCTCCATTCAAATTTTAACTTTTCTACGAGAAAACTCGTTACTCTAATAATAATTAAGTGGCTGGGTGTCTAATTAAGATAGTTTCTTTAGACTATTTAGATATTCTAAAAAATCCGTTCTAACTGACATTACATCAGGTTTCAATAAATCTAAGTGGCATTTAGCTATACAATATTTTTCCTAATGATCTGCAAAATTTAATCATACAGTGCACAAATATTTCCTGTTACAATCTTAGTTCAATGTCCCAATAATTTATAAATAATAATTTCAAAAATATTATTTATTACCAACGAAATACGAAATACATAAAATAAATTATACAAATTTAATTCAACAAATTACATAAATAAATATATTTAAGAAAAGTAAAATTAAATTATATTAAACTGAAAATATTTGTAAGTAATTATAGTTTTTGGCATGTAAATTGAATGTGTGTCACCAAATTAATTTTACTAAAATGCTGACTATACTATATATGAGATAGATACACAACCAATGAAATTATACGTCAAATTTAATATTTATAATACGAAGAAAAATTAGATTTATAAATAAGATTTTTGCTGTAGATAATATTGAATATTTTAATTAGCATAGTGAAAATTTTAGAACTTGAAGAAATTATTTAAAAAAAAAATTATATTATAAATATAAATAAAAATATTTTATAGATAATTTTGTTTTTACATAATTTTGTTCATAAATATACGTATATGTAATGCTTGAAATTATATTTTAGATTTATTTATGTATACTTAAACAAGAAAAAATTAAATTAAAAATAAATATTTATTTCTAATTTTTCAATTTTTAACAGAAAATTATTCTAATTATAAATTACTTATATATAATTAGATTTATTTAATTATTTAAACGTAATTATAAATTCATAAACTTTTAACCCTTTCTTTTTGTTTTTAATTATGGAAATTATTTAAATTATTTAACGAATATTGTGTTAAAAGGGTTTAGAAATTGTACAATACAGAAAAAAAGTCCCAGAGGTTATACCGGATTCCTGGAGATTAATAAAATAAAGGATCGAGAATTTATAAAACAAAAAAAAAAATTAGTAATTAAAAATTTTAATTTTTTTAAGTGAATTAATTAAATTCGGAATTAGTGGTTGAGAGAAGACCTGAAGTAGAACCATTTTTGTGATGAAGGTATAATTATGGTGAACATAATTTTAACTAATGTAAATATGAATATATATTAATACTGTTTCCAGTGTGTCAACAGTAACATTTTCCTGTTTCCTGGCTGTTCCAAAAAATTAAAAGCATTTAAAATAAATCAAATTTAATTTATTCCTGACATGACAAATTAGAATAAACAAGAGAGGAAATGTTAAAATTTTTTGTGTAGAATTAACCAAAATCAAAATTTTTTTTATATATTTAAGTATTTTGAAAAAGAAATTTCCATTTACGATTTGCATTTTAATCAAAACTGATTAAATATATTTTATATTTATTTTTATTTGCATTTTATATTAAATCAAATTAAAAATATATTTACAAACATTTTTTTTACTAAGAATGACGTCAAAGCTTATTAATATTTCTGTTATTTGATTAAAATTATCATAATTAATTAATTCAAAGTTATATTCATCATAACATAAAATTCTCGTACGTAATAAAATTTTTTTTATATTTTTGCAAAATAATTTTTTAATCATATTCGTGAATTTCCTGTTTATTTGTTTTAGCTCCTCGTTATTCTATGGCAAATTTATATCAAATGGAATTATTTTTATACAAATATGTTTATTCCATTTTGATTTTCTGTATATGATTTAATTTGGAATGGAAAATGATTAATTATTTTTGAAAAACGCTATTAATTTAAAAGAAAATATTATAATTAGCTTATTGAGTCGACTGGATCTTCTGTAGTCTTCTTGATACTGCGAATCTGAAGAATTTTACTTTAATATTATAGAATTTTCAGGTCGAGTTGGTCTTTTAAGAATTTAAAATTGATAATTTACCAAATCAAATTGTGTTTTTTTCCAAAATGAAAACGAAACTTTATGGAAATGGAAGAATTTGATTTGAAAAATTTGTTAAATTTCGAGAAAGGACCAATTTTCAATATTAAAAGGCGAAAGTAACTTTTTTAAAGAAAAATTAAATTTTAGAAGAAAATTACGTAATCACATTTTTCTGTCAAGTATATTCATTGTCTTTGAGGATGTTATATGTAGTGATAATAAAAATTTAAATTTATCCAATTATGCTTAACAAAAATATTGAATTTAAATTTATTATAATTTTCATGTCCATTTTTTTTTGGAAAATTTCTTTCATTACTTATGTAAATAAAAAAAGACAATTCGATTAGTATAGCAGGATAAAACATAAAATAGGATATCTAAAAATCTGATTTTTTCTTATGGTTACTTTAGAAAATTAAAGCAAAAGAAGAGGAAAAATAATAAGTGGAAGAATACTAAGCGAAATTTGCGTATTTTTTTCTTAATTTCTTAAATGGAAAAAGTTTTTCTTTATTATATGGCAATTCATTTAAGATTTTTATGATAACAAACAATTTTCTAGATCATAAATTTTCATAATTTTTGATAATCTTTAAAATTAGATTTTCTATTTATTTTTATTTTTATTACAAAAAATCTGTAAATCGTAATATGTTTACGAAATATAAAATTTTGGATTAACAATGAAAATTATTTTTTTATTGTAACTTTACAACATAATTTAATCTATATATACATTTTTTTAAATTGTCCTCTTAAAGTTATTTATTAAAAAATTAGATAACTTAACTCATAAAGAACGAAGTAAATAGTAGACCCTTGCAAGCAACTAGACAAGACATAAAATTTGAGATATAACGCACTAAAATATAATAATAAACACACCAAAACCACAACTTGATGATACTCTTCTTAACAACAACATGCAGACCACATTTTTTGTGTCAGACCAGAATCATATTTTAAGACTCCAAGAGGCCAATTTACATTATTGAATTTTTATGTATAAATATTTAGTTATACAAAAAAATTATTTGCAATAAAATATAAACATAAACAAAAGTCTAGAGGAAATTATAGTTAAAGGGTGAAAAAAAAATAAGGAAAAGAACTGACAAATTAAAATATGCTAATAACATATTATAAGTGTCTGGTAGATCGTCGCATTCAATAAGCTCTATTGATTATATATCATGATATAAAATCTGAAATAAATTTGCCTTATATTATTATACCATTGACTGTGAATTTAAATTTATATTTATAGATTAAAGACTGAATTTCTGTCTAGGCAAATATGCGTCACAAACAAGTCATAAGTCAGATTGTGTACCATAAATTGATCATTGAGTCTTACTGTCTATGATTGAAAGCATCGACATTATCATGCAAGCAAATATGAACATTATAAATACAATTTCACGAATTAGCAAGTCAAAAAAAATCAAATGTAAGCAAACCTGCATTAATGAAACGAAATGAAAGACCGGATATTATGCTGAATTAAACAATTGTTGGCCTCGTACACTACTAGTCATAAATAATAAAGATAGACCAGACGACAGACAAAGATTATTACGATTATTTTACTTATACATGTACAAAAATTAATAGACATGAAAAATATTAAACCCTCCCGGCAATATTTTTTATACAAAATAATTTGCAATATTTATTTAAAAAAAAAGCCAGTACGGCGACATATGTTTTTCTATTTGGTGGGAAGCTACCAAAAAAAAACACCCAACAACAAAAATTATATATAAAAAACAATCTGACATTTTTTTCCCATGTTGGAATTATGTTATTGTGCCTTGTGGTTTATGAAGATTGTTATGCTTAGTGTGGACGATATTTTCCATTTTATATAACAAAACGAAATGAATTAAATTTTAAGGAAAAACCGCACGCAAAAAAAAGAAAACGTTTCTATAGTAAAATTATATAATAAATTCTAAAAGTTAGAAACCGATTGATTTTCTTTTAGAAAATTGTGGTTGTTATTTATATATTCCTTGTTTTTATGCAGTTCTAAATATCTTATTTTAAAATTCAAAATGGTTTTTGTGGTTGGATAAAGATAATTATTTTTAAATTAAATAAAATTTTGTAGGGAAAAATAAGGTAGCCATAAATGATAACTCAATAAAGTAAGATCAATAAAGTAAAATGATGATGGCTTCAGAAAAAAGAGTATTATAACTTAAATGGTATAAAAAATTGCAAGCCTAGAAATTACTTAAGAAAAACCTCTACTCCCCGGTGGATCTGTAGTGAAATTAAATTATTTTGAGTTCACCTATATTAAATCATAAATTTTCTCAATCTACTGCAAGTTTAAAAAATTCTTATTCTTGAATTTGTCTCAAACAATTTTTTTCAATTATTTTATCTTACTTTAAATTTCCTTTAAAGGCATAATAAATTTGTAAATTATTCAAAATTATTGAACCAAATCATAAATGCAACATAAGATTCCTTGTATCCATCAGGCAAACAAAGAAAAATTTAACCACAATAATATAATCAAAATATACAAATTATCCAGACTTTTATGTGTACAACCGCAATTATTTAGGCTCTTTATGATGATTATTATTGATTGCAATTTAATTATTGTTGGAAAATGATATTGAAACAATTTATTTATTTATTTTTAGTTTATGATTGGTTAAATGTGTCTGAAAAGGGATTCGTATTTATATAAATTTTGTAAATTATTTTCCTGTGCTTATCAATAAAATTGTCCTATACTGAAAAATCTTGATAATTATTAAATACTTTAATCCATTTTATATATAAATTTTTGCTTAGTAGTTTTGTAAAATCATTAAAAATTTATTTATTGTTTAGAGTACAATATACTAACTGCCAGACTAGTGTGGCTAGGACCATATTATACCGATAATATTTTATTTTTATATAAAATAATAATTTACTGCTGAACATAAATTTTTGTGGGCTAATCGTCCTTTTATATTTCCCTAGTCATGATGGCTATTATGTTTACTTGTTTTCTAAGTGGCATTTAAAAATAATTATTGCCAAAGTAATATAATTGTTTATTGTCGTTCTACATGAAAATAATGGACTTTTATTATAAATTTATAATACTATATGGTCAACAAATGATTTTTATATTGATCCATAAAGGTATAAAGGATATTAGTAGTTTCATAAAAGCAAGGACATTTGTAGAAGCTATAAGGAATTAAGTTGCGGTAGAAATATTGATTCAAAATGTGAGCGATAAGAAATATTTTTTATAAGAAGCTGGACATGTTGAAAAGCTCACAAATTTGTGCTGAGGAAAATTATATATCAATTATATATATGCATTTATGAACGTTTAACTAATTTTGTCATTTGCACTCGTACACAAGACGATCATCTCTGAAGCATGTGTAAAAATGGTAATTAAAAAATTCAGAATTTAACTCTACAAATAAATTTTATATGCTCTTTCACATAAAATGAAATAGGTAAAACTGTGACGTTTCTGCATGACAGGAAGTATTATATGAAATATATTATAGACAATAACAACTATGGTCATTAGAATTTCGAACTATATATAAAATATGTCTTCGACTTTTTAAGAATTATATGTAAAAGAAATCTAATTGCATATGTATAAGTATTTTATTGATTTTAAATTGGTACAGAAATATATTTAGTTTAGGAAAGGAAGACGATATATAATTAAACTTGAAAAATATCAACGAGGAAATTTATAATTCAATCAAACATTAAATTGTCTATAGAGAGTACAAATATACTTTAATACATTTTATAGATTTCATTGAAATTTCTAAACTATTTCCAAACTATCTTATATAGACATATTAGGTACCTCATCTTTCTTGTGTTATCATTAAAAAAGCATTCAACTATAAATACTCGTGCGTATAAGTATGTACTTAAAAAAAATCCTTTACAAAATCAATTGACCAACAAAAAATCTGATAAAAAAAATGAATTCTGTATAACAACTCATAAAAATAACAATTTTATTGAAATTGTTAATCGACCTAAAAAAAAGTGCACATAAAAAAATGTCATACATATAATCTGTTGTTTAAGTATAAGCCTTTTTGGTATCAATTGATTATCCTTTTTTTATACTTAAAAATATATAAAAAAAATTATATTAACACAAAAAAAATGGTTATCCAATTTACTTTGTGATATTTTTAGTGCTCAATAAAGTTTCATTTTTTATTTACAATAAATTGTAAAAGTGAATTCTTATTTTAATATACGTTATTAAAAAAAGGAATAGGCGACTTCCTTTGTATATAATGTTCAACAATATTCATCCTTTTGTTATGTTTCACTACATACCAAATTTACAGCAAATTAATGCAATATACTCGAAAATTGTTTGACATAAAACATTAAATAAATTTAATATTAATAAAAATTGATTTGATGTACTAAAATTCACAATTTTATCCACCATTTTGAAATATTTGTATAATGACACTTTTTAAATTCGCATTAAAGTTTTAAATATTTAAATCCTAAATTTACTTAACGATCATTTTAAAATGTTCCACAATTTTATATTGGAAAATTATATCCGCCATTTTAAATATAAGTTTTGCAACTATAATCGAAATCACTCCGAGTTTTCTGTTTCTCAGATCCACCAATTAAATTTCATTACAAACAAACCCCCTGGAGTTTAATTTTCATTTTACATTTATGCGAAAATATTAAAGAGGGAAAATTGAAAATCAAAACTTGGTGGTGTACATGGTATTTCCCCACAAAATGGCGATGGTTTTTTAAAGGTAAGATTGAAAAGAATTTTATTTAAATAAAAAATTGAAAAATACAAATCAGTATTTTTTTCTTATTCATTTTTTTTGGGGGAAAACTCGTGAAATTCTCGTGCAATTTTCAATTTAACAACGTGACTAACGTAAAAAAAAATTAAATTATAAAATGTAAAAAAGGGAAAATGTCGTAAACAAACAAACAAAAAAAGCCAAAAAGAAAAAACACATAACAAAAAATGAATTTTATTGACTTTTATAAACCCACCAAAAAGGAAACTATTTTTGGAAAAATGAATTTTCAAAGACGGAAACAAAAATTTTAAATGAGAAAATATAAAAAAACGTTTGTGAATATTTTTTTTCGGTTTTAATGTAATTTGTCAATAAAATATATAGACAGATAATATTTCGTAATGGAGAAACATTATTAGGAGGAACATCCCAGACATCATTTAGAATATAGCGACAAATTTTCTATACTATACTATACTTATGTATACTTAAAAGTGCAATATATTTATTTTTAATGATCTCCGACGAGCGACTAAAATTTTATGCAATGAAATTTTATGGTAAAAGGATGAAAACAATTTTTTTAAATACTTATATATATTTATACGAAAGAATTTCAAAAATCATTCTCAAAATAGAATGAATATGATGCAGATTTTCATAAAGAATTTTCTCATTTTCAATATCTTTGATGTATTTTATCGTAAATTTATAGAAAAATAAATTTTTTTCTTTAAAGTTTTTCAACTGAAAATAGATTTTGTTTGGTATATTACACGTATTAATTCGAAATTATATATATCTATATTAATTTATGAAAAGCGAAATTTTATTTATGTTCAGAAAATCTTATGTGAGAATTTGAAACTGAATAAAAAATTAGAAAAATATTGGGATTATACTTTTAATTAAAGATAATCCATTCATTATTCAATTGTGCAAAATAAAATTAGATTCAGGAAATTTTGATATTCTGAATAAATTTCCTTCAAAATTTTTATATAAAAGAAATAATGTGCGTTAATTTTTCCAAACTTATAATTTACTTAATAATAAAGCAGGAAATCTTTTTCGACCCGCAAATTAAATTATATATTTACTTTATGTTCAGAAAGAACAATTTTGACTTAACTTATATTTATTCTTGGATAAAGCCAATTACCTATTATTATTTACAAAGCTTATTTCCTATATAATTTTCTTTTACTTATTATTGACAAATAATATTTATTGTGAACACGCAATTTATCAAATATCACAACATAAGAATATTTCAATTTTTTTTTTTACTTTTAATATTTTGACATGCCAAAAAATTTTTTTGTTAACCAAATCATTATTTGAATTTTTAATTTATATTTAATATAATTTTTTTACTATGAAATTTCGTGACTTTTTGTCTAGAAAAATGATTAATAATAATCAAGAAATAAATTTATTTTATATGTAAACATTAAAAATTCTTTTTGCATTAATTTTCTTGTTGAAAATTTTGTTTGAAATTAATTTTTCTTAGAAGACTGATTTTGGGATAAGATTATCTCATAGTTTTCACAGTTGTTGCATTTAATTAGATCGTTAATCATTTTACATGAATTCTGAACCAAAACTTCATCTAATTGTTAGATCAAAATTCACTCAAAGTTCTAAGTTGATTCAAGCTTTTCGGATAGGAAAATGTAGTAAAATTTACTTTAATATAGTGTAATGTCTGGGAAACTAATGATCGAGTCTAATTGCTGACCAACAATTCAGTTTCTCAGTCATAAAATTACATTGAACTAATATTTCCTAACTCTTACCTATTATACTAAAAGCTTGACTCAACTTAGAACGTTAGTGAATTAAAACCTAAAACTTCATGTATCGCAGATACAAACACCACAATATTAATTTTATACTAATAAAAAATAATAATTTTCATTTAGTAGATTTAACATAAATAAAAATCCTTATGGCAAATAAATTAAATAAAAATCCTTGAAATTTATTTTCAGAAAGAATTATCCTTTTTTTCTATAATGTATATATACAAAAGTGTCAAATAGGTCACCTTTTTTATTATTATACTAAAGTAAAAACTCATTCAACAAAATGATCCTATTTTAAAGTTCATATAAAATTCTATGATTGCTTTTTTTTTGCCATAATTTTCACTAGAAATTTTATCTGTTAGACATTTTAACAAAAAAGGAAATTTAAAAGCTCACCTGGAATTTGATACATATATAATAATAATAATGATAAGAGTTTGATAGTAGAATGAGTAATAAAATGACTTTGAGCTTATATAAAACACAGAAAGAAAATTTATATTATTTATTCATCAGATTGAAAAAAATTCCATTTATAAAAAAAAAAAATGTTTTCTATTACAAAAATATTCAAAAAAATATAATCAATAAATTTTTTATTTTATTATGTTAAAGAGTGAAATTTCTTCTACGTTTTTTTTTTTATTTTTTAAAAATTTATAAATATACAAAATATGTAACATCAAAAAGATTTATGGATGAAAGTTATGTTCAATTGAATGAATATTAGAGATTTTCTTTATGTTGGAATAAATAAACCGCAAGTTAATATATTTTTTCCAGAGTTTATTTATACTTATATGTCAAAATATAATATTGAAAAATACAATAATTTCCAATAAAGAAAAGCTGATGGTAAGCAATATTTTATACAAGAGAAAAAATTTTCATAATATTTATTTAAATTACTATACGAATTTATTATCTAGAAAATGTGTTCTTTATGGTAGGTCTTTGTCTTACACTGGTGATGGGCTTAGTGGTTAATGATAGTTTACTGAGGTATGTTGCGATGTGTACAATCGTATCGCTATTAACTGGTCTTACAGAGTTCAGTTATTATTACCATACCAAAAATTATATATTATACCTTAATTGTCAAGGAGAAAGAGAGATAGTAAATGTGTTGTATAATATAAAGAAAATAATGTAAATAAGATTTCCAAATTTCCTTGAAAAGTTATTGTAACCAAAAACATACCAAGAAACTCCCGATTATTTAGGTTATGTAATTTGATTTCAAGTGAAAATTAATCCTATAAGGATAAGGAGCAGTCATAATACAAAAAATCATAAGTCAATTAGTTAAAAGCATGGAATAATTCTAATATATTTCAAATTGTCAATAAAAATTCTATAGACTTAAACAAAATTGTTGACCCATGTCGATGTTTTTGCCTCTGTTTTAACTAAAAAACAAAAATAATCTATAAAATTCTATTTTTATCATCTGCTAAATTTAGAAACACCACAACAAAAATTAAATCCTTTTTTAAAAATCAAAAATTATTATGTTCTGCCTTATAAAACATTATTGTCACGATATATTTTCCACCCTTCTTTTTATATGTAGGAGTGGAAATATATAAGTGTAATGATTTTCATTTTCATAAACAAACAAAAAAAAATCTTTTTTAATGCAAATCAACTTATATACTGAAGAGTGTAGATGTATAGACTGTAGTCAGTTCAGTATTAACCACAAAATTGTAAACTGATATTACAACGAGGCACAACGATAATAACAAAAGGAAAACAATAGAAAATTTTATTATTTTTTATTTTTCCTGACATTTTCCAAATAAAAACACAAAAAAAACTTACATAAACTAATATAGAAGGAGTTAACTCCCTAAATTGCGATGTAGATAATGTGGAGACAATGATTTTCCATATTCAAATATTTTTTTTGTGTTTACAAGAGAAAATGGCAGGCATTTTATTTGTTTTGTATATATTTTTATATTTTTACTATCCCCAACGTTTTTTGAGAGGGTGGCAAAACAAAGAAATGAACAAGAGGACGAAATTACATTAAATAGCATGTCATACGACACAGAACAATTTGACAATTGTTTTTTTTTCGAGACAATTTTAATTGGCATAGAAATTATGGATTATTTTCTAACAAAATGAAAATTGACAAATTTTTTTTTAAATAGGGAAATGTGTCAATAAATTGCATAGACGAAATATTGAAATTTAACCACAAATATTTTCATGGAAATGTAAAAGGAATTCTAGAAATTGTTTGTCAAACTTTTTCTTGAATAAAATTTAAATCCACCTATGGTGACTTTATGAAACCTACACCAAAATTAATCGTATACGTTTTGCATATATTACAAAACGACTAATCAAACTGTTGGCCGTCTGTTCAGTAACTGTTGGTTCACTCAACTATGTTATTTAACTATATTAGTTTACTCGATTTATAATTAACTAATTATAATTTTTAAATAAACCAAAAAGCTTTGACAGCATCTGTCATCTTTCACTTTATACTTTGTTTAACTGCACGTTTCACATAATTTTTCGAATTTCTAAGCTATTTAGAATTAAAATTAATCTAAATACAAAAAAAAAATTTGACCTGATCTTGAACTAATTTTCTCTCATTCACATTTCTGAGAAACAAACAAGTGTGAAGTGGAACGATATAATAAAAAAAAATTTCATCAATATTTTAAAATAAAAGTTTTCTTGAATTTTGTTGATTAAAAATAATGTCATGTTAATTATAAAGCTTATTTTTTTATAGAATGCATTAAAGAAGATTAAAAGATAAAAATAATGCAAATAAGTTTTAACATGATTTTTTTGCTTATATATGTATATCCTCTCTATACGATATCGGAATTTACTATGAAAACGTTTATAAGTCTGAGACAAGCGTCACACTATTTTGTTCAAATTACTTACAAAAAAACATTTTTAATCTAATTATAAATTCAACGTAAGAAGCTAAAAAATAAATAAAGAACGAACGTGACGTGACACAAAACTATTATTGGACAAATTGGCTTTGATTTTGTACTTGAAATTTTTTATATAAAATCAATAAAAATTTGTGTAAGTCATCAAATTTCTTTAGAAACATGCAATTTAATAATATCAATATTTTTTATTTTGAGAGCTAACATGTAAAAAAATATTTGAAATAAAATCTATGTAAATAAAAATCAATTTCGATATTTTCTATCATGAAACTTACAAACATTTAACTTCCCCTAATGAAAATTTCCATATTTAAGTCGACTTTTAATTTTTTGAAAAAAATTCATAGTACTTGAGTAGTCTAATGGGAATGGGAAGCCTAGATCTACTTCTTAGATAAATCTAGACTCACCCAAATCAGATGTTAGTTAATTTACACATAACTAATTGAACTTCTCTCCTATAACAGTTGTTGCTAACATTTGACTTCAGTTTACACTAAAAAAGAAACCAAAATTTGATTTTAATTGTATTCAAATAATATTTCGTCCTGTGGGTTGTGGACAGGAAATTATTTTTAAACACAGTATCTTTGATGGCCAAGTTTTTGCTAGCGAAGTTCTTCTTCTAGTAATGGTGAAAATTATTTATATTGGTTTTGACTTTAAATCAATTATACCAGGAAAATGACTATAAGGACTTATAATATTATACAACAATTGTGTTCTTAACGATTTTTCTCGTTCCTGGCAATTAAAAAAAAACCTCCTCGCATTGCCATAAAAATATAATTTCTTTTTTCTTTTCTTTTCTTTTTTTTTAATTAGAAAACAGAAAAGAAAATTTCTTAGAAAAATTAATTTTCTGGACAGTATAATTAAGTTTTAACTGCCGGGAAATATATAAAAAAAAAATATAACATTTAAAAAAAAAAAAAGTTTTCTTTATTAATTTTACATTAAAAAAAAGCATTTTTCATGAAAATATAAAAATTATCAAAGCATAAAAAGAAATTTTTAGAAAAAAAAACTTCTTTTTGGTCCTAATTTTCTTTTCTATCATAAAGTAGAAAAAATTGAAATTAACTTTTTTTTTTGCGAATATCTCATTTTGAGTGAAAACATTATTTATAAAAAAATATAATTATAATTTCGATTTTTATCCAAGAAATAAAACTTGATGAAATTAATTTCATATTAATAGAATAAGAAGAAGAATAAAGTTTCCATCGATTACGTCAGACAAAGTTTCTTTCTCTTTCTTTGTGTTTTTAGGGATATGGAAAATTAAAAGAACTTTCATTTTTTTTATGTCGGCGTTCTTTTACGTCATATTTAAATACAATTTTCTTTCTTGGTGCATACAAACAAAATTTGGAATTTCTTTAAAAAGTAAAGAACCAATTTCCAACCTGAATTTATTCACAAATGACTGACAATTGTGATTAAACATTTTAGGTTAGATTTATCACTTAGCTTGCTGGTATATGTTCAAAAGAAATCTCTGAGAACCAGGAAACTAATTCATGAAACATCGCCAATACGAACAACAAACTTCATCATATTTAATAAGTTCATTTGGAGAACCAAAATCTTCCAAAAAAAACCAAAAAGTAACCAAAAAAATAAAGAACTATTTAATAACCAAAATATATTGGAAAAGTTTTCGCATTTGAAATTAGTTAAGTAAAAAAAAAACCTCCAGCCCACAAAGGCAACAAACAAATAAACAAAATATTTACGAATTTCTGTTCTAATTTAAGTAAATATACAATGGAAAAAAATGGCAGTTTACCAATAAACATTAAATTAGTTAAGTCTAATGATCGACGACAAGAGATTTGTTTTTAATTTTCTTTCATTTGTTGTTTTTTTTTATTCATTGATTTTGATTATTATTTCTTACGAATTTATAAATAAATAAAAAAATTATTGTTAATTCGATTTATTTTTTTCTAACCATAGATTTAAACATTTTAATTAATGTTCACCACTTCATTTACGCTCCTGTTTACACAAAAACAAAATTACGCATGTCAAATAATTTTGATTTCTTTGAGATTGAATAAAAAAAAATTGATAAATAAAAATTATGTTAGAAATATAAATCAAATTATAAATTATATACTAATTGCAATTAATGAAAATGTTATACAAAT
This sequence comes from Empis stercorea, assembly GCA_949752835.1. Classification (NCBI taxonomy): domain Eukaryota; kingdom Metazoa; phylum Arthropoda; class Insecta; order Diptera; family Empididae; genus Empis; species Empis stercorea. The sequence goes on along the minus strand of OX457087.1, from coordinate 53,060,065 downwards.
AGCAAAAAAATTAATTTTATAAATTTTGAATAACGACAGATTTAGTTTATATATTACACGGTTAGTAAAATTCGATAAAATGTTCATGAGATAACGTCATTAATAATAATGACGTTTATGTACATTTTAAGTATAGTTTATTCCATATTTAATGCACATTGTGTCCAGAAATTCATTATTTTAGAATTATTTCTTAAAATTAGCTGATCTTGAATGATAGTGGAACCAAAATTACAGATTGAGACAGTAGTACAAAAGTGATGTTGCTTAGTGTACAGTGTACTATACTGCAGTACATGAAGTCATGACTTGAATTCATGGCCGAGCCATCAAGCTAAAATTACCATACAGCACAGTATATGAAGCACAGCACTGGGGAAAAAAATTCTACTAATCGAGTTAAATTACTGACAATAATTGACTCACTACAAAATCATCTGCTTATTTGCAATAGTTTCTCCACTACTGGGAAATATATGGTTCGGAATCCATATAAAATTACAACATAATTTCGGGAAAACCTGTAAGAGATAGGTCTAAGCCCACATTAAGCTGATGAGCCAAAAAAGAAATAAAATAGGCACAACAATTTTATTTCAATGGAAAAACAAAAACAAATTAACCATAAAATTTCTTACAGTGTACGAAATATATTCGAACACAAAAACATTATTAAATTTAAATTTAAGCAAGAAATCTTTTTTACTTACAATTTTATAGTGTAAAATATAAAAACAATAAATAATTTTTTGTTTTAATATTTAATATTTTTTATTTATTTATAAACTTAAATAATAAAATAATAATTTTCAATTTTATTTAGCAATCAACAAGAAGAAAATTTAATATATATTTCCATCAATTTTCAATCAACCATAAATACATGGCATTAATAAAATTGACAACATAGAAAAAAAAGTTGTTTGATTTTTGTTTTATTTATTTGATATAACCATAAAATAAATAATTATAGAAAAATAAATATTTAATAAAAAGATAAAGAAAAGTGTAAACAGTTGCCAATTAAATGTCAACATCACTCAAAAATAATTATTTTATCATATATGTACATACACTTATATATTTCTACAAGATAATTTTTGTGGGTCTATCCGACTATGAGAGATAATTTAAAAGATTGGCACAACATAAATTATTTTAAATATCTAAGAAGGTGATTTAAAATTAAATAATTCCAACATTTTTTTTTCTCTTGTAAATTTAATTAATTATACGATAAATATAATTTTAATCGTTTACATTAAATATCAAAAAAATTTATTACAAAAATTGGAAAAACATTTAATTAAACGTGACAAGAAAATTTGGAAAAGTAAATGTTCTCGGTGACTTTAAATATTTTGTTGTTTTTTTGGTAAATTGCATAGAAAAAGATTTATGATAATTGAATTAAAGAGCAGCTGTCGTGTTACATATATTTAATTTTAATAAAAATATTATGGTAGATTTATTTTTAATATCATATCGTTTATTAAATTCATGACAAGACAGTAATTTTTTTGGATATTTTTTTTCTATTTCAATTATCTATTTTAAATTTTGAACGAATAGCATATGACTAAAATTTAGGATACTAAATTATGTAACATAAAACTAAGTGAGCATTTTATAAATATTTAAATAATTCATTTAGCTGAATTGCCGTTGATATAAAGTTTAAACTATTGTTAAAATTACATGGAGAAACGTTAGTTTTCACGACAGAAAACGTTAGTTTTCACTACAGTTCTGATTGTATTTAAAAATGACATATGTATATAAGTAATAGAATTTTAAAGAGCAAAGTAAACGATAAATATTAATCCAATTTTGAAATTTCAAATCATTCTGTACTATACCATAAACCATAAACCACTAATTTAACTCCTCTCCTATATATATGATATCTAAATTAATATCATAAATCGGAAAAACAGTATTAAATCTACTACACGTACACCCCAAAAAAAGGGATTGAGCTTTGAGCTTAATTTTTAAGTACGTGTCAAATTCATTTTATCCTTATTATATGTTAACTAAACACTAATTAAACATTCATATAAAAGAGAGCATATATAACTTTGCATAAAGTTAATTAAGATTATTAAAATTCACTAATAAAACATTAGCAAATCCGCGTTCATTCTGTTTTTTTTTTTTTTGTTTCTGTTGAAAAAACCTTGAAGAAATTTCAAGCACGTTTCATTTTTAATGTATTTTTTTTATATATTCGTACATACTTATATAAATTAGTTATTTAATCAAAAATTAGCAACCGGAAAGTTAGTTAATTTACACATAAGAGCATAAATAAGTATATATAAGACATAATAATTATAAATAAGGTTAGGAGGCAAAAATATTTATTATGATTTTAAATTATCGTATAAATTAAATTTTTTTTAGTTTTTATGGTATAAATGGCGCTTACATAGAAAATCAGCAACAGTCTTAATGGATTTTTGTATAAGTTAAGTGTATACAATATTAGCAATTAAAGAGTTTTTGGTAGAGTAACTGTGGGTTTATTAACTCCCATAACATAAAGAAAAGCAAAAGAAGTTCATAAAAAGCCCACCCATATATGCTAAAAATTAATTATTCATAATTATTATTACATATAACAATTTTAAAAGCGTTAAATTTGGAAAAGTTAAAAATTATTTGAAAATTTTTTTAAATTTGCCACTGTCGTCAGTTCGACCAAAAGTATTTATTGGGACAAAATATTGATGGATGGTTAGTTTAAAAAAAATGGACAAAACTCCAAGGTTTTTTTTTATTATGCCTTCTATGTTGGACAGATATGTCACTGTAACTTCCAATTGTGGCAACCACTAATGAACAAATTTATATTCTCACGTCTCTGATCACAAAATATTGTATTAATTTTTATTGAGAAATCATTTCCTTAATTCAGTAAAAAATAAGTGTCTTAATTTTCTCACACTCCAGTTGGAGAATGTCTGTTAAATCACTCCATGTTATTAACAGTGTTATAGTTATTACTGATTTTCCAGAAGTTCAAACATCCTTTTACCAATTATATAACATCTTTCAAAATTTAATTCATCTTTTTCAGCAAATTATTTCTGAACAAACCTTTATAAGTTGCTACTTAATTGTAAATAATTCCATTAAACTTTAAATTGTATATTTCCATTTAAAGTTGAATTTTTGAATAAATTAAATTTTTATGAATCATTCCACTATATTTAAAATGAATAATGTTGTTGTTTTGTTTACCGGCTTTTACGTTTAATCAGAGTAATAGAAAATTACTTAATTAATTAATTTAAAATCAATATTTTTCATTAAGTATATTTAGTATTTTCCTTATCCAAGAAATTTCATTTTTCAAATATAATTAACCATATTTCAGTTTACTCAGTGGTTCAGTTTGCAAAAATTAAATCGTAAATTAAAATTTGTCGTTAATAAACGATGATTTATATTTTTGGTTATGTACTTACGATATTTAAGTGTATTAATTTTTTACTTCAAAATTTAATCTTAAATCAATTTGTTCTTGCAAAAAATTTCGTGTTTATATAATTCTTCATTATCCTTTTTTGTTATTTTATGTAAAGATTTTCTGTGTGCCAAATGTGTATGAAAAAGTATGTTAGTTGTACACTTCAATAAACACTATAATGTCTTCTTCAATAAAACTAAATAAAATCAAAAAGGATAATGGATTTTTTTATGTTGAAAAGGATTGATATTTAACGATACAATAAATACTTAGAAATGGGTGAATATTTCAAAAGGCCGATATTTTATATATCAAAATGGCAAGTCGCTAAATTGTTTAAATTATTTATTTTTTTTGTTCAATTGGGTTAATAACTATTAAATTAACAAATTACTACAAACGTCCAATTAATTTTATCATTTTTAAGGATTTTTTTTATTCACGGGAATGACAGGCAGCCACGGAAATGACAAATATACCTACTTTTTTACATTTTTTTAGGGGAATTATATTTTTATCCTTGTTTCTCACCCAAAAGATTACAAAACTTTATAGAAAAATAATTTTATTTAAAAAAATAACAAAAAATAAATTCATTTCTTATAAGAAAACTAAACAATTCAATATACCTATTGCATTTTCGGGTCAAATTAGCTTCTTTTAAAAAGTCAAACTAGTCTTTTTACATTTTAAGGTAGTCGTTATATTTCAAATTAGTCTTTCTACACTTAAATATAGTGTTTTTTAACTTCAAAATAGTCTTTTTATATTTGAAATTAGGATTAGCCCTTCACAAAAGAAATTCCTCTAAGTATTTTAAATCTTTTAACTACTTATGTAAGTAGAAACAAATAATATTTCTTTCTACTTATATAAAAGATTTAAAATATACTTAGAGGAATTTCTTTTGTGAAGGGCTAATTTCAAATATAAAAAGACTATTTTGAAGTTAAAAACACTATATTTAAGTGTAGAAAGACTAATTTGAAATATAAAGCCAATTTGAAAAGTAAAAAGACTATTTTAAAATGTAAAGACTTTAAAAAAGACTAATTTGACCCGAAAATGCAACATATATGTAGTACTTATACAATAATTTCCAAATATAAAATATAATTTATGACACGAAAGAATCTTTGGGAATTCATAAAAGACACGATGTTCATGCTGTTCAATATTTCAAGATGTAATATTCCTTCAATTTGGTTAAAATTGACATAAGAGGCATCTTCTTGATTCAAACTAAAAAGCTGGTTCTCCTTTTCTTTATTACATTTTTTAAAATCCTTTTTTAATCCTTGAAGGCGCCAATGAAAGTACATATACGCAAACCTACAAAATACATTAAAAATAGTTTACAAGTGAAAACTTATATGAGAAAGTAATTTCCGTGGTCTTGTGTAATTACCGTGTAAGCACGGGAAAACATGGAAATTACAGCACGGAAATTACAAATAAAGCAGTATTTTTGGCATAAAATGTTAATAAAATATTAGAATAATCTAAAATTGGTTTTACATATACTACACCACATAATATTCTTAGAATTGATATTTAATTTAATGTTATTATAAATAAATAAATAAATAATACTCACCATGGTAATTACAAATTCACTGAACGAAATCTTGAAACAACTATTAACTTGGAAATATTTCGCAAAACCGAACTGTTTTTACTTTTTAGAACAAATTGTAATGGAAAATTTTTAAAATCCCATTACAACTGTAAACAAGATTGACCATGTTTCGATTCCTAAATTATTATTTTTTACTTTTTCATTTTGGTCACGGAAATGACAAAAAATGATGAGACACTCAAAATTTGACATAAAATATGCAATATTTATTTATTTTTTTTAAATTTAATATATGCAAAATAATGGAACAACCTTCCTTTACAATGCTGTATCCTTAGATTTATGGAATTTTTTTTCTATTTTTGAAATAATCGTAATTATTTATAGGTAAGTACGCATGGAGACACGACATGGTAATGACATTTTCGTATTTAAGAAATTTTTTCTCTTTAAATCTGCGAAATTTTTTTAATATTCTACTTGGTGGTTATTAAAACACATATTTAACTAACAATTTCAATAGGAAAATTAAATTGTTTTTTATTCTGTATATGTTAAAATTGCATGAACTCAGAATATCGGCCTTTTCAAATATTCACCCAAATATGGAAAATATAATTTTATATATTATAGTTAGTATGGAAAAATATTGGGTAAATTTAATAATTTAAGTCCTGTTTTTATATAAATTTAAATTTAAATAACAAACTTTTTATCCTAAAAACCAAGTTAGATGAAAAATTAAATTAAAGAAATGCTAATTTGAGCATCTTCAATGTTAATTGTTTACAGCATTTATTTTGTGTAAAGTTATTGAAAGGTCCCTTCTTAGAAAATATAGATATGATCATATAATTTTCACTTTATTTACTGGAAGAAATTAATAATGTACCTACTATACTTGTTCATTGTGGAAATTGATAATTTCTTCAAAATAAAATAAACTCATTTCCTTGGTCATTTCGTTGAGTACTTTACTATTTCAAGATACTTATACAATGACAATTAATCGTACAGCAACTATAATTGACTGATTCTAAATATTTTATATAATATTTCCTTCTTCCAAGGATACTCAGTAATTTGAAATTGAAAGATTACTTCTAATCATTTCCATTACCTCTTTGCTATAATTTTAAACTTAAGTTTAAATCCATTATCCAAATCATTTTTATCATCACTGTTAAAAGGTCCAAAAAATTTAACCCAACAAAATCTTCAAATTTATCTTCACGCTACACAAAAAACAAAAAAAAAACAGATTATAAATTTGATTTCTAAAAATAATATATTTTCAATTTTCAATCAAATCCTTCTTGTTATCTCATAATGTTGTTTTTATTCCTTGTAAGCGCCCAAAAGGACACTCAATATATATTTTTTGTACATTTATATTACTCGTAAATATGTAATTTATTATTTGAAATTTTATTTAAGTATTTTATTTGTTATTTGCCTGAATAAATTCTTTTTGGCATTCTATAACAAACTCTTCAACATTTATGAATCCTTTTCTACACAACATCACATAGTGTTGAAAAAGGATTCTTCAGAAATATTTAAAAAAAAAAACGACCCTTTAGTTTATTTATAAAATATATACTTAAATTAAGTAATATATGTATAAAAACCCAATATTTATACTGTCAATCAAATTTGCGCATCCTTGTGTAATTATTTATTTGTTGTTTGTTTTTTATTTATCTATTTTTGATCCAATGTTTAATGTGTACACGTTTTATTGTGTCTGTATATTAGGAAAATTATATATTTTAAGAATTCGTTCTAACATAAATTAGCATTAATGTAGATTAAAAGCATTATAAAAACATAAATTTTCTATTTAAATTTTCATATGAAAATATATTTTGATGTTTAAGAACTGAAATGCTGTAAGTGCTTAGGTATTTCATTTGCTGAATAATAAAGAATTTCAAACTATAAATTATACTTGAATTAAAAATATATTGATTCTAGAATATCCTTTATATTTTTTAATTCTAATTTAAAATTATTGCATGTTCTCTGTTTTATATTATAAAACTAGTTTAATTAGTTGAAAATAGCACATTTGTCTTAGAAATGACAGCCAGAATGACATGTGCAATTGACAAGTCGTCACCAATTGGGAGGAGTTCTTGTGACATAATGGAACAATTATTTTCTGGCATAATGGCACAATTACTTATATATAAAATAGACCAATTTTGAAACACTTTCATCTCAGAACACGATTTTGTTTAGTTAAAACACTACGCCTCCAAGACAATAAATTTTCTACTAGCAGACATTTTCTACTATCTTCTTTCATTTTGAAATTTGAAATATCCTTTTTTTAATGAATAGCAAAAACAAAGATTTATTGATTACCTACTCATATGACCTTTTGGCATACAAGTAAACTACACAACAACTTATAGAATTGACCTTGCCAGTATATTTAATTATGTTTTAATTCATTTGGGTGAAAGCAAATATTTGTTTGCCAAGTCGCACAGCTTTCAAATTGCCACATAACCAAAATCAGAAACAAAATTATAATTTATTAAAAAATTGAAAAAGGATATTAAAGAACAAATACAAGATACTTAATAAAAAAGGAAGACCATCAGAAGACATTTAAAATTTTATTTTCAATTGTATAGTAAAATATTCAAATGTAAAAATGATTTATTGATTTTTTTCTTTTTGTTTGGAATATACATAAAAACGAAAACTGGCAAGACTATATTGGAAAATATTTTTCTTTACATTTTCTTTTAGAATTTTTTATTTGAAAATTCGAAAGAAAAAAGAAACAATAAAAATTAATTTCTTTTTATTATCAAAATTTTATCAAATAAATGTCTAGATTTTATTACTGCGGCCTTGTTTTTCAATTTCCCCCCCACACACAAAATAAAAATGTATATTGTTTTGCCATTTTTAGAATTAGACTTTTTTTTATGCTAGTTCATTGTAAATGTCCAAAATTTGAATCGAAAAAGAAATATAGTTCTATTATTTCGAAACAAAATAGGAATGTCCATCATAATTTATGGCATTTTATACGGAAATTAGATTTATCACTTTATTTTTTTACAGAGTGTCTTCTTATACTAACAGACTTCAGACATGAGCTAAGTAAATTGAAATACTTAAATATAAGAAAATGGGTTTACAATTTTCTTTCAAATTTGAATAAAATGTCGGCATATCGCTGTAAATTCTGAAATAATAATAAATAAAGCGATTTTGAACTTTCGAATTTTCTACTAAATACAACTTATCTAAACCAAACACTTCCCTACCCTACCATTCAGTTTACGTTAGTTTATTATCAGATTTTCAAAAATTACAAATTTTCTTTACAATTTTCTCTAAATTCACTGACAAAAATTTATTTGAAAATCCTTTAATGACCTCTCAAAATTGTTATACCATCAAAATAAACAGAAAAAAAAATCGATTATGAAGATAATCAAAAATCCTTTTAAAAAAAATAACTAAAAACATTAATATAACAAAATAAATTCAAGGATTAAAGGCCAAAATCATTTCTTGTTTTGAAATATAAAGCCCAGACGAAGGACGACGATTCCTACCCCCTTTTTTTATATTTTTTTCGTATATGTAGGAAAAAAAATGAAAATGGCAGATTTGAAATTTGAGTTGTTGGTCTTTTTATTTGTCGTATATTTATATATTTGTATTATATCCTTGAAAAGTCCAAATAAAAAATAATATTTAATCACTGTCCCTTGAGTTAGTTTTCTGTGTGTGTTTGTACAAAAGGATGAAAACCTACAAAAAAAAAAATGTTTAGCAAATACAAAAAAGGACATTTTTTTTGTTTTTTATATTCATTAGAGTTGAAAAAATTCCTTAGGTTTCAAACAATTTTTTGTATTTACATATACAAAAGAATATTTTGGGAAACCTTTTATTTTGTCTAATAAATATTAATCGTAATTTATAAACAAATACTCATCAGTATCGTAGCTATGCTATAAAATATAATTAATCGTCCTAATGAGGATATAATTTACATTTATGTAGTGTTTAGTATATATCAAGAACATTTTTGTTATATGTGTATAAAACATCTATTTACATGATACACGAGAGTCGTTCAATGGATGCGGATATATCCAAGGACAGTGGGAGTATAAGTTTCTAATCTACATATATATACAAACACAGAATTCTTTTTAGGTTATCACTTGAAAGTCGACAATTTCTGAATTTGTCCACAAATAGAATGTATTTATATAACTCAAGTAATCTTAAGAGGTCAATGTGATTAATCATTTTTGGATTAGTTGGTTTTCGAAATAATTGTGTACAAAACACTGCAAAAAATTAACATTAATATTCTACATAATGTCCATAAGGATCACAAAGGCTTTGAAAAGTTACAATATTAAGAGTTAAGAGTATAGAGAATTATACTAGGTATAGAATAGCACAGGAAATTTCTTAGAGAATGTTTAAAATATTTGGAATGATCCACACTCTCAATGGCATATAAATTTGAAATCGTTTTAGAGACGGATGAAGCTCAATCATTTAACTGGACTGTAAATCAAAATTTCCTGAAAATTTTTCAAAAATTGAGAATTAAGAAATTAAGCATTAAATTTATGTAAGTGTTAACGAAATTTGAACAATGATAAAAAGAGGATTCATATATAATCAAAATTTGATTAGTGAAAACATTCAATATTTCAAAATTAAAAATGTAAAAAATATTTTATTTTATTAATTAAGTATTACACTTTCTACTTTATACATATATCTATTATAGTTTCATTAAATTATAATTGATTTAATCAAAATCAACAAAGTAAAAACAATATAAAAATACAATTAATATCACGTTGATTCAATTAAATTCTTTTAATAATTTTATTATCTATATAAATTACTCGTATACTTACTCGTATAAATTAAAATCTATATTTAGCTCATATATGTAATTAAAATATGTATATGTGATATATAGTCACACTTTTTTTGTATTAATATGTCTATACGCGCTTGTTCAGATTACAATCAATAATTTGCGTAATTAATCCAACCAATTGAAGATATTTTTTTTTATTAAAAATAGATTAATTATTAAATATGGGAATTATAGTTAAATGACAATATTATACTCGTATATATATATTCAAATAAACATAAAGTGTTAACAAATATTGTATACCATATAACCAATTATCGGATTGTAAATAAATCAATTAAAAGATTAACATTTTTTATAGTTGATAATAAATTTTTGTGTGTTAAAGTTAAATGATTAAAATTATATTTCATAAATAATATAATAAAGTAGAGATAAAGTTTTTGGACAGGAAATTAATAATCTGTTCTTCCAACTGGCACACGCACACAAAGCAGTAAAATTAAATGCTGTAATGAGTAATATAAAATTTCTAGTAATAAGTACTTAATACTTAAGTGTAAATAATATTACTGAAACTTAAGTATTCATTTTGTAGTAATAATATTTTAATTTTCGTTAGATACAAAACCATCAAAAGATCACATGATCAGTCCACTGCAATTGTACTAGGGTCCTCGAAAGGGCACATCTAGTACAATTGGAAATTGGAATTTTAAATCTACATAGAATATTTTTGATATTAATGTGAATAGACTCCTCTATTATTGTGCAAATTCAAATAATCCACTCAATGAGCAAGAAAATTTTATCATTTTAGGCAGATCTGTAATAAAAAGAAAATTTGAACCTTGGTCATAGTTAAAGAGATCTTCAACACCAGTAGTGGAATCACATAAAGTGACTTGTTAGTATCAACTATCACATCTTACGATTTTGCATAGAAGCTTCTTTGCAATATTATATAATATGTGATAGTTGATAGTCACAAATCACTTTATGTGATTGCCACCACAGATTATTGTCTCTTTGACTGATATAATTGAAAAACTGGCAAAATAGAATAATTTAGTTAAAAAGTTATGAGCTCTGCTTATCCAATTTTGGGACAAAGGGACAATGTAGGCGGTAAAATGGACATTAAAAGCTATCCGAAAATTGTTCAACTAAAGAATAATGTGATTCAGATATTATGGAATAACTTATTGAGAGTATAATAATATGTTTACCATATAATAGTCTTTATATTGTGGCACCCAATTTTCTATCTATAAATTTACAAACTTTTAAAACTCTTTAAATTTAAAATTTATATTTTCTTTCATTTGAATACAAAATAATATGTAATTAAAATTAAAGTAGTTAAGTATATTTAAACTAAGTAAATATATAGAAAAGTAAAACAACAATCAATCTTAATTAAAAATCAAAAATAAATAAATTTATCATAAGTATATACTTTAAAAATATAGATAAAATATTTGCACCATACAAATTAACACTTGTATAATCAAAACGATCAACTTATTAAGACTCAAAAATAAATTTTTATATTAAATTTGAAAATTAATTTACTAAGTAAAAATTTATAAAGTTTTTTTGTTTTTTTTTACTAAATAAAAATCCAAAATCAAGTGCTAATTTCTATTAAATTTAGTAGCAGAAATAATTATTATACTTAACAAATTCGAAAAATATCTCGTAATTATGTATATAAATAAAGTCTTCCCAGTTAGTCACAATTTTATCGTTTTTAATTAAATCTAATTAATAAAACCAAATTACGTTTATTTTTTTATAAAAGTAAATTTTTAATTTAATGTTTTTCTTTTTTTTTTCCTTTAAAAATTCTTCAAATTTTTACCACTTTATCAGTGATCATAAAAATTATTTTTATGTATAAATAACGATAAGCTCATTAAAAGATTTTTGCCGCCTATTAAAAAATTCGATTTTGTTTTCGCACCCATAAAACCTACAACAAATTTTTTTTCTTTATTAATATTAAAGAGGTGATTTTTTTAATTAAAGAAAGAAAAAAAACTAAAATTAACAAAATTAATATAAACAAATATAAAACGAAAAAAAAAGTATATTTTACTTATAGTCTGTCTGACCTAAATTTTACAATAGATTGATTGAAATGAAAAACATAGAAAAAATTATCTATAGCATATATACCATAAAATATTTGTATTTAAGTTGCATTTGAAATGGTATTTTATATAAAATGTCAATGGCAAATAAACTAATAGTTAATTCAAGAAGAATTTGGTTTGGTTTGAATTATGGCAGACTCTGGGTCTGTACATCTTATCAGATTATCCAGTCCTTTCATGAATATAGCCATTCGAAGGTTTCTTGCGTCATTTAGTTATATTGCAGTAAGTATGGCTATGAATACACCTCCTATTAATAGATCTTACATGTATCCGACTTCTAGTATAAGTGTCAACCTCACTGTTTTCTTAGTAAGATTTAAGATATAAAATTAGAATTTAAGTTTTGACTTTTCGGAAACTTTATAGTGACAACTTTACGTCACTTTTCACGCCATACATAATTAAGTATTGTAAAGTGCTATTATTTGGAAATTTAGACCCTACTAGATATCTATTGAGCAATTGGCAAGCTTTGGTTGAACAAAATTTCAAAATTACCTTAATATACTTGAAACTTAATTGAGGGTAGAAAAGAAAAGCAACCCAAGACTGTGTATTACTCCTTGTAACAAGAATTGGATAGTATGGAAAGCTAGCAATACAATTTCTGACCGGTAAGGATTACATTTTTTATCTACTCGAGTGTAAGATTTTAATATTTTAATCTCTTCCCACATTTCAATATTCTTCGTATGTGACAGTTTGTACAAATTCTCTAATTTGACATTATTTGATGATATTTTGTTATTGCTTCTCCTCTTCATAAAATGATAAACAGATAATTCCAATTTTGTTTTGTGTAAACAACTGAAATCAATCAAAATTTGCATACTATACCAATTTTTCTAACCCATCATTTGAATTGAAATTAAAACTTTTTGTCAACTGTCATACATAAATCGTTATTCTATCATTTTTATCAATTAATAATGTTAAATATTTTCCTGTAACATTAAACAATAAATTTATTGCATTAATGGTTAAATGAACACCAAAACGTGCCTAAACGTGAAAGAAATATAATAAATTTTTTTTAAATACATATTTTATAATAAGGCAATTTTTTTAATTGAAAACGCGAGTAAACTAAACAACAAATAAACAAAGAACTCCGTTTATGTATTTATAAGGAATTGATGATGAAATTAATGGCAATCAGTGCGCGAGCTATAATAGTAATGTCGTCGTGGGTCAATCAATTGCCGTTTTTTTTCGTATACAAATATAAATAATGCAATAGAAAATTGAAAAATTTTAATTTTATATTGAAAATTTATATCAAAAGAAAATGAAATCAATTTATTTTTGAATCAGAAATTATATATGAATGATACATTTCAATTATTTTCGTAGCTATGAGTATACTTGTGATCGATTTATAATGAAAGAATCTGAATCTTTTAATTTCGATCAATTAAAATTAGCGACAAAAAGGAAAATGAATTATTTATGGAATGCGTAAGTAAGATATGATGCAATACAATAAAATAGCTCGAATTTTAATTCTCTTCGTCAAATGATTGTTTAAAAATGTGCACGGAATCGCCAAACAAATTTTAAATTATATCCACATTATTGTGTTCAGAATAGTTCACAGAAGTCGGTTATGTTATGGATTAGAAGAATTTGCTCAAGGCTTTCATAGAAACAATCTTTCTCCCAGTCATGATTACGAATTACAAAACACTACCATGAAATTCAAAAATTATAAACCCAAAAGCTAAATTAAAAACCCAAATTGTTCAGGTGCTAAATTTACCACATTCCAAAATAAGTCGTAAAATTGCATATTGATTTTCCTATTATGTAAGTATGTATATGTATATCCTTTCCCAAAAACGTTATAACCAATAACTGAATCGACCTACTTTTACTTTAGCAAAAAGATTCATAAATTTACTCTTCATTTAAATTTGTATATACTTATCAAAAAGGTAATTCACTTATACGAAAGACGAAAGATCGTCAATCTGTCTAAAGTATTCATTTTATAGCTTTAAACTCTGTTAAAAATTATTACATACTTTTAGTTTATTCATTTCACGTGCCTTAAAGTATTGTACACATATAAATTTTATTCCTTTCGTTTGTTTATATAACATTTTCATTTTGACAATCGTGTCACGTTTAACACCCGCGCCCATGTCTACTACAATATCCAATTTTATGTTACAACTTTATATATACACAATTTCTCAATTCAATTTGATTATGTTTATTTATTTTTTCATTTCATTTCTAACAACGAGTACATCAGAAAAACAATTTTAACAACAGAAAAAAATGTCCAAATTTGCGACCCATGCTGAGCCAGTGACAGAGTTGCGTTTCCAAAAAGAAATATACATTATTAAAAACTTTTAAATGATTTGATGATTTTGTTTTTTTTTTTAGTTTCTATTTATACTTATAATTAATTTTTGTAGATGAAACGAAATCGGCTCTAGTATATAGCTGCATCTTAAAATGGTTTTTTTTACTATAAATGAAATGGTGCTGCATATTCTAACGAAAAACTAATTGTTTTGCCCAAAATTTGATGTGAATTTTGTCTGATATAAACTAATAATCTTAGATTCCTGCTGTTTATTATGGTTGAAAATTCATCAATTATATATATATAAAAAGTTGATGAATGAAAATCGATTAATTTTCATTTTATAAGTTTTAACTCAATCAAAACAAATTTTTTTTTGGATCGGTTAGTTCAATTTGTATACTTAATTTATGGTAAAAAAATGTATTTCTTACCTAATTTTATGGTAAATATTTTTAATTTTATGTATTTTATCATTTAAATTACAATGAATTTTTCAAATATTTTCGTTTGTAATTTATAAATTTAATCTATTTAAGTATATATACTTACTTAATTTATATAACTAAATTATAATTTTGTAATAAAATTATTTAAATTATGTCGTATACATTTGTCAATTTGCAACCATTTTAGTTATGACTATATTTAGCTCATAAAGTTAAAGAAATTACGATATATATTTTTTTTTATCAAATTTTATGTTCAATTTTGTTGTATATACCGGAAATTAACATTTCAAATATATATATACTTATATATACAATCAGAAAAACAGAAAAAAAATGAATCAAAAAAATTGTTATTAAGAATCGATGTCAATAAACCCAAAAAAGTTATTTCAACTTTTATCGATCTTTAATAGAATTCAATGAAAACGTCAAAAAAAAATCAACAATTAATGTCAATTAATTCAACATTTTAACCCAATTTTCATAAACACAGTTATTAAATTAGCAAAATATGAAAATTAAATTTTAAATTAAGTATTCAAATATTTTTATAACCCAACCATTGTTAAATGCTGAGCTGTTCTGCTGATTTGTTTTGCCTTATTAAAAACGACGATAATTTAACTGACTTATTATTGTTTCAAATGCAATTTGAAAATGAAACGTGCCTAGAATTTGAAAATATCATTTTCACAGCAAACAAATTAGTATGTATATAAATTATGTAACAATTTTAAAAATGTTAATAATAAAAAAATTGCAATTTGAAGAAAAATACTAAGTATAAGTAATTGCATTATAATTTATAGAAAACTGTCATGTTATTAGGAATGGAGCATTAAGTAGGTAATAGAAATTTTAATAGTGAAATGTTCAGATGCCTAGGATTTATGTGAAAGTTCAGTTCATAGACCTTAGACATGATTATATTCTCAGAAAAATAGTACGTATATGCTCTTCACTTGCCTACTTAACATTTTGATTATAATCAACTTTGATTTATGATTCTTCATTAAATGCAATTAACATATTTTTGCATATTATAGTAAATAAGGCAAAATCACTGTTTTAATTATTATACTTGGCCCTTTTACTGAACATTTGCCAAGACTCAATTTGGTATGTTCAAACAAAAAACAATTAACGGAAACGCTTAATAAAATTTCCGATGACATAAGCAAAATTTTGGCTCAAGATGATCGATGGAGAAAAATCAACATTTATAAATTCTTTGAAAATTTAAAAATGTGTTGGGAGTCATAGAAGTGCCACTTGACTAGAAATTTAGAAAATAAATTTATTAAATTTGAAGAAAATTCCTTAGACATTTTTATAGTGTTAATTGGCCGACAACTTATATGTCGATTTTCGAATTAACAACATGGAAACAAAGTTCCATTCAACTTGAGAAAAAAATATATTTAATGGCAGATGTTTTTGTCTCATTAAATTTTTACTTAATATTTTTTTACTTTATTAATAAGTAAACTCATTTTAATAAGAAAAAAAACCAGTTAATTATAAAACCAGGTGAATAATAATTTTGACACAAAATTAAAAACGTTTTATTGAAGTATTAATTACTTTGTAATAGTGAATTGGTTTATAAATTTGGTTATTTCCAAGTCTGAAAATGTTAGTGTTAAATTCAAAATAGCCAAAGTCATCTGATAGAGAGGACATTTTGTCTACTCGGTAATTTTTTGTAGCCCAATTTAATACACTAAAAAATTTAACTTAATTAAATTTTAAATGAAATGGAAATCATAAATATTAGAGAAAACCAATAAATATAAATTCAAATCTTTCTAATCTCTTTCAATCTTCTTTCAATTTGAAATACTAATATTAGAAGAAAAAAATTTACAAAAAATCCATAACTCCACATAATAAAATTCTTCATTTCACAAATATAATCTATTTTCATTTTGTACTTTTGTTGAATTGATGTTGATGATGTGTTGTAAATGTTTATTATGATAAAAATTCATCTAAAAATAGTGTTCTTTAATGTGTGAAATTCCATTTCAGTCGATCTACATATAAAGTATACAAAAAATTTGGATTACATCGTTTTCGTCGTCGCCCAGAACAAAAAATTATATGTCAACATATCAAAAAAAAATGTTTTTATTATTTGGAAATTTAATAAGACGTCGGTAGTTTTTATGGTCCAAAGAACTATAAGAAATTTATTTTGTGTAAACATAAACAAGAAGAAAAATGAATTTAAAATAAAAAAAAATTTCGAATTTAATAAAAATTTAATTTTTTCAAAGAAAAATTAATAATTTCAAAGAGTTTTCCAATTTTAAGAAATATAATGCATTGAAAATTTATATACAGTCACAAAAACAGAAACGTATTGTGCTACGTAACTCTATTATGAACAGCATCTAAAATTAAAATTATTAGTAAAACATAATGAATTTTTTACGATTACGAAGCTCATATTGATAAACTCTTTAAAATAGAAAAATTTGTCCTCTTTTCTATTTTATATTTTCTGTATAATACTTTAATATTTCAAAGTTTATTTATAAAAAGATCATTAATAGCTAAACTAATTTCCCTATACGTAAATTAAAAAATGACTTTTAATGCATCTCAACATTTTTTATTATAATTTTCCACCAAAACAAGAAAAAAAAAACTTCGTGATCATAAAATTATTTGTTAACCTCTGCAACAATAAAAAAAATCGTAATTTTTTCTTTAATGTGGGTTGAATTTGAAAGCATAAAATCATTAAAATATGTATCTGAAAAAAAAAATCATAAAACTTTTTAATATCCTAATATGTATATAATTATTTTATAAGTAATATACCACCTTTTACCACAAATGAAATGCAATTAAAACAATGCAGCGGTGAAGATTTTGGTTAGAGTTTTTGTAATTGAAAAGGTTATACCTTTACTGAAAAAACTGTTGCATTGAAAGGAATCTTCAAAAATTATGCTAAATTAATAAACGTATTAATTTAATGTCCTTTTCTGAAGACTAATTTCTTCTATACCATATTCTTTCTGTACGTCGTCTTTTCTGTAAATCGACTGTAATTCTGATATTTTATACCAAAACATAAAATTTCAAAGTAACTTTTATGTAGAAAATTGCCATTAGGTCAAATTAACGCTATCATTAGTTCAATGACTCGTTAAGTAAAATTAATATATATGTACTTATTTAATTTAAAATTGCATTTAAGTATTATTGTCTTTTAGCGAAAATTTACAAAAATATTAAATAAAATTCGTGGTTGATGTTTGAATTCCCCCTAAAAGCATAATAATAAATAATAGCAATAAGTACTATTCATTTTTTTCCGTTTCCATGAATGAAAATTTTACAATCCGTAGGTGTTTAATTAAACCACAATAAACCAAAAAAGGTTAAAATACTTACATAAAATAAAATACCGCACTCGCGAGAAAACAGTTAAACAATTTTTGTATGTTGCTATAAGTACTTAAAATAATAAAGTATACTTTTAACTTTTGACATAAAAAATATTGTAATTTTATCATAGTTAAATAAACAGTATCTCTAGCTCCACTTCTGTTACCAGTAAATTTTGAATTAAAATTTGTACTTTAGTCATGTTGGATGTTGCTATATTACTACTGATTTTTTCGTTATTGCTGCTGGTGCGGTGCAACAACGTGATCATAAAAAAGGTCATTGATCTGCATATACATATCACAAGTTTACATATATATACTTAGTATACATAAGCTTGCAATTGTGTATATATACATATGTACAGAATCGGACAGATAAAATAAAAGTACTGAATTTTTTTCTACATTTTAATATTATTATCAAATTAGTTTTACATATCGGTCATTATTAGAAACGAAATGTTGTAACTGGAAAAATTCTACTATATACCGAGATATTCGCGTTTAAAGATTTTCCATTATATAAAATAATCCGAACTTACAATAATTTTAACATATTAAAAGAATAAAGAGATTTCTTGGGTCGAAACCATTTTTTTTATCCATGAATGAATAAAGTTTTAAATTCTCTACTCTACTATCATTCCTTTCTGTCTAAATGATGTTAACACTTACAACATTTCAATTCTTATATATAACGATATGAAAAATTAATGTTTTTATGCTTTTATACACGATGCTGTGGCTGTGCCCGTTTTATAGGTTAGAAATATGTATATTAGAATTTTTTCTATATAAGTAATAAAAATTCAAAATTAGCAAAATTTTAAATGCAGGAAATTCTTCAAATATAATAATTTTTATTTATGGAAATTGGAAAATAAGCTTTCTAATATAATAGATGAAAATTATAATTTTTACATTTTTAAATGCTAAAAAAAGCAGGGAATTATAAAACGATTTAATATTTTTTTTCGGATGGAAAAACTCTTGAAAATTTTTATAGTCTTGTGTAGGAATTTTTTGTAATAGCATTTATACCGGACACCAGTGGTGCAGATCATTAAGAACTAATAAAAATAAAGTATTTTTTAGCTGGAACTTACGAAATATAAGGTTCATAATTTATTTAGACATTTTTATATATACTTAATCCTGGGAATTTTATACATGTGAAAAAAAATTATGTTTCTTTATAATATAACACCTAAATAGTCTACTAAAAATATACTTATAATCAAATTTATAAACAGATTGAAATGTAGACACAATTTTGTACTGGGAAATATTTTTCACAATCTTATGCTTATTTTAATATAAATTGGATTTTAATATGTTGAATTTCAAAGAGAAATTGAAAAATAATCAATAATATTCTTGTTTTGGACAATTCATTATAAAAATTGCTACTGAGTATAATATATATGCACCAATCTCTGTTAAATTCAGGAGATGTCATGTAATAGATATATAAAAGTTTGAGTAAAAAATTTGGTTAATTATAAATAATATTCAAACATTTCGGGAAATTAATAGAACAGATGTCGACTATTATAGACAATTGCGAAGAATACGGAATAGATTTATTAAATTGGAAACGAGTGCTTTTCTAAAATGTCATTTTCTAAAATGACTTTAGGCCGCGCGATCTAAAGTCATTCTTAATCAATGGTGTATTCGTTTCTCAAAAAATGTTGCCTTTTCCAAGCGCGGCCTAAAGTCATTTTCCAAAATTTTCCAAAATGACTTTAGGCCGCGCGGACTAAAGTCAGTTTTTATCGCGGTCTAAAGTCACGCGGCCTAAATTCAGGGAGCCGATAAAACTCGGTATGTAAATTGTGAAGGCTTCTAATTAGACTAGGTAAGTAAAAAATTTATTAACAGTAGCAAATTTGATGTACATATAAATCAGTAACTGTGTGAATTTTTAATCGGATTCATGTCCAGCCAATTGGATGCGAAAAAATTCAGTGCACATGCACAAATTTTCTAAGAAGAGAGTATATGATGCTATGAGACTAGGAATATATGTCGTCTTAATTTCCCTGTTGACACCAAATGGGTTAATATATATATTATTTCGAAATATGAGAAATTATCAAAGAAAAATTTAATACGATTTTATATTTATTTATTTTACAAAAAATACAAGAAGCATTTTGTTTTTATTATAAATTATAATTTTTTACACGCCTTTAGTAAATAAATATAAACAAAAAATTAAAAAAAAGGGTCATCCACCATGTAAACATTAACAAATTCGTCAAATAAATAATAATATAAAACCGAAAAAACCAAAACAATCTCAACACTTAACCGCCATCTCATCTGATAATTAGGGTTTTAGATTTTCCCTTTTTGTCGTCGTTGTACTTTTCTTTTTTTAATTATAATTTGTTTAAAAAGATAAAAAAACAAAAAAAATTTAAATTAATAAATTTAAATTTTCATTTTACTCTTTTTCTAAACACTCAATTCTTTTTTTAATGTTCTTCTATTTTGAAATTCCGACAATTTTGAAAACAAAACAAAAAAAATGCTTCTTATAGTTTAATGCTTTTTGATTTCGAAAGGGAATTTTTAATATATATTTTTTATATTAAAATAAAATTCTTTCATTCTCTGTCATTCTGAATAGCAAAATTTATGGTTGTATGTTAAAAACAAAGTGATTTATTTATGTAAACAGAAATGTAAATATTATATAATAAAAATAACGAATTTGAGGAAATGCAGTAAACAGTTTTTATTTTTAGTAAGTATAATTAATATAAATGGAAAAACCAACTAATAAAATGGAAAAAGTTTTTAATAGAAATTTTGGAATTTGAATTTATATACTTATGTATAAAATAAAAATTTAGCTGACAAAAAATAATCTTATAATTAATTATCTTTGTAAATTGAATATGACTTTCAAATTAATTTTCAAAGTTGATGATAAATAAAGAGATTGCTTTTTAGGCAGTAAATCTTTAGTTTCTATAGAATTCTAATCAAATTGTATAATGAAAAATTTCGTTGGTATAGAAATGCAACTCGCATTACTCATGTTTGCCAAGTGTAGTTTGTTTTAGAATTATACGTAGATGATATAGTATACGTATGTATGTAGATGGTTTTATAGACATTAGAAAAAGTTAATTTATAGTCACTGGAACATAATTTCTTCGTCTAACAGTGCAACAGTTCGATTGGGACACATTGGATAATATGTAGATAATAGTTTAATTCCCAACTAAAAGTTATATTGGCTAAAACGTAGATAAATTAAATGTGTATCTTAGTAACAAGCTAATAGTATTAGTAACAAGCTAATAGACTTAATTCCTTTCTAAATTCTCTTTCCTCCTTCACAATATGAAATGGTCGTCCTTTTATGGTCATATGGATCTGGTTAAGGTTTGGTATTAAAAACTATTGTGAATTCCAATGAGGATACATGTATATCATTTACATAAATAATAATAATATTACATAAAATTAAATATAATAAAGTTTTGAGTGTCCATGATGAACTAATATATGTATTCTGTAAAAGAATAGTAAAATTTATTCTGACTTTGAATTTTCCTATCCAATTTAATACTATAATTAACTTAATTATAATAGATTTTTTTTTGATAATTTACATACATTATAGTAAATTATGAGACTTTTAATATTGAAATTAATTTGCAAAACTAGGGGCGTAAAGTTTTCGAAATAAAATATTTAAAGTCGTAAAACACAGTTTACTCTTTATTAAAATTTTTAAAAAATTTACTGCGTCTAATAATTTCATAAAGATGTTGTTATTCACTTTATTTTTTAATCAATTAAATCAAAGTGGAAGTTTTGATATAATATTAATAAATCTAATAAATCATATAAGATTCTTAATTCTTATCACTTCTCGATTAAATATTTACACTCCTAAAAAATATTAGTCAGTTTTATAGTTCATTTCATATACATTCAACAACACAACATAAATTTGAACCATCATCCAAAACAGGATTTTCAACACACACACACATTGATTTATAAATTTGACATTTTTTGGAATATTTTACATATTCAGCATATTTTGCTCTTGCTGAATTCACAAAAAATTATAAATAGGAAATAAGGAAAGTGACGGTGCGCCGCAAATAAAATAACAAAAAAAAATGGGTAGGATAGGATAGGACATAGGAATAGGAAAATATTATTGAAATTTCCACCCAAAGCTTTGTAAGCACACAGCACGTTAAAGTGAACAAGGAAGAAGGAAGTTATGTATTAAAAAAAAAGTTAAATAATACCTATTATTTTATTCAACTTACCTTTTAGACTATTTCCTTATTTCGAAAATCCTTTTCATTTTTTTTTTCAATACTTTTTATATGTTTTCAATTAACTATTTATAATTAGTAACTAAATTCTTTAATAATTATTTTGTTGTTATTCTTTTAAGATTATTAACACTTTAATTCGAAACTGTGAGACGACTATTATAAATATTAATTTTATTCCTAGTTTATTAGCAAATAGGAAATAGTAAAAATACACAAAAAATTCCGAGCCACCAGACAAACTTTAAATTATTATTTAATTTATTGATTCTTTAGTATCATTAATTCTTAAAATTTTATTCCTAATTTATATAAAAAATTAAAATACTAAATTTAAATATACAACGAAAAAAAAAAATTTAAAATTTTTATATATGTAATTTACTTTTTACTTTAAATTTACAGCACTTTTTTTTGTAGGAAGAGAAATAATATCCACTAAAATTTTGCAAATTTATTTTAATATTAAAAATCGATAATATTTTCTTTTTCTTTTTTTGATTAGCTAACAAGATTATAAATTAATTCACAATTTTATATTTTTCTGTTTTATTTTACAAAACAAAAATATTTAACCATAAATTTATGAAAAACATTAAAAAAAACCCAAAACTTTTTATTGACAGCAAACTAAAAAAAAGCAAAGAAAAAAATCAAATTGGAAAAAGATTGTTGTTGTTTTTTGTGTTATTATAAAAATGAATGAAATTATTTTTAATATCAATTTGCACTTTTTTTAATATCAAATATGAGATTTTTTTTTACTGAAATTATTGTTTGTACTTATTTACAAAAAAACACTTGATAATTTTATGTTTTTTTTTTTGTTCAAATAATTTTTATATTAGAAATCAGAATTCACTTGACCGACCGGACGACGGAGCAACGAAGTTACAAGTTTGAAGGAATCGACTACACTGAAAAGAATTTTGGCCAAACAAATAAACTTACCGAAAATAAATAATTGACATTTCCCTAACTGTAAAATGGATGTGTCAAAATTATAGTCTTGTCAGATTGATTTTTTTAAATTAACAATTTCAAAAAAAATTTCTTCTGAAGACTTTAAGTATATGGTAATATTTGAGCTTTATGGTAACTATAACTAGACTAGAAATAGACCTAAACACAGAGGTTAACTAAATACGTTATCAAAATAAGTATTTCGAAAATTTAAAACATCGAAAAAAATAATTCTTTATATATGACAACACTACGATATAAAATTCCATATATTAAAAATAAATTAAAATATCAATACTAGCGCCACCCATTATTCAATAGTCAGCATTAGTTTATAATTTAAATTTATAATATGGGAAACCAATGTTTTATTAATATGAAAATGTTAACGGTTCGGTTATTCTTACTTGTTATTTTGGAGGCGGGAAATTAAATCTATATTTAAAAAGAGGAAACATTGGAAATAATGTTTTATTTTAAGAGAAATCTTTATAAAATGAAAATTGTTCAAGCCTACTAAAAAGCACAAAATTGAATAAAATTACAACCACCCTGTATTAGCTTAATTTTTTCACTAAACTTTTTTGTTTCAACTTTTTTGAAAACTTTTGCGTAAACATAAAAAAAAATTTCAATCTGACAGATATTTTTTTAATAACTATTTTTTTCCCTCAGATATGTCAAAGATTTGAAACCATCGAAAGGTTGTGTTGTAATTAAAAGTAGATAGAAAGAAAGTATTGTACACTTATGATGAGTGAACAATAAATATTATAATATAAAAAAAATTTATATTTATTTTAATAAAAAAAAATGTTGTGAAATTTAATTATATTTTTCTAAAGATATTTTTATTATTTATATACAAAATAAATAAAGGAACCAAAAAACAAAAAAAAAAAATAGAAGAAAAAAATGTCCGTAGATTGTAATACTCCAGTTGATCCGAGAGTTCAGGTAGGAAAATTTTATTAATTAAAGCTTTTTTCTACCAAATTGATTTTTTTATTCGGTAATAGGTATATACATAATCTTATTTTCTTTTTTAAATTAATTTTAAAAATGATGTCATAACATAAATTTTATAATTAAACAAAATTTTAATATCAAATTTATCATTATTATTATTTTTTATAGATTGAATTGGAAAAATTAAATACCGCCACAAATCATATTAATAAATATGAGCAAAAATTAGATGTAAGTATAAAATATCGATTTTTTTTTTAATTTTTATTAAAGTGATTACGTATATGAAAAAAGGATATCATCGTAGGCGACAATTTATAGTACACAATTTTAATTTGATTTCCTTTTCTGGTTTTCTTTTAACGTACATAAAAATGTAATTAAATTTAAAAAGGTTAATTATATTATTTTATTTTATATTAAAGAGATTTTATTTGTTTTCAGTTTACCTTGAGTTTTATAAATATACACATATAATTTTGATATGAATATACTTTTTGTGTTTTTTAGGAAGCCAAATTAGAATTTAAAAAATTATTAGAAGAAAGTGTTGTTCGAATTAAACAGTCTGCCCATAAACTTGGTAATTCAATACAATCAGCAAAACCATATTATGAAGCACGACTTTATGCTACACAAGTATAAATATTAAATTTTGTTATAAATATTTTTATATAAATGTTTTTTTTTTTGTAATTCTTTTAGTTAGCAAAAGAAACGCAACAAGCAATTGTAAATTATGAAAAAGCTAAATCGGTACATGCTGCGGCCAAAGAAATGGTTTTTTTGGCTGAACAAGGATTAGGTGAAAAATCAACATTAGATACAGCTTGTCAGGAAATGTTAAGTCATGCAGCAAGTAAATTTCATATATTTCTCTATTTAATTATAAGATTCTAGAATATTTTATAAATATAATTATTTATTATTTTAGGTCGTGTCAATGAATCACAATTGGAATGTTCTGATACTCGAAATATTTTAAAAATATCTGAACTTAAACAGGAAGTTTCTAATAATCGTGTAATTAAATTGCAAGCTCAATTAAAAAGTGCTATTAAAGCGTCAAGGTATATATAAATTCAACAACTAAAAGTTCCTTTTTTTGATTTTTTTTTTCAAATTCAAAATTAATTCAATTTAATTTTTGTCACTTGTATTTTTAAGAAAAATTACACTTTTTTTTTAAGTTTTGCTTTCCGTATGATTTTTTTTTTAATTTTATAAATTATTATTTTTATTTTATTTTTTACTTTCTTCAGTTACAACATTCGCCGAAAACTACTTTTAATGAATTTATTGGCGTATCAACATGATTTATTATGTTTGTAAGTAGGAATATTATTTAAGGATTTTCTTCTTTAATTATCTTTCTTACCATTAATTTTATTAACAACAAAATAGAGAAAACAAACACTAAAACAAATTTGACATTGTTATTTTTTTGGGCTTTATAATATGTTCGAATTTTTTTTTTTAAATTTTAATTTCATATATATTTTTCTTTCCCAAAATTTAAGGCCATACTATGAAACACGTGCCAATTATAATGGTTTACTGAAAAATCAAAAGGAGAAAATAACAAATTTAGAATCAAAAGTATCAGATGCTAAAATGTCATATAATGAAGCATTAAAAAATTTAGAAAGAATTTCTGAAGAAATACATAAAATGCGACAAGAACAACGTTTATTACATAATTTAAGTAATCCTGAGCAACACCAAAGCAATAATACAATAATAAATAAAAATTCTAGTTATTATTTAGAAAATCATAATCAACAGCAGCAAGAACAACGATTTTATGATTCTGGTACATTTTCAAATAATTTTATTACAACACAAACCAGTAATAATAAATATTCTAATCAAATTGATACATGTGATGAATATCTTGATTTACCACCAAAATTAAATATTAAATCTAGTCCAGTACGACAACGTAATTTAGATAAACATGATTGTCCACATTTATTACATGATTTTGAAAATTCACGTTATTTTACTGGTGATATATATGAAAATTGTAACGATAATAATATTGATGATATTATTAATAATAAAAAAGATCCACCACCAACATCATCAACATGTTTAACAAATTTAACTGATGATATTGAACAATGGACAGAAATACGTTTATCAAATTCTGAAAGTACAAGTTCTGGTTATTCACATCATGAATCTGTATTAATTGATGATAGAACACCAGATGGTGGTGATGATAATACATCATCATCAGATGAAAATAAAAAAATTACATGTACAACAGTATTTAATAATGGTGATCAAATAATAATCGATAATAATGAATTAATAAAGAAAAAATCAAATGAATCTGGTGGTATTACATCATGGATAACACGATCAAATAGTATTAAAAGTACAGGACGTCGACAAAGTTTAGATTTATTAATGGATGCTAGTGATCGTGTTAAAGATGTATTTACAAGTAGTTTTCAAAAAGTTGGTAAATCATTGGAACGACGTAATAGTGAATCAGAAGTTAATAATGAAAATACAAATGATTTCTTTTCATTTTCACGGTAAAATATTATATTTTTAATATATTTTTAATTTTTATCATATTTTTAATTTTTATCATTATTCTTATTAATTTTAGTTCGGATAAAGATGGATTAACTGATGAACAAGTTGAAAATTTATTATTAAATGAAGAAAATATTGACGATGACAATATCAATTTTATTGTTAAAGGTGTAAACGACATATCAAAATAAAAATTATTATACGAAGACTTCAGAACTAATTCAAATTGAAAGTTTTTTTTTATTAGAATTAATTAGCAAAATGAGACTAAAATAATTTTATTTTTATGTGTTTGTTCATTAAGATTAAATTAAAATTTTTATTAAAATTGATTATAGTAGTTAAATCAATAGATATTTCAAAATTTTTAAAAAAATATGTTAACTTATTAGAAAATATATATTTAAAATACATTTATGTAATAAATGAAAAAAAGCAAATAAATATTAGTATGTTTAAGTGGAATTGTCTAGTCAAAAGCATAAATAAAATTTAAAATCTAAAATATATTTCATGAAATTTTAAAAAATATCAATATATTTAAATAAATAAATATGTATATATTTGAAAAAATTTAAATAAAATTGTATTTTATAATTTAGAGTTAATTAAAGTGGGAGATAAATAATGCTAAATCTACAAAGCCATATAAAATTAATCTAATTTTAATGAAACCAAAAAGAAGCATTTCAATTCAATGTTTTTAAGTTTTGATATTTGAATATCACACTTTAAAGAAAAGACCATAATAATATTTTGAGCTAAAATTATTAATATATTTTTATCATTATAATTGTATATTATAATTTTGTTATATAGGACTAGAATAATAAACTTACATCAATATAAAACAGATAATCTTTATAAATAATTACCAATTATTTTGATTTAAAATTTGTGCATGTCATTTAAATGCATAAAATGAAATCTAAAATACTGAACATAAATGTCAAATTAGTATAAAAAATTACTAAAATAATTTTTGCATTTTAATTTTATCTTCAATATCTCGTAATTTCTTTTGTTCAGCAATTGCATTCAATTCTTTCATTACAATTGATTTTAAAGTTGTATCAAATTTTGCACATAATTCAAAATCATTTCGTGCCAAATCTGGATTCCACGCACCAAAATGTGCTTTACCACGACGATATAAAGCTTTAACATTATTTGGTTGTAATTGTATTACTTCATTACAATGTTCAATTACTGTATAAAAATCATCAGACATTAAACGGCATTGTGAATAATTTAATAATAGTGGTACTTTCAATTCAGCTAATTCATACCATTCAGTATCGTGTGGTTTTTCTCTAAAAAAAAATTATAATTATATTAAATTTCAATTAATTTATCACGGAAATGTGCGTGTTCCTTAATATTTACTTTAACATTAATTGTTCAATCATACCAAGTGCTTGCATATAACATTCTTCAGCTTTTGTAATATTACTTTCATTATAAAATTTATTACCCTTTTCCCTTAATTCTTTAATTGCTATCGTTTTTTCGTCATCAGACATTTGCCAACGTTCTTTTTGATAATCTTCAGGTAATTCAACCGATAATAATTCAATAATAAATTCTAAATTTGTTGGATTTGTGAATAATTCATCTAAATCTTTATAACCAATTCCTTCATTTTGTATAGTCATACCACAGCAATGTCGACGTTCTGATGACTTTTTACCAACATCTCGAATAGTCTTCGATATAAATGGATATTGACTAACCAACTTAAAAGATTTAATTTTTTATTAAAAATATCCATATTGAAAAAATAACTTCCAATAATATTTTGTACCTCTTTATCTACAGTAAATTTAGCAACTTCATCTAATGCCATTTTTTGTACAATAACTTCCCATACCTCTAATTTGAATTTTTTACCTAATACCAATTCCATTGGCTGACCCATTTTACGACTATCATCAAGTATAATACCATCATTGCTTTTACGAGTTTGAAAATGAAATTTTACCTATATATAAACAAATAAATATTCATTATTTCAACTGTTTTATGTAAACAATTTGAAATATTTTACTCTTGTTCCTGATATTAAGGGAATATATTTTTTCCCTGGATGTAAAATTTCTTTTTTAATTAAAGCATTATCAATATTTGGATCCATTATTTTAAGAATCAATAAAAAATCCAACTCAAACAACTCGCAAAAATCACGATACAAAAAAACAACTGTTTCTGACGTTTCTTACATGACATTTACATTTCCAATTTACTTTTTTTTTGTACTAAAAATATTTCGCCGTGAAATTTCTAATCTAGATACTATAGCTCCAGCTTCGGAATGAAATTTTTAGGTTAACTTGGCAAGACTGGATCCGGCACGAAAGTGTAGGGAAAGGGAAAGTCAAATCAAAGCCAAAAAGTGCATTTTTAGTCTGATTTGATAAGAATAAAGTCTTTTTTTTTGTAGAATTTTTACAGTGAAAAAAGTAGGTAAATGCAACAGTTATTAAAACATAATTGAAATTTATTATTGAACTAATAATATCTTTATTTCAGGATTTTAAATTCAAGAATCATCATCATCAATCATGTCACTAAAAGAGGTGAGAAACTCAAATTCAATTAAATATCTTTTTTACTAAATCTAAATTAGTATAAGATTCATCTGAATGATTTCAATTTCAATTAAA
Source organism: Empis stercorea (assembly GCA_949752835.1). Taxonomy (NCBI): domain Eukaryota; kingdom Metazoa; phylum Arthropoda; class Insecta; order Diptera; family Empididae; genus Empis; species Empis stercorea. Next base: position 53,030,330 of record OX457087.1, on the reverse strand, counting down.
ATCTTATTTAATTAAAACCTTAAATAAGCATAAGTAGATTAGTTTTAAATTGACACTATATATGAATAAGTGAATTCACGCCCAAGAAGGTGTCGTTCCAAGTTGACTGAGCTTTAAATAAGTCCTATAAGTAATATACAGTAATATTAATTTTAAAACCGGCAAAAATAGTGGAGTAATAATAATTGAAATATATACCATATAAAATCGCAACTTTGAAATCTCGATGACGATGAGGTAATTCTACACCCAAATTCGTCGTAGAAAATCGAGTAATAAATGAATGAAACAAGTTAATAAAATTACAATTAATTCAATTTTCACCGTTAAATCTTTTTAATTTTAATACAATCAAAATATCAGTAAATTTTATTAGATACAACAATAGAATTTATTTTCCTTTTAATATTTTTTTTTGTCTATCGAAAACAATTATTGATACTATTTCATTCTTATAGGATTTTAATAAAGCTGCTGAAGATGTCAAGAATCTCAAAGCAACACCAGCAGATAATGATTTATTAGAATTATATGGTTTATACAAACAAGCAACAGTTGGAGACTGTAATACTGGTATATTAAAATTAAAGTAACCTAATCGAAATGTGATAACCAAATAATTATTTTCAAAATAGACAAACCAGGCTTTTTAGATTTCAAAGGTAAATCTAAATGGGAAGCTTGGAATGGAAGGAAAGGTTTATCAGATAATGATGCAATGAAATCATATGTTGATAAAGCAAAGGGTCTAATTGAAACTCATGGATTACTTTAAATTTAAATAAAACCAAAGAAGACAATTTGCAATGATAATACCATAAACTAATTTTATTCAGATTTCCTTGACGGACAACATGCAATATCGTATAAAAAATATTTTTTTTATTATTATAGATATTGAAACAAAACAATATAAAAAGCACAAATTATAATTTAATAATCTAAATGCATAAAACGTGGAATGAATATTAAAATAGCTTTTTTCATATAATATTTAGAATATAAAGTTTTTTTTATATATATACACATATAATGTATAACAATTTATTATATTGATAATAATTAATCTTTTTGGCTTATATATATACAAACAGCAGAATTGTTTTTTTTTTATATTGACTTTAAAATAAAGATAAATAAAAGAAAGTAATAAAGATCATTTATGAATAATTAAAATTAATGTTCTTAGATTTGTTGTCGACAATATAATTCGTTTTGAAGTTCACGTAAATTTATTTCTAATGTTTCAACTTCATCAAATCGCATGGCAGCTCTAGCTTGTTTTATATAACCTTTAATAATATTAATTTGTTCGACAAGTGGATCATTTCCTTTTCCTGAATAAGATGATTGATGGCCACTCCAATTATCTAATGTGGTTAATGCAGACTAAAAATAAAATTTATCAAAAAAAAATATAAATGAAAATGAATTAATTTATTTTTACCCCAGACGCAAAATTTTCTTTATTTGGACTTGAACTACTTCTAGTTTCAACTAAACCATATTTTTCATATGCTTCCAAAGCTAATCGACGTTCACGTTCAATTCTTTGTTCAGTTTCTTGACGTCTTTTTTGTTGTAGTTTTTTTATTTCCTCTTCAACTGGTAATTGTGGTATAGATAACATTTTATCTTTAATAAATTGTATACATGCTAAACGTACAGCTTTTTTTAATGCATCTTCACGACTACTTTCGATACATTTTAATCCCAAAATTCGTTTACTTTTTATATCAATTAATTCAGCAGCATGACCAATTTTACCACGTAATGCACTAACATCATTTATTGTATAAATTGATTCACCATCAAATAAACTATTTACCATTTTTAAATACATATCAATATCTGGTATAATATTCTTTTTTAATTCTTCTATTTCCATATAAATAATACTAATTGGTGGACGACAGGATCGACTATCTTGCATTTCTTTTCTTGTTTCTAATAGTCGTAAACAATGATCACATGTACGAATATTATTTTCAGTTTCATCAATTGCATTTTCAGTTGTTTCATCATTACATTTTTCTTCATTTTCCGGGGATGTTACATTAACTAAATTAGCTTTTAAAATATAACAAAAAATTAATTTAATTCTAGTAATTAATTATTGAAATTATGATTTCTTACTTGCTTCAGAAATTAGTAGAAATTGTGAACAATCATTGCACATTATTGAACCACATAGACGACAATGATGTTGTCTTCTAGCAATATGAAAACTTTTAGCACATTGTGGACATAATTTAACAGATTTTCCATCTAACCATGGAACAGTCTATAGACAAAATTTTAGTATACATTTAAAATAAATGTATATACATATGTTATCAATTAATACCTTTTGTTCATGTAGTTTTCTTTGTACTGGATCAGTTGGTCTATCTTTTAATAATTTATTTAATCTTATTAATAATTTATTAGTTTCGCTTGCATATCGATCTAAACGTGGAGTTCTATTAAATTATATTGATCAATATTACAAGAATGAAATCAAATCTTCAATATATTTTTAAATACCTAATTGCGTTAAATGCTGAATAATGACTACAATCTATACCAACATCCTGTCTCATATTATTAAATATATTCCACTGCATTGACTGAGCATTATTAATTTTTAATGTATTATCAACTGATTTAGCTAAATCAACAGTTTCATCAAAGTTTATTCTTATCTTACGTTTTGCTATACTAAAAATATCTTTTAATGATTTTATTACATCTTGTTCTTCGGCATGAATCTTTTCAACATGATCTGTTAACCTCTCTGGAGTTTTTAAATCTGCTCGGCAAATGGGACATAGAAAACCTTCAAGTATTTGACCATCATCAGTATCATTAAAAGGATTCATTTTATTAATTAATTTTTTAAAAATTATTGCACTATCCTAAAATAACCCAAACACCCCCAAAAAGTTATAATTATACAAATACAAATGTCATTTAGTTGTCAAAAAAAGCAATTTATTGCCATATTCCAAAAAAGGGGAAAATATTTTTGACACATGATTTTGCAATTATTTAACTGCTATAAAAATCAGCTGTTTTTTCATTATTTATAAAACCAAATATTATGGAAGAGGATAATGCAAATATTTATGTTTTGGCTAAAAATAAAATCCAACTTGGTAAAGAATTAATTGAAAAATTAAATAACTTTAAACTAATAGATGGCATTCAAAAAATCCAAAGAAAAATTAACCAGGAAATTAAATTTTTGGAAAAGGTAAAGAGAAAATTGGATTTTCATTAGAAAATAGAAAGTAACAATTATTTTTAATTTTCTAGGTAAAACAATCGAATTCACTGAAACTCAATCATGTTATGTGTAGTAATTTAACACATTATGAATATCTAGTACAAGTTCTTTTAAAACAGAATGATGTAATTCATGTAGATTGTGGATTTAATATAGATGATAGAGAAAAACCAATACGAATTGATATTGTATGTGAAAATGGATATAAATGGATAAAAGGTTTTTTTTAAATTATAAGTAAATAAATTATTAAATCAATGAAAATATTTTGATTATTTCCAGTAATAGCTAGGAATTCGAAATCAATTACTGATACTGCAAAAGGCCGAGGAAGTTATGGAGCTAAATCTATTGTTGATCAAGCAATTGAATATATATTAGCTGCTGAACAAAATCATTATATGTTTAAACCACCAAAGGTTGCAAATTTAAATTTATTACGACAACAAAATTCAAAATATATTTTCATTTGGTTCTTTTTTTTTTTTTTTTAAAGGTGTTATTTTATTTTAGTCATCAAATTGATAACGAAACGATAGAATCCCTAAAAAGTTCTGGCGTTGAACCATTTACGATTAACAATAATTCTGAATTTATTCAATCAAATAATAACGAAAATGAAAATTGTTTGAATATATTAAATTTAGATATAACAACTATGCTAGCTTATGTGAGTGCCCTAACAAATGGTAGCCATAAGTGGATATTTCAGGAACCACTTTTAACTGAACAAGCCGAAAGAGAACATCAAATACCAATAAAACCAGTATTAGATCAATTGTTTAAAGGTTTTCTATTTTGCTAGTTAATTAAATTATATTGAATGAAAATTATTTTAATTGTCTTATCGTAGGCAAACGATTATTATGCTGTAAAACTGCTTTGGAATCATTTCAAGATATTATATCATTATTGGGTGGACCTGAAGAAAAGTTACGTGCTGATAGTTTAATAGATAAAATCGAAATATTAGACGATATTACAGAAATACCACAACAATTTTCAATTTTATCTGTAGCTGGTAAAATTAAACCACGAAGCTTAAAAATATTTGCCTTTGGAATTGTTATGAAAGCAGTAACAGTTACATCAAATGAAGGATTTATACGATCCGCAAAAATGCAGGTAAGTATTGAAATAATTTTTTTATTTTTGATAAATAGTTTAGAAATAATCTAAACAAAAATTATGTGTTCTTAAAGGGAATTAATATACCTGTATTTATACATCAAGCTCGAGCATTAACCGAAATGAAAGAGAAAGCTGCAGTTCCAGCTAATTTTTAATTTTAATTTAATGTTAAAATATACATAGACAATATTAAATTCAAATATAAAAATATACATATTTTTAAATTAACGAAATAGAAATAATTCATTTACCGTTTTTTAAATTTAACGGTTTTTGGTTTGCGTCTTTACTACAATATTTTTTAAAACCTTGTGTTTTGTTTTTATTGTATGGCAGCTCTTGCAAAAAGATTTCAAAAACTGCTGAAATATACTAATGTCAAAAGAGGGATCATTTTTGTAAACAATAAAAATATAAAATAAATTTTATTTAAAATGGAAAAACTCGATAAAGTTAAAGAGAAATCGGATTTATGTAGAGTTTGTTTAGGATTAGGAGAATATGATATTTATAATGGTGTTATGGTTGTGGATGATAAAAATTTTATAATAGATGAAATTTTAAAAGAGTTTACATCTTTAGATTTGGAGGTAATTTTGTTTGGTGTTTAAATTATTATAATTTTCCATAAATTTTTCTATTAGAATCTCGACTTGAACTCATCTCAAATTCCAACTCTAATTTGTAGTTTATGTTCAGATAGATTAATACAATGCTTTCAATTTCTACAACAAATTCAACATGCTGATGATTATATTATGAATCTTTTAAGAATTACTCCACCCATTCAAAATAATGATAATAATGATTATGATTTAAAAACGGGAAAGTTAGGGTCAGAAATTGAAGATGAGGAAATCGAAGAATATACTGTACATATTGTAGATGAATTTGGTGATGAATTAATTTGCCAGGATCCATTAACAAATGATAATATAAATATAACAGAAATTCCAAAAGAAATTAAAAACGAAAGAAAGCGTAAAACAAATAATAAGAAAAAACCAAATTTAATACTGACTGAAAAAGTTTCAAATATTTTATCTCATATTCATCAAAATGTATCGGAATGTGATGATAATGATTGTGATAATATTAATGAAAATATTAACACAAGTAAAAAATTGAAAATATCAAATATTGATAGCTCTATAGAAGATGTTGCATTTGTTATAACAAAATTTATTCCAAATGAAACAATAAATACAACAATAAATCCTTATGACAACAATGAAATCCATCATGTGAATCAAACAGATGAATCAACATTTTTTCAATCTAATAATGATATAACAAAAACACAAAGTATTATACGTACATATGATTTAGCTGCTGTTGAAATTGATCCAACCGATAAAAATGAATTTGAAAAATTATTAGTAAAAAATTATGATGAAGATGATGACGAAAATGATGATGATGATAATAGCGATTCAAATGGTGGTGCTGTATATGCTTGTCAATATTGTACTAGAGCATTTTCATCTAGTCAATTTTTAAAACAACATATTCGTAAAACTCATGTATGTCAGTTTTGTATGAAAGGTTTTGAAAAACGTGAGCAATTATTTGAACATATCCGTAATAGTCATAGCAAATTTAACTGTCCATTTTGTCAGAAAAGTTATAAAAGTAATAGTAATTTGCGCCAGCATATGAAAAAAATCCATACATTTAAGTTACCTGCGCATACATCACTTTTAGCATTTAGTAAAAAAGATGAAAATGTTTTAATATCAAATCAAAATGACGGTACATCAATCGAATAATAAATATTATAGAATATATTACGAAAAATATTACTTTAAATTAGTAATAAACTTCCATTCAGTATATTCAACTAAATTGTACAGTTTGATGAAAATGTATAGTTTATTTTAACAGAATAATTGCTAATAGTTAATTTTTATATATTTAAATAAAACATTTAATACAAAAAAACTTAATAATTATATGTTAAAGGATTTTCTACAAAATAACCTTTACTCTTTAATATTTGTTTGGATAATCTTTGTAAATTTCTATCATTTGTTAATTGTGGTCCACTAGCAATTTCCATTGCAATTATTTTAATTCGATCACGAGCATCTAATGATATTGCTGTTGATATTAATAATTCATGATCAGCTAAACGTAAACCAATACAGTATGATCTAGATGCTCTTGCCAAACTTGTAAACATTGCATAAATTAATGTTATCATTTCTGTTAAACGTTTTATTTCCACATGTTTTTCAATTATTTCATTACCATATCTTGTTAATAATACTTCAGTACACATTTGTAAACGTACAATTGATAATTCTAAACATTGTGCAGCTGGTTCTAATGATGGATGTAAATCTTGTCCCAAAAATAATTTCGGATTTGGTGTTTCTATACTTGCTCCTTGGAAAAATTTATTAAACATATGACCAGGATTAAAAAGTGGATTTCTGTCTTTCTTAATTGTCTCATGAATAGATAACTACATATAAATAAAAGTAAAGTAAATTAATTTACAATATTTAAGTAAAAATAAATAACATATTTACACCGGCATGTTGCAAACCAGTTAATGCTATAAAAAGTCTTAATGATTCTAATGATTCACCATTAGTTAATAGATGTCCAGCATTTCGAATATCTGCTTCTCCTGATTCACCAGCTAATAAATACCTTGGTCCCATAAAATCAATAGTAGAAGTAACAACAGACCAAAGATTTTCCATGCAATAGAGCTAAATAAAAATATTAAAAAAATTATAAATTTATTGGAAACTAATAATAAATACTTTGGTAACTGCAGCTTCTAGATCAACATCTTGATTCTGAAATTCATCCATTAAACCGGATGTATAATAAATCATACTCTCCATAGCATAAGTTTTACAAAGTAATCTTGATAAACGATCAGTGGTCAGTTCCATATCTCTAATGAATAAAAGATAAATTATTGAATAAATTAATTACAATTTGTAAAAAATACTTTAAAGCAACTCCACATTGTTTAGTGACAATTGAATGTTCTGCTATATCATTTATAATTTTTCTCGAAATACCAAATGCAAGAAAAGATTGTTTAATTCGTTGAGCTGTAAGAAGCACCTTAGTTATTTCGTTGCCTTCATTTACCTTTCCAATAATATTATCTTGAAAAAAAATTAAATTAAAATTAAATTTGATTGACTGAAATCTAGTTTAATTACCATCTGATAATTTAACATCTTTAAAAGTTATTGTACAATGTTCGGCACCTTGACAGCCAAATGTTTCTGTAGATTTCTCAGTTGTTATACCCGGCAATGTAGAATCAATAAGAAACATTGTTATACCATTCGTATTATCACCAGAATGACTTAATTTCATAGTTTGTGCCAAAACAAGATATAAATTGGCATTCAATCCATTTACAACAATTGTTTTTTCACCATTTAATGTCCATTGTTCATTAGAATCATCATAACTTGCTACAGTATTGAAAAATTTATTTTCTGGTATTGTGGATTCAAATATTGCTTCTGTTCCGACTATTGTTCCTATATACACATAACAAAAAATTAAACATATTTAATAAGTTGAATGTACATATAATCATTTATAAAGATTACCACTAGCCAATCCTGATAAATATTTTTCTTTTTGATAATCGGTACCGGCATTATTTAGTATATCAATTACTAAACGATGTGATAATAAAATTGAAACAATATCAGGTGATTTATTTTCAAATTCTGAGGCTAATAAAGTTTCTGACCAAAAATAACCTTTACCACCGTAATGTTGGCCAACATTTAAACCAAATAATCCTAATTCTTTTAATTCACTTTTAATATGTTTTGGTATAGATCCAGTTGATTCAATCGTATTTGTTTCAAGTTGATCAAAATAATTTTTACTATTTGTAATGTTATTCATTAATTTGGTCATATCATCTCTTGGTATAACTTCTGGAAAAGCTAATAATTCTTTATCAACGATACCAAGAAAGAAATTTTTAGCTAATGGTTCTCTAGGCGGTAATTTAGTTTTCAATTTTGTAGAAATATTTATATCACTTTTGTGAGAATCATTTGTAGTCGAATCTACATGTTTTATACTTTGTGACGATGATTCAAATCGGGTAATTAATTTTAAGTTTTGATTTGTTTGATAACGTTTAATTAATAGAACACTAAAACGATGCATTGCTTCTTAAAGTAGTAAAGTTAAATAAATTTAAATTGGTTTAAAAAACGAAAGAATTATAACCTCAAATATCATATTTATAAAAATGACAATTCTAACAGCTGCTAATTACAAGTTAAGGCCAATAAGTAACTTTCTGAGATAATAATTATATTGCCATCTGTTTGTCATTTAAATAACTTCAAAAATAAATTAGTTTAAAAAGGTAATAACAAATTTATAGTACGCCTATAAGCATGCAATGTTTTTAAATTCATAAATCGGAATAGTAACATTTCCCTAAAAAAATAGACGTAAAAAATTGGAGAAACCCCACTTTAAACGATTTTAAAAATTTTGATGCTATAATTTTGGACTAATTAAGTACAAATTTCAACCCCAAAAAAAATATTTTGTACCATCCTCTATTCACCAAAAATAAAGATTTAAAAAGGGGGGTGCTGCCTTTTGTTCAAATCATACTTACTTTTATCATTAGTAGAAAAATACTTACTTTTATCATTAATCGTTAAAATGTTAATATATGAAAGAGGATGTGGTGGCTAGAAGCCACTGGGTTTGGACTACGAGTGTCGCATAGACATCTATACTGGCTTAAATTCAAGGTAATGAAAATACCTACATTTTGATGTAGTGTACATTTTTATAGAGAACGCTACAAAATTTTCTTGGTATTCCAATCGCGAGTCCATAATTATATTTAAGGATTTGAATTATTTTTTTTTCAAATAATTTTAATTTTTAATTCGAGTAATTATGTATGTCATTGTGTTAAATTTTTCCTAAATGTATGCAATTTTCTTGCGTATAAACTGTTTTAAGGGTAAAATTTGAGTTAGTGGTTGAATTTGGACATTTTTTGATGCCGTTCGAGAGTCTTTAATTAGTCCAAAATTATAGGATATTTTAAATTAATGTAATACAGATATTTATATGATGGGGTTGCTAGCTTGAAAACAAGCCAGCACCCCCCTTTTTAGCACATTTCCAACTAAATTGGAAGAAATGTGTATATTAGTTTCACTCTGTCTGTCCGTCTGTCCGTTTACACAAACTTCTACATCTATTAAGATAGAGTGTTAAAATTTTGTCCATAGATAGATAGTAATAAAATAGGTCCAGTAGAACAAAATTTTCCTCTATCTCTTTTCCCCTACGAGTTATTCCCCCTCCAAGTTCGAAAATTGTCCATATTGAACATCCAATAACTTTTAAACCAATAAGAATTTTTGAGGTCTGTAAATGCTATAACATAGGAAAATCTTTTATCTTAATTATGTAATTAACAAATTTTTTAAAATTTAATTGTTTGTTCTATAAAAATACCGTTATCTTAATACAACTTTTTTTACTTTTTTTAACACCCCCAAACTGCTTATTATGGAAGGCTGAAATTTATGTACCAAAGAGATATCCTAAAAATAGCTAGAGTCTCTAAAGAAGTTGTATCCGTATCTCCCCTCCCCTTTCAGTTGTTACCCTTCGAAAAACAAAAAATTACATTTTTAATTTACTTGTATAATTATAACCGCAGAATATTTCTGAAAACAAATATTGAGTAAACTTTTGAAAATCTTATTTCTTTTAAGTGCATTAATTAATAATTTATAATCATTTGCCTCACTTTTATAATTAATCAAAATGCCTAATCATGTAAAATTTAGCAAAAAAACAATATTTTGCATATTTTTAGGAGCTATATAAATAGAATATTGGATATTATTTCATATCACATTATGTTCAATTAAAAGCAAAATTAGAGAAAACTTAAATGATAAGTTTATATATATTTTCCTGGAATAATACCTTTGAAAAGAAAAAAAATTAATAAAATCGTACAAGGACACATTTTTTACCTATATTTACCATTTCATTTTTATGTATAGTAAAATACTACTAAAAAATACTATACACGTAAAGGAATTTCCATTATTTTACAATAGCTCATAGTTCTATATGAGACGATTTTGAGGAAATGTGCTTCTGACAAACCCAGAGTTTGTTTTTCATATTTTTAATTCTTTATTTCTTGTGAATTGTGGATGGTACAACATTTTTTTTTGGGGTTGAAATTAGTCCTTAATTAGTCCAAAATTATATCATCAAAATTTTTAAAATCGGTTAAAGTGGGGGTTTCCCAATTTTTTACGCAAAAAAAAACTAAATAAATAAATCTTGTTATTGACGAAATATGTTGTCAATTTAAATTTAAACTACACCAAAACATTTGCACTAATTAATTATAGTTATGGCTTTAATTTTAATTTACATACATACATATGTATATGAAGAGAGGGGAATTCCCTCAAACCAACTCCTCCAATACAATTAAGGACATTTTGATATTACAATTAAAATTAAGGACATTTTGATATTTCTATATTATTTTTTTTCTATTAATTAATATACACACGTGTATTAACTTATTGGTTGCTACGTAACAAAAAAGGATAATATGTGTTTCCTTATAAACAAACAAAGAAACAAAAACCACTCTAGTACAAAATATAAAAATTTATAGTATAGTTTTGACATTTTTGTGTATATAAAGTGTTTTTAGTGTCAATTATAATTTTTATACATTTAATTTAATTGCAAAAAAAAAAAAAACTAAAAAAAAAATTATATTTATATAAAAACGAATATTTTTTTTTTGTTTTTCCAAAAAACTCTTTAAAATATTTGTTTTAATTTTTCTAATTTTTTTTCTTCTTGTGTGTGTGTGCATGTGTTTTGTGCATTTTCAAAAAAAAGAGAGTAATGTGTTTATAATTTATTTTGTGTAATTAAAACAATTATTCGTAATTATTGTAAAAAAATTTATTGAAATATATGCAAAAAAAAAAAAAGACAATAATTTTTTTTTTGTTCTTCAAATTTCAAATTCAGTTCCAATTTTTCGCAATCAAAAATTTTTCATAAATTAAAATAAAAAAAAAAAATTATTTAAGAAAAGGAAAAAAAAGAAAAAATAACTCAAAATAATAAAATTCTAAATAAATTTTATGTAAAAAAATTAATTATTTTCTTTTAAATATTTTTTGTGTTTTTGGTTGACATGAATTTTAAATTCAACCTAAATATTAATACTAATAACAGTGTATATATAGTGTGAAATTAATATATATAATACATAAATATATTATTATATTACAATTTCGAATTTCTGTTCTGGGTATAATATTATTTTGTATATATATATATATATATATATATATATCAGTCCATCTCTATAGATATATATATATATATTATTTTGGGTAATATCAGCACGAATCATATATATATATATATATATATAAAAACGAAGAAATAAACAAACAAAAATATTATACATGATTTTTAATGTTATTTGTACATGCTCGTTTACAAAAAAATCAAAAAAAAAATATTATATATCTAATATATATACAAAAATCGATCTAACAAAATATTAAAGTACATCAACATATCATAGCATAAACATAATCAAAAATTATTTAAAAAAAAAAAAAAATAATTAATCAAAAATTACAACTACGGATTAATCAAAAGGAAAAATTTTTCCGCCTAGAATTCGTCATTTTTACACTAACGCTTTTGAAAAAAAAAAACTTTAAATTTTTTTTTTTTTTTGGAAAAATTAATTAATTATTATTTTTTGTTTTAAAAAAAATATATAATTAAAAAAACGGCGTAAAAATGAAGAAAATATCAACCAAAGTGAAGACACAAGAGAAAAATAAGATGTCTGAAATTGATGATCAAATATTAAAATATTTTGACATAAAAAAAGTTTGTATAGAAAACTAATTTCAATTGAAAATTTAATTTAATTTTCTTTTTGTGATTTGTTTTTTGTTTACAGCGACTGGGAAAAGGTGCATACGGTGTTGTTTGGAAAGCACTTGATAAAAAAACAAATAATATTGTTGCTGTTAAAAAAATATTTGATGCTTTTCGAAATGAAACTGATGCACAACGGACATTTCGTGAAATAATGTTTCTTAGAGCATTTCGATCTCATCCAAATGTTATACAATTATTTAGTATACATAAGTGAGTATATATAGTATATAAATATTTCCACACAGATATAATTAATATTAAATTAATAAGTAGGTATATAAAACATAAATTTTGTAAAAGTCCAAGGTAGGACGAGGCGCAGGCATATAAATATCTCTGATAAACTATCTAAATTAATTCCAAATTAATATTTTTCAAATTGATTTAAATTGCCGCGCCTGAACATATGCAATGTTATCAGTTATTAATATAAATAATTTGATTTGAATGGGTTTTTTTTTATTAAATTGTTAAGTTGATATTCGATTGGTGATAATGATAAGAAGATAATTTTGATGGCAAAATAAGACATGTAACAGCTACGAGCTTGTACATTTCGGGAAAAAAGGAATTTATTCTAATAGTTATATTATAGCTATTGTTTCTAAATATAAATTTTGAATGTCTTGCCTGTTCATTACAATTTAAGACCACTGCAGACCTTAATAAGAGGCTACACATTATTCTTTATAAATGACCTTATAGCAAAATTGAACTGAAATTGAAAATTTTATAGTAAAATCTAAATCTAAATTTTATGGGACTTTTTAATACAACGAAAATACTTTATTTAATCATATTTTTACAAACAAAAAACCAATATAAAATTTTTTTTACTCATTTTATAATAATTTTATAAATTCAAATATTGATCTATTAAAAATATATATGTACATATAAATTTTATTATTTGTTTGTAAATATCAAACAAAATTTATATAAAAAATATTCTTCTAAATAATAAAATTAATATATATTAATCATGTTTCTAGAGCAACAAACAATTTGGATATATATTTAGCATTTGAATTTATGGAAAGTGATTTACATAATGTTATTAAAAGGGGGACAATTTTAAAGGATATACATAAAAGATATGTTATGTATCAATTATTTAATGCAGTTAAATATATACATTCTGGTAATGTTATCCATAGAGACTTGAAACCTAGCAATGTTTTAATCGATAGTAAATGCAGGTAAAATAAAATTCAATAATAATATATTCAATATCATACCCTAAAAATATTTTCAAAAATAAACGATTTTTTATTGTTGTTTTTAGATGTAAGATTGCTGATTTTGGTCTTGCACGTTCAGTATCAAATCGTCCAACTGGTTCTAATAATACATCAATTGATCCAACTGAACCAATTTTAACAGATTATGTTGCAACAAGATGGTATCGAGCACCAGAAATTTTAATAGCAAGCAAAAAGTATTAACATTATTAAATTATAATTTAAATTAATTTTATCAAATTTTCATTTGAATTTCTATTTAGATATACAAAGGGAATAGATATGTGGAGTTTAGGATGTATTCTTGGTGAAATGATACGAGGGAAACCATTATTTCCGGGTAGTAGTACTGTTAATCAGGTTTTTAAAATAAAAATTTTTTTAAATAAATTTATATCAAAAATTTTGGTATACTAATTATAAAAAAAAAACAATTATTTTAGATTGAAAAAATTATTGCTTCATTACCAGAAGTTACTGATAAAGATATTGCTGCTATTGGTTCTGGTTTTGGTTCTGTACTTTTAAATCAACAAATAAACTTAAATGGGTAATTGGAAAATAATTATTGAATATCAACTTAATTTTATTATACCGTTTTTTTTATATAATACATATATGTAGAAATCCAACATTAGAAGATTTATTAAATGGTGCACCAGATGATGCTAAACAATTAGTTAAAGCTTTATTAATATTAGATCCAAATTGTCGTTTAACTGCTAAAGAAGCATTAGCACATAAATATATTGAAAAGTAAGATTGAAAATAATTAAAATAAGAAAAAAAAATATTATTAAATATATAACATATTTTTAGGCGCTATAAAACTTTCACTATATAAATAAAATATAAATAATAATTTTGTATATAATTTAATTAATTTACCTTTTCTCTCACAATACATATATAGTTAATTCTAATATAACTAATACATATTAATCTAATATTTCCATCACGAAATATTTTTTTTTTTGACTTGTTGCTATAAAAACTTTAATTTTTTGTCACTTTATAAAGAAAATTATTATAATTCTTCAATAACTATAAATAATTGTTTGTATAATACGTTTAGATTTCGTCATTCAATATCAGAGGCTGAATTAAATTCAGATGTTTTACCACCATTTCGTGATGATGTACAATTAACAGTACCCGAATATCGATCAAAACTTTATGAAATTATGCATCAGACTACAGAAAGGGATCATGTAACTACATTAAAATTAAATCATAGCGCTAAACAGTATAGTATTCGAAAAAAGTAAGTTTTATATTTTATTTTTATTTTTATTTTTTTACAATTATTTTTACTATTTTTAAATATTGACACGATTCTCCCAATATAAAATATTATATATATGTACTACAAAAACAAGAACAGAAAAGTAAATTAGGAAAAAACTATAATTTATTTTTGAAATTATTTGACTGCGTGTTTAATAATTTTATAAATAGATTTTTTTTGTTTTAATAAAAACGTAAGAATTATTGAACTCTTGAACTATAATATTTAAAGACATCATGTTTAACAAAGAAATCATTGTTTTTATACATACAAAATAGTATTTTTCTTTTAAATATATCTTAAACATAAAAATTAACGAACGTGACTTATATAATCCTTAAAAATTTACACACTCGGTATTTTTAAATTCATTTTGTTACATCCATAAGGAAATTAATTAATATTTTTATATGGTTTTAGGCACGAAATTTTAAATCAATACAGGAAATTTTGAAAATAGATTTTGTATTAAACAGTGAAGATAAATATAATATTCTCTGCGGGGTTACTAATAATAAAGTTTATTTCTATTGTAGTTCTGTAGGCACGGATTAAATTAAGTATATTTTTGTCATGGCATATATTTAGGCGTTAGCTATTTCCCGCATTTAAGCAGTAACATATTAAATAATTCATATGAGTTTTTATTGCATATATTTAGGAATTAGATATATCTATTAATAACTTTTCGCGTAATCTTAAAATCCTTTTGTAGGGGTGTATGTAGTTGCAAATACATATTTATATTTTATATACTCCAATTTTTATTTTATTTACAAAAAAAATTATCAACGTAACCAATTTATTTACAATTTAAAAATTAATTGTATTTCCGGATTTGTAAATTATATTTTTTTTTGTTTATATCTTGTTTCTCTATAAATTTGACTTTAAAAAAAAAATTATGAGAAAAATATAAAAACAAAAAAAAAAGAGTAAATTTTAAATAAAAAATTTTTTAAGTTAAATAAAAACAATATAATTTTTGTTGACATTAATTATGTTTCGTAAACGTTTATCCCTTAGACCTATTTTTTTGTAAGTAAATATTTGTCTTTACAAAAAAAAAAAGATAAAAAACAGTAATTATTTGAAAATTATTTTTTTATATATATTATTTTAGAGAAATAACACCAACAAGTAATAAAAAACCAACAAGCCAAATAATAAATTCAGCAGCATCGGTCAATAAACGTATATCACCACCAAAAATAGCAACAACAACAACATCAACTGATGATAAATTAAAACAACAACGTGAATATCAATATTTAAAAAATCATCAACAAATAACACCAACAAAATATCATCATCAACAACAACAATTACTACCTCAAAATAATTATAGTAATACTATAAATATTAATCAAAATAATAGTAATAATAATAATAGTATTAATAATAATAGTATTATTAATAATAACAATCAAAAAATGAGTAATATAAATAGTTCCTATCAAAATAATAATAATATACTATCATCATCGTCCTCATCATCTACATCAAATAAAACTGCTGGACAACATAATCATCATCATCATCATGGACAACATAGCAATAATAATAATAATAATAATAATAAAATGAGTTCATATAAAATTATTAATCAACAAAATTTTGATGATAGTAGTAAATTACAACAATCAATTGGTAATAAATTAAAATATTGTAAAATATCAACAATACCGCCATCATTTGAAAATAATAATAATAACAATAATAATAAATATATAAATTTAGTAAATACACCAGATATTATACAAGACAATCAAAAAATTGGTAATAATAATAATTATCAAAATAAAAATATTAGTAGTAGGCATAATAATAATAATTTAAATATTATTGAAAAAAGACATTCTATTGATTGTGCATTTAATGGTAATAATAATAATAATAATAATAATATAAATCAAATAATAGTGGGGCAATCACAAGCACCACAATCATCATCCGCAATATTAAATGGTCACCATCAACAACATTATAATTCAACAAATGGATCATCAACAAAATCGAATATAAATTATAATAATAATAATACAAATATTTCAAATGTAAATCAAATAAGTAATCGTAATATTAAATATCAATATAAAATAAATAGTATTAGTAATAATAATAATAATAAAGCAATTAATAATGATGAATTATCACCAAAACAAAAATTATCAGCAAATCAACAACAACATCAACAAAATTTAAATAATAATAAATTAAATAGAAAAAATAGTCTATCACCACCAGATAGTGAATTAATAAATCGTTTTAAATTAAAAAAAATTGATGTATTACAAATGTTACCAAATAATACAAATGATCAAACAAATTATTATGAAAAAAGATTAAAAAATTTAGAAGATAAAATTAATAAACATAAAATGGATATAAAAGAATTTTTTCAAGATAATCAAAAATTACAAAATTTAAAACCAATAAATGATAATAATAATTTAATAAAATTAAATAAAATACCAATTAATAATAATAATAATAATGGACAACAAAATATAATAACATCATCAATATTACCACAAAATTTAACAAATAATGAGAAATTATTAAAAAATAAAATCTCACTAATTCGTGAAAAATTTGAAAATAATAATTGTAATAATAATAATAATAATTGTAATCAACAAAAACAACAATTGTTATTAACATCATCATCATCTAATCATACAAAACAACAACAATTACTATTACAACAAGGTCCATTATTTACAACGACAAAATATCATCATTCATATCCTGGCGATGGTGATGGTCATATATTAATTAATGGTAAACGTAAAGAATATAGTTTCGGTACAACAACTACAAAACCACATTTAGATATGATACGTAAAACACCACAAATAATTTCCTAAAATTAAGTTTATTTACGTTATTTCCGTGTGAAATCCATGAGTGTTGTAATCGATTAATAAACACAACCAATCCCAAACCGCCCCAAATAATTAATAATAATTTTGTTTTTTTTTATATTAATGTTTATTTTTGTTTAGTGATTTATTTTGTATTAAAAGAAAAGATTGTTTCTTCTTTTTCTTGTTTTGATTTTTTTTTATTTTTGGTTTTGTATTTTGTAAAAATTCAAATATAATTTTTTATATTTTTTCTTAGTGTTTATTTCTTATTTGTTTTCTAATTTTTTTGTTTTTAAACAATTTTAGTTTCCTTTTTTTATTCAAATGTTGCTGTTTTTTTTATTTATTGTTTTTTTTTTGTAATAATAATAAAAATTTCTTGTATTGAGATTATTTTTTTATAAATTATATTTTTTAATGTCATTTTTAAATTTTGTTGCGTTTGTATAGATGTTAAATTATTGTTAAATTTATTTAAATTTTTAGTTTTCTTTTTCAAAATAATATTGTGTAATGTTGAATTACTAATTTTCCGATTTTTTTTCCTTTATTGTGAAATTATATGTAATAATTTTGTATAAAAAAAAAACTAAACTAAAATTATTATAATTGTGAAAAACTAAAACGTATTTTAAAATAATTTTTTAGTAATTTTCTAGAAATTTTTTTATTATAGACAACTTAATAAAATTAATATAATTTTTTTGTACAAATTTCATAAGATCGCTAAATAAATATTATTTAAAAAAATTAATAAAATGAAAAATTAATTATTTTATAATTTAAATAAATTTAGAAACGAATTTAAAAACGATTTGGAAAAAAAATCTAAATTCTTCATCAACTAATAGGATCTTCTAGGTCAAATGAAATTTTTTTTAAATGAAACCATTCGAAAACTGAATCGATTCGATTCGATTGCAAATGCGCTATATGTTGGGTGGACTCATGAATCTAAACAACCAGTCGAAACTATCTGTTCACAGCTTAAGAAACACATCTCATACTAGGTTAAAAGGGATTTTCAACATCAGTGTCACTTGTTCTGATGACGTTTTACTTATGTCAAAACTTCAAGTGTGAAGTTCTCTTTTTTTGCATTTGCTTGCACGTGTTTGTTTATACATCGCCGAGTTTTTCTACTTTAAATTAAAATAAAAAGGGAATATTATTAATTGTATATTAAATAATTATCGTTACACAAATTTGTATAAACAGTAATAAAATGGAAACTGATAATATTAAAATTGATGCATTTTTACCACCAAAAGAAATAAAAAAATCGAATAAAAGATGTGCAAATGACAATGAAGAAATGTTAATTGATGAACAAAGTGGAATAGAGGGTAATGAAAAATCAACTAAACCAGAAATAAAAAAAAAGAAAAATTCTGAAATACGTAAAATATCAGTTCCTCCACACAGGTAAAAACATTTTAAATTTAGAATTAATTACTTTCATAATAATTTCATTGTTTTTTGTCATATTTAGATATTCTTCGTTAAAAGAGAATTGGTTAAAAATTTTCAGTCCTATTGTCGAACATATGAAATTACAAGTACGTTTTAATATGAAATCACGTCAAGTAGAAATTCGAATTAGTCCAGAAACTCCAGATATTTCAAATTTACAAAAAGCTGCAGATTTTGTGAAAGCATTTTTATGTGGTTTTGATGTAGACGATTCATTGGCATTGCTTCGATTAGATGACTTATTCATTGAAACATTTGAAATTAAAGATGTCAAAACATTAAAAGGTGATCATAAAAGTCGTGCTGTTGGCCGTTTAGCTGGTAAAGGTGGTCGTACAAAATTTACAATTGAAAATGTTACAAAAACACGTATAGTTTTAGCTGATAGTAAAGTTCATATATTAGGCAGTTATCAAAATATTCAATTGGCTAGACGGGCTATTTGTAATTTGATTTTAGGATCACCACCAAGTAAAGTTTATGGTAATTTACGATCAGTTGCTAGTAGAATTTCTGAAAGACTATAGATACTACTATTTATATTAGATACTTGTACGAGTATAAATATGTAACAAAATTATTTCTTAATTCTTATTGATTAATAAATATTTCATATATATTTTACTTGAATAGTATAGTTATTATTATTAAATATAATTAAAATTTAGTAAATATTAATAAAACCAGCAGAAATAATGTAATTCCTGCTAAAGCCATTATTGCCACCATCTTTCTATTCTTTCGTTGGTGCATTTCGGCCCTCTGCAATTGCCGTAAACCATCCGATACTCTTGTTTGTGTTTGTTCAACATTATAATCAATTCTATCTAATACGGTACCTTGTTCTTGTACCATATGTGATAAATCTTTAAAAATATCATTTAAATCAATTATGGATTTAACAATTTTTGTTACTTCTTCTTCACGATGAGCTGCTAATCGTGTATTTTCTTCTTCAAATAGTAATAATTGTTGTTGTGTCATTCGTGTTGATGACACAGGCCTTTGGAAATGTTCATCTAATTGTTGATCATTATCATCATCATAATATCCACTAGTTTTTACAATACTGTCATTTGATTTTGGTTTTAAAAAATTATCAAAACTTTCAACATTATTTGGTTTATTTAGATCATCATTTAAATCAATTGTTGTAAAATCAGTTGGTTCAAAAAATTTATTAGAACGTTCTTCTCGTGAATTTAATTGTTTTAAATATTGACTTTGACTATTACGATATTTTAAAGTCAGTTCTTGCAATGATAACAATAAATATGTAACAACATTTTTAGTTAAACGTTGTTCAATTTTATTTCCAGCTTCTAAACTAGATCGAATACATTGTATATGCCTGTGTGTTGATGTTATTAATTTTGATATTTCTTGACTAAGTGTATCAATAATTTGTTCCTCTTCACTATCTTCGTCAAATGTAGTTGGCCGTAATAAATGCCGTGCATGTAATGATCCTAATTCATCTAATTTCGGTTTGATTCTATAAAGAAAAATGTAATATTTTTTAACCCGTGTAATAAAAAATGTAGAAATAATATAGGTATTCATACTTTGACATTGTATATTGTGCTTCTTCTAATTTATCTAACCAAACTGGAGGCGAACCACAATCATCTCTCAGTTCTAATCCTTCTTCTGCATCATGTAAGGATCGTTTTATCAATTTCTCTGAATCGTTGTCTCTCTTAAAATTAAACAAAATCTATATAATAAAATTAGTCAATATGGTAAACAAAAATTATTTACTCTGTTATCCGAATACATATTACGATTTTTAACAGCATTATTTCTCATGATAACAAATACCTCTGTTAAATTTCTAGAAGTCATATTGTTAAAAAAATAAAAAATATTTAATTCTCGCTTTTTCAAGGAATTTTTAATCAATATTGAAATTTCACTACACCAAATGATTTCAATTTTCATTCAATCCTTTCAATCATGTTTATGAAATGTCACTATAATACCCACTAAGCAATAAAAGATGTAAATAGATTTTTTCAAATGGAGTAAAACAAATAAAAGTGTAGTAGTAAAAGTAGAACTCGCGTTAACCGTAACACGTCAACCCTATTTTGAGACAGTAGAAAAAGTTATAAAAGGAAAGACAGTGGATTTAAAAAAAATACTCTAAATTAATTCTTTTTGTGAAAGATTCAAATTAGAAAATGTAAGTGTAGATAATAAATAATATATTATTAATTAAATTATAGATAGATATTTAAAGTTTGTTACTTTTCATTTAAATTTCTTTTTATTGATTTTTTTCACTATCACACTAATAAAAAAAATGTTATCTCTAAAATAGATAACGTTAAAGAATAACAATTAAAAAAGGTGGTAAAAATGCAACTGTTTTTCATCATTAACATTATATTTGCATTAGCAACTGCAGATAATATTAGTAGTGATGATATTCATCCTTTGTCCGATGAATTTATTAAAATAATTGAAACTAAAGCAACAACATGGAAGGTTATTATTTAAATTAAATTATCAAATCAAATATATATGTATGGTATACCTATATAATTTTCTTTGTCTAAATAATAAAATATAGCCTGGTAGAAATTTTCATCCAGATACATCAATGGATTATATTAAACAATTAATGGGTGTACATCCAGATGCTCATAAATTTGCTTTACCATTACAAGAAGATGATTCGGATGGTCTTTTTGGTGATGCTGATATACCAATTAATTTTGATTCTCGTGCTCAATGGCCAAATTGTCCTACAATTACCGAAATTCGTGATCAAGGTTCATGTGGATCATGTTGGGCATTCGGTGCTGTTGAAGCTATGTCAGATAGGGCAAGTATATTTTTATATTATAAACAAAAGCAATTCATTGTAACTATAATTATAACTTTATTGACTTCAATTTCAATTCTTATCTCCCAATACGGTTGAAAAGGTCATAAAAACAAATAGAAAAATGATAAATTATAAATAAAAATTGATAAATTTCGTTATTTAAAGAGAAATATTGTATAAATGATTACATTTATAATGTTTCTATAAGACGACTTTTTTTTGTTAATTTGCTTATTTATAAAATTTGTAATCAAATAATTTTAAAGTTACTAATGATAAATATATTCCTATAAATTTTTAGAGTATTTATTAGTAATAGTCTTTTAAGTATTATTGATAAATATTAGAATAATATAGTCAAAATTGCCTAAAGCGATTTGATGGCTATTGAACGATAGCATTTTATATTGAACTTGATTTATATAAAATTTGTTTAGCATTATCATAATATAATTTTTTTGACCTATAATAATAAATCACATTAAGCTAATATATTAGTTTCTACATACAAAGATATTAGTAGTTTCTATTGTGTGTATGTATATATATATTATTTATTATAAGAGCAAATCATAAAATTTAATTTTAACGCACAGATTGATTCTAAATTCATTATATATTTTGTTTTGGCCTTGCAATGGTCAAAATATTGCATATAACATCATATTAGTAAATATAAAATATTTATTCAAGTTAATCTAGTTTACATACTTATTTTAGGTTTGCATTCATTCCAAAGGAAAAGAAAATTTCCGATTTTCAGCTGATGATTTAGTATCATGTTGTCATACTTGTGGTTTTGGTTGTAATGGTGGTTTCCCTGGTGCAGCATGGAGTTATTGGACACGTAAGGGACTTGTTAGTGGTGGTACTTATGGTTCAAATATTGTAAATATTTATTAATTTAAAAAATAATTAACAAAACAAATATACATATTTTAATTATTTCGGTAAAAAAGGGATGTCGACCATATGAAATTGCACCATGTGAGCATCATGTGAATGGTACTAGAGCACCATGTGATGGTGAACATGGAAAAACACCAAAATGTCAACATGTTTGTCAATCTAGTTATAATGTTGAATACTCAAAAGATAAACATTTTGGTAAAAAATCTTATTCAGTATCTAGAAATCCAACAAAAATTCAAAAAGAAATTATGACTAATGGTCCAGTTGAAGGAGCATTTACAGTTTACGAAGATCTTATCAATTATAAAGAAGGTAAAAATTATTGATTAAAAATTTAATATAAATGTAAATATAAAAGGAGTTATTTAAATTAAATATTCTTATTTTATTTTAGGAGTATATCAACATGTTATTGGTAAAGCATTAGGTGGTCATGCTATTCGTATATTAGGATGGGGTGAAGAGAATAATATACCATATTGGTTAATTGCCAATTCATGGAATACCGATTGGGGTAATAATGGTTTCTTTAAAATTTTACGTGGTAGCGATCATTGTGGAATTGAAAGTGAAATTTCAGCTGGTATACCAGTTGTTAAAGATGAATAATAGAATATTCTTAAAACAAATTATTTCTAAGTGTATTTGGTTTTTATTGGTTTTTTAAAATCTTGTTTCGAGGGTTAATCTTAATCATCTTTATATTGAGCGTTTAATTGACACTATAAAATAAAAATGTGATAAAATTATGAAAATTGAACTTTATTTTTTAATTTAATATATGAAAAGTTATTAATTATTTCAGGATCAAATTAATAATGAAAAACAAATTCCATTTACTTATAATATGAACAATCAATATGAAAGAAAAATTATATCAGGTTACAAATTTATTTACATTAAAAGCTGGTGGGACCAAAAAGACCTGTTAAAATAATTATAAATAATATAAAAGTAATAAAAAACTATATAAAATTATTAATTTTATAAAATATTTAATATTATTTGCAAAATTACATTTTGTTACATTTATGATCATCTACAAATTTCATAAAAATATTTTTTTTTATTATTATTTATTCTCTTTTATTTATTTAAATTTAAATTACATTCTTTTTGTGTTTACAATTACCAAAAAAAAAAAACAATAATACAAGTGTTGTGGGTTTTTTCATTTCTACTTTTAGCCATACAAAAAATTTCTTTTTAATCATCATTCACAAGACAAAACAACAAAGAAAAAAAAGTTAGGTATATATATCAATTGCATAATTAAATAAAGACAACAAAAAACTGTTTGTCGTCTTAATTTCATTTATCATATATAAATCTATATATTATATACAAATTATATATATATATATATTATATAGTTACACAGATACTGAATAGTTTTGTTCAGCATAGACTTGATAAGAATTTTCTGTGAAAGAGAATAAAAAAATATAAATTAAAAATATAAAAATTAGTAATTAAAAATTTTTTTTTTGTTTTAAACAAAATATGTGTAATTTTATTTGGTTCAAAAAGTAAATAAATAAAAATAAAATAAAGCACTATTTTAATTGAATCAATTGCATCACGTAAAATTATAATATCTGTTGAATTACAATAATGTATTTACAATGTTTTTGTTTACTTATGGTTTACTGTGTTGCACTCTTAAAATTGAATTGTTAAAAGCAAAAGCAAGACAATTTTGAATTAATTAAAAAAGAAAAATTAAGAAAAAACTAATTAAAATTAATATGACAATACGAAACATATTCTAGCAAATAAAAATTAAGCAAAATAGCTTTACAGGTGTGCAATTATTTAAAGCATAAACTGCATTAATTTATATTAAAATGGTCCTTTATTTTTTTTATATATATCTATAATTTTCTTCATTAATTCAATCTTCGATCACAATTTGTTTAATTCTCAACAATAAAAATGATACAAAACATTTTGTTGTTGTAAAAAAAATGTTTACAGATTTTTCTGTTGACCAAAATCATTTTTCTTATCAAATCTATTTATGTTCTTATAAAATCTATATTTAAAAATATTGTTTGAGAAATTATGAAATTACAAAATTTAATTCCGGTATATTCTTCTTTTTAAGTATTATCTACTGGAAAATTTAATGTTCCTTTTTTTTGGACAATGTTTTAAATTTAGGATTATTTATATAATTTAGCAAAAATAGTAAATTTTAGTTTTAAATGTATATATAAAAAAAAAAGATCAAAAAATTGAAATAATAGTAAAAATTTACACTTATGTATCATCTGTAATATCAACAAGAGACGAACCAGTGCTATAGTTAGATGATTTTAATGAATTCGCAACATCACGTCGAAACATTGATAAATTTTGTGTAAACCTAAAATAATAATAAATTAAATTAAAAATTTCATTTTATTTTTAAATTATTTTTTTTTTTATATGAATTACCGTTCTCTATTTTTCATTGAAATATTTCTTTCAATACCATCCATAAGAGCTCCGAACCATTGTGCCATTGTAGCTTGTTTATCAATTGCTTGGGAACGAATAATGTTTTCTTTGAGCGATCTAAAACACACAAAAAAATAGTTGAAATTATTAAATTATGTTAATTATGTTTAATAAAATATTTTTACCTAAAATAATCTTCATATAATAAAATTAGAACTAATAATGGACGGGACATTGACCATTGATTTCTACAATCTTCTGACATAACCAAATTTAATAATGTTGACATCATTCCTTGTAAAATTTCTGAATGCATTTCAACAACTTTAAGAAATTGATTACTTTCTGGTGTAACGCCATGGCGCATTTTTTTATTTGGGAATGTCGAAACTTAAATAAAAATAATTTAAATAAAAATAATTATATGTATATAAAAATATTTCATTAAATTATTAGTTTTGTACCCTTTAAAGCTAATTGTTTAAAAATATATGAAACGATATTGTCTAATGCTGAACAACATCCAGTACATACAGATGAATCTACAAAAAACAATAACAATTAAATACGAAATATTTTCACAAAGATATTTAAATACCAAGAGCTGTCAGTCCTTTTGATATACTTTCTAAAATATATAAAAATGCACGAGGTTCTAATGTTGCTAAAAATGTTATATGATCTTGTGCTAAACAGTCTAATAAAAGATAATATGCTGTCGATAGTTTTGGATATTCCTACAATTAAACAAAAAAGGAATTATAAATACATATTAAAAAATTTTTTTAATTTAGTTTTATACCAATAAATCATTTTGTTGAATCGACATTATCATTTTAGCTGTTACATTTAAAACATTATCCAAAGTATCATCACCATATAATTTAAATACACCAAAATTTACATAATTTCCACTTAATGCATGTTTTAACATTAAAAAGCACACTGAAATTCCTTTAAGTCTCATTGGATATTGTTGGTCTCGAGGTACATCAATATGAAGAATTCTATTTCCTATAAAGAAATAATAATTTTCAAAAAATTTAAAATAAATATTCTTAATAAAATAATAATAATAATATTTAATATTACCATAAAGGCATATAAGTTTAGATGTTTCTCTAAATAATAATATTCCGTTTGGACTAGAAACGTTTCCTTGTAATCTTTGAGATCGGCAATTAACAAGCTCAGCGAATAATTTTAATATAGGTGTTGTTACAGCTGGATCATGTGCCCATAATTCAATAGCTCTTATTAATATTGGAGTATAATCAGGATAACTATTTATTATATTGAATATATTTAAAAAAAAAAATCATAAAAATAGTAATACATTATAAATAAAATTATTATAATTATACGTACATCCAATCAAATAGCATTGTATATGGATTTTTTGAATTTAATGAATATGCTAATCCCCTTAAATCTCTTGCCAAACCAATAATTGCTTTTTTAACTTCCTCACTAGGAAAATTACCTGTTTCTAACATCATTGTTCCAAGTGATTCAAATTGATCTTAAAAAAATGTAATATTTAAATATTTTTATTAAAAAATATGACTTTTTCTTTTGCAATACTTGTTAATGGAGCCATAAAACTGTAAAATCTTTCTTCATCTTCACCCAAATCTACGATTAATACACGACCCAATGATGTATAAAACATGCTTCGACACCGCATTTCCGTAAGAGAGGTATTTGTACCAAGGAAGGGAAAATGTTCACTCTGTAAAATTTTAACCAATTAAAGCATAATATTTTATATATAAAAATTAGCATACCGTGTGATGACTTAACATAAATTGAACTTCATCTAATTTAGCCATTTTTCTAATACAACTAAAACTGAGTGATAAATCATTTAAAAGACATAATGTTTTTGTTATTATTTGTTCTGAACGACCCCAAAATTTTAAATTTGTAATACTAAAATTAATATTAAAAAAATGCTTTAGTAAAATATGAAAAAAAAACTGAAAATATTTATATTTACATTTTTCTGTTAATCATACTTAAAAGCATTTGTTCATCATTTAAACCAAATACTTCTGATAACCGTTTATAAACTTTAGCTTTTTGTGTTTGTTCACTAATATGAATTTTACGAACTTGTTCAAGAAAACTTAATATTGCTAATTCAAGTTTTTCACAACCAGCCTGTGGTAATCGAGCATCAGTTAAACTCATTAATTGTAATACTCTTACAACAAGTTCACCATCCATTGTGTCTTGTTCATCGCTAACATTAAATGATAAGCGGCCACCAATAGCTGAACCAATTATATAAACTAGCCATGTTAATTGTAATTCATGTATTTTAACATCCATAGCATTCGGATTTGGTGTTTGTAATAATTCCTGATATGCTCTTGCAGTTTGATCAAAATGTTGTACTAAAAGTGTACAAGTTTTCTCATATTCGCAACGTTCAATCACAGATAATTGTTCAAGTTGCTGTTGTACCATACCTAAATCATCTAATGGATCTTCTAAATTATCCCTTAAATATAAATAAAAATATATATATACAAGGATCTTAAAATTATAATTTCTATTATACGACATCTATAATATTTACCTTACAATTACAGGCACAGATTCAAGTCTTGAAGTTATATATGCTTTTGTAACTTCAGGAGTATAAGTACCAAGTAAATGAGGCTCAGTTGTTTTAACATATGGAACTGATGCAACCATTCTTTGCCATAAAGATAATAGATAATGGACGCTATTTGGTGCAAATTGCCACATCTATAAAAAATTATAATATTTAATGAATTACATTTTCTTATCAATAACTAAATACAATATATACCTGCAACGATTGTACAGTAAATTTGGCAATTAATTGAATTGCTTCTGGATAACATTCAACTGTTATTAATTCACCCAATTGATAATTTGATTTAAGTCTAGCCAATAATCGACAAAATTCATGGTAATTATCTGGATCACTTAAACCCTATTTAACGATAAGAGAAAAATTATATAATAATATATATACGAATGTACAAAATTAATAATTTACATGTAAATTTTCCAATATATTTTTCACACCATTCACCAGATGCGTTAAAAATTTTGTACGTTCATTATTACTAAATAGTGATCTTCTAACTGAAGTCATCTAAAAAATTTAATAAAATAATTATTTTATAAACAAAATTATCATTTTTTAACTAACTTGTACAAGACATGATAATGCTAAACTAGCCAGGCCACTAGGAAGTATTTGATACAAATCAAAAAATAATTTTAATGTATTTGAATCAAGAAATGCTGGACGCCAACTTGCTGGTATCTAATTAATAAATATACAAATATTTATTTACAAAGGGAATAACATTTTAAATGAATTGAAATATTTACTTGTACACTACTCATATCATCAGTAGATTCATCAGTTGAACTACCAATAAAATCAAAACTTAAACAATTTTTTGTTAATCTTAATACATGCGAAATTAATCTGCAAAATATTTTAATCATCAAATATACATATATCATTTTTTAATTATAAAATGAAATCTTTTACCCTTGTTGTGATTCATCCATAAAATTTATAGTTTTTGTATTATCTCTGGCTGTTATTAATAATGAACAAGATAATAAAAATATATCATATAATTGTAAATCACGAAATGATGTTGCAATTTTTCGATTTTTTGAAAATGACAAATTTACATCAACCTCAACAATTGAATTCATTTCACAAACTAATTGTGATAATATTTGTACACCCACCGTACAATGATCAACTGATCCCTTTAATAATTTTATAATAAAAATATTTTTGTTAATTATAATAAAAATATTTTGTTAATTTTTTAATTTCCCCATTTCTTACTTGTAAAAATTTCTTAACATCTTCTAAAATATTACGAAAAACATTTTCATTTTCATATGTATCAAACCAGCCATATTTTGTAATTTTTGCCAATAATGTTACTAATGCTTGTATAACAAAATTTTGCAAATTTGGACGTGTTGCTAAATAGTTGAGTATATAACTTCTGTAAATTAATTTTTTTTTGTATAGGTACATATATTTATTTTACTATTATATTTATATTTTATTACCTTATATCAATTCTTTGTTCTAAACTTAAACCCTGACAAAGTTTTGTTAATGTTGTTGCAGCTAGTAATTGTGCATAACTTGAATCCGCTCTATCCAAGAGCATTTGGCATTTTGGAAGTGCGTCCGGACTACTAAGGAATGAAACTAGCGCCTTTTCTGCTTCTGATCTAACAATTGAATCAGTTGATTCATACAGTTGTTTACATAAAATTTCCAACTGATGAATTTCCTGAAAAAAAAACAGTATATATATTTTTTTGTTAATATTTTTTAGGTGTTATTAGCATTTTAATAAAAACAATAAAATTTAATTGAAATTATAATTGAATTGCACAAAAACAGATTTTAAAATAATTAAATTTAAATTTTTATTTTAAAAATATATTTATGCAGAATTATATATTTTTTTTTAAATAGAAATCCTGGAAATTAAGTAGTACAAATATTAATGTACCATTTTGTAAAACATGATATTGACTGTGCGTGTTGTGTTGATCCCACCAAACTAATTTAAATTTTCTTATGTTGAAAATTTATGAAAGATTAAATGTGAAAAATTGTTTATTATTTTTATTTTTCTAAAATTTTAAGCAAAAAATTTAAATTTGATAGATTAACCGGTGTAAACAGATTTTTCACATTACAAATATTTTGCTAGAATTTCAATGACATTTTCATTTTAGATATTGTCATTCTTTTATATAAAAAAGTGTTTTTTTTTGTATAATTCCTTACCATTTTATTTAAAAAAAACTTTTCAATATATGGAACTTTCTCAAATTGTTAATTAATCGGTAATTATAATATAAATGCTTATTTATTTTAATTATTTTCCTATTTTTATAAAATTTAGTATAGAAAGAAAAGCATTTTTCTAGTTTCTTTTCTTTCTCTATATCAGTGTTGCCAATACCTAATTAATTTTGGTAATATTTTTGCAAAACAAAAATATACCATCTACATCTACCCAATTGGTAGATTAATTAATGAGGAATGTTTAACTTATTGCGTACGATTTCCGAATTTTCTTTTGGTTTTGTCTCACGTCATATGTAATAAATGGCATTAGATTTGGAGATTTTGGTAAATACAATTGAGTTATGAACTGTATTGGAATGATGAACTAATAGTCTAATAGTCAAATTATACGACTTGTAGGTCGTCATATTGATATTGGAATCTTACCATTTACCAACACCAAACCGAACATAAATTGGTGAAAAGGAATTCAATATTTTTATTTTAGAATTAAAAGCGGTTTTTCATTTCTTAATATTTTTTTTAGTAAGTAAATATAAATTTGCTAAAACATAAATAAAGAAAATTACAATTGATTTAATTTAAAATAATTATATGTGCATAATGAAGCTTTTTGTTTAAATTAAATAATAAATATAGCGCTAACAAAAAAAATTATTGAAATCGAGTAATTGTTTTCCGAATAATTTTTTTTCAAAAGAATTTATATAGTCGATATATAATAATAATGAATAAAATAATTATTATATTAATTTTCAAAATAATCCATAATCACGATCCTCCTGGTTTATCTGTTAATGGTACATACATAACACCCATTAAGTTTGTTTTCACCACATTGCCTTTTTCATCTTTGTCAAACTTTAAAAAAAATTATTAATATTAAAGATTTTGATATAAGGTATAAAAAAACCTGTTCGAGATTTTGACTACCACCTGCAGGACCAACTGGAACTATTAAACGACCACCCTTATTCAATTGATCAATTAATGCTGTTGGTTTAATTGGGGATGCTGCACCAACATGAATTGCATCATAAGGAGCATGTGCAGGATAGCCGTTTCTACCATCACCTTCTATTTGTTTGCAAGTGAAAAAAAAGTTATAATGCATTTTTAATATACCTATATTTATAAATTACTTACCAACAATTAGAAGTTTACCAGAATCCAACAATGTTGGATCATCTTTTCTTATATTTTCTTTACTAAGTTCAACTAATTCTGGTTGATGTTCAATACCAACTACCATACCATTTGTATCATTATTATGATTTAAATATCTTAAAAAGCATGCTGTTAAATAACCTGAACCAGAACCAACATCTAATACACGGGCACCTGGTTTTAAATGATTTTTTAAAATTTCTAATGCAAATGCATGCTAAAATATATAAATAGAATTTGCTTACAGTTTTTGTCTCTTAGTAAAATATATAATACAAATTTACCATATGTGGTGCACTAATTGTAACACCATGACCAATTCTTTGAGGAGCATCCTGATATGGATTTTTTGGAGAATAATACTTTCTATCAGTTTTTAAAAGTGCTGCTGCAACTTTATCTGTTTTTATAACACCGTTTTCTATAAATCAATAAAAATAATTATCAATCTGCACAATTATTATAGTAAAGTTTTTCCATTTACCTTTTAACTGACGAACTAAATCAGCATTATCAGATCCAATTGATCGCCAAGCCATTGCGAAATTTCTGTATTTAAATGAATTTTCTAAATTTCTAGAAAGTAAAATCGTCAATATATAGAATACTTTTGTTAGTGCGCTACACATTTGATTTATGTCATTATTGTTGTCGATATTTGCCTTTTTGCCAAAAACAGCTGTTGGTTGCGGTCGTTGCAAAAATGTGAATTTGTGAATATATGTAAATAGAAACGGCAACAATGGCATAACAAATGTTGTTTATACGACAAATTTGCAAAACGCGTAACAAAAATTTACGACAATACGTCAAACGTTACGTAAGTGTAATAATATTGATGACGTTATGCTACTATATAAAGTAATAACAATTAGAATATATCCATATAATTTAATGCATGGATTTTTTTTTAATTTTGAAATTTTTCACAATTTTTCTTTTTTTAATTTTGTTGCATAAGGGGCTATAACTTCTAAATTACTCTAATTACGATAAAAAAAACTTATACCGTTAGTTAATTCCAATGAAGATGCAGAAATAATTGTTTTAATGAAAAAACAAATCATACATCCTTTACAAGCAAAATTGAAATGCCCGCCTTGAGGCAGGCACATGCATTACAGGAACAGGGATATAGAATACTTTTCGGATTTAAAAAATTTAGAGAACTCTTATATTACATTTGAAATGAAGAAAATAGAAAAAATTTTATAGATAATTTATTAAATGCCAAGGCCAAGTGAACTGTTCTTTTTCAATAACAAAACTTTTTGATTCTCTCTTTCTCATCGGCTCGTTCGTTTCATTCAATACTGTCATGTCCTATCTTATTACCAACCTAATAATTTCAGTGTTAAATATTTAATAAAAAAAATTGTATATTATATATTATTTAATATATGTATTTTATGTAACAGTTTTTTTTTATTTAATAATGTTTGAAGAAGATTTAAATTACAATTAAATAGAACACAACATTAGCGAATATAAGCAAAAAAAATATTAATACTACTATTACTATATAATAATATAATAATTAAAATTTACATATTACGTAAAAAAAAAATTTTTTATGCTCTAATTTTAGGTACTATTTTTATATAATAAAGTTTAAAAGCCAGAAAGTGGACTACAATAAAGTTTTTTTAATTAGGATGATTATT
The DNA here is from genome assembly GCA_949752835.1 of Empis stercorea. Classification (NCBI taxonomy): domain Eukaryota; kingdom Metazoa; phylum Arthropoda; class Insecta; order Diptera; family Empididae; genus Empis; species Empis stercorea. The sequence goes on along the minus strand of OX457087.1, from coordinate 52,997,200 downwards.
TTTTTTTTTTAAATTTTTATATAATATTTTGATTAAAATTTTAATTTTATAAATTGGAATTAATAAATAGTTTTTGCTAATATTTTTTTATATAGTGAATTAGACTAATAATTGATTTCCTTTTAATTAAATATATATATTTTTATTTAAGATTTTAAATTATTGACTTAATCAAATGCAAATCTGCCAATATAGCTTTAATTATATTAATTATATAAATTAATTATATATTTATATTGTATTATTATAATAGGATCAAACAAACACTTTCCAAATAAATTAGTAAATTTTGTAGATCTACTAAACAAATAGTAGATACTATAACTTGTAGAAAGTATAATAATATTATATAAATTATTATATTCGTTGGTATAATTAATATTTAAATTTATTATCTAAGCATATTTAGTTCCAATTCAAAATGGAATGTAAAACTAACAAAATACATATTATTAAAATTATTTGACTACAGATAATTACAATTTTTAAATAAATTTTAATTTAATATATATATGTATATATATTTTTTTTTACTAAATAATAATTAACAAAACATTTTCATTATGTTCTTCTAAATCATGAAATTGATATTTTTCAAATCTTTCTTATTATTATATGGAAAACTTAAATAAAAAATAAAAAAATATATAAATGTTTCGGTAGACTTTATTATTAATATCACTAAAAAGAGGACGATTAATTTAAATTATGTAAAATTTATATAAACATTAAAAAAATTAAACGAAATATTTCTTGTTTTATTGGTATACTAATTTACTTATTTCACTTATTAATAAAGTTTTACATTGTTTTGGGAATCAATAATATAAAATATTTTATTGCTAATTTATGGAGATATGAAATAATTATATTACAAATTCATAGAAATAATCACCATTGACTGGATAAACTTTATAAACACAAAATAATCACATATTTTTAAGTAATTTTATACGAAAAAAAAAATACTAAAAAAAATTATCATATCCGAAGTTACAAGATAATATGTATTAATTGTTGTTATATAACTTCTGTGCATGCTACCAATTAATTATCTATTAATGTTGTCTTAATTATTTTAACTTTGATTCTTATTTCATTTTAAACATCCCATAATTTCATTAGATCATAAACCAATTAATTATTAAATTCTACTAAAATTATTTCAAAATTTTAACGAAATAATAAACATTAGTTTTTCTTAAGTTGAACCAAATAACAAAAAACTTTGCAAATCAACTACTTGTTGTGTTATGAATGTAATCGCATTATTTAAATTAACATTAAAATTATTGCTTATATAATTGGTAATTTTTTTTTATATTTGAATAATTTACTGACTTTTTTACTTTTATTAATTAAAATATGTCAAAAGATATCATTGATAATAACAATTGACATATCCATATATTTATCCTTTAACTGTTAATTCTATTCTTCCAAACATCCTTCTTCAACCATTTTCGACAAAAACTTAATTGCACGAAATTGTGGTTCAGTTTGTCGTACCATATCAATTAGGGCCAGCAACTTTTTAATACCAATGAATATTCTACGAGAAAGTTTTTATATATTATATATTAGTTGATTTGGAATATACTCTACAAAAAAAACTATAATATTAAATTAAAATATACTTTTTCTTTTGCAATTTCTTTCCAAGTGAATGTATTTCCTCTTTGGAGAAAATATCATGTTGTTCGAGTACATCTAAAATATGATCAGGTTCTGATAAATTGGGTACATGAATAACGGATGTAAAAGCATATATCATTTCCATTTCTTCCAAAACTTGACTATAAAAAAATTAATAAATTATAGGAATTAAATTAATTAAATCAATTCGACAAACCGTCGACTGCTGGTACATAAAATTAATAATTTTCGGCCTTTAGGTGGTTGTTTTTTCAGTAACACAAGTAATGCTTGTAATGCCATATTTGAATAACGTGGACCAATTGAACCATAATCCAAAAGTCGCTCAATATTATCAACAACGATGCAACTTAACATTGAACGATAAGCATCATCAAAAACCTTTTTCATAAATTTTAAAATTTATATTTTAGTAAATAAATTAGTAATATATTACACTTACTTTTCGAATATGTAAACATTTTGCAGATTCCGTATAACCAACCATATCTTCTGGTGAGATAACTTTAACAAATGGAAAATCAGACATTTTAGCCAATTTTGCAGCTAAAGCAGTTTTTCCAGCATTTGGTGGACCCTCCAATAAAATGGATACCAAACCAGATGATTCAGGTGCTCTAGCCTGGTTTATATAAAGTGTACCGTCTTCCAATATATGCGAAACTGGTACGCCCCAATTAATTATATCTCGTTCTAGCATAGTATCCAGAATTTCTTGAGACGATCCAAATGCCTGAAATAAATTACAAAATTCAAAATATATTCTATGTTTTTTAAATTTTAATATTTATCTTACCGGTTTTATATCATTTTCAAATGCATGTATAAAATCAGCACGATTCACCAGTAATTTTTCCATTGCCTCTGGATCGACTTCAACTTTTGAAGCAGCTTTAATTAAACGATTCATCGCAGTTGATTGTGCTGCACGAACAAGGCCTTCAAGTTCAGCACCACTAAAGTTTTTAGTTAACATTGCTAATTCCTAAAATAAAGACAATATATAAATATATTATAACAAATAATAGAATACTTAATGGAATATTTTACCTCTATATTTACATCTGGATTAATTTTTTTGAATTCTCTCATTCGTCGTGTATGGATTTTTAAAATTTGCGCTCTTCCCTCTTCATTTGGTAAGCTAATTTCCATTTGAACTTCTAAGCGTCCTGGACGCATTAAAGCCTCATCAATCATATCACGTCGATTTGTCATACCAATGACTAGAATATTATTTAATTGCTCAACACCATCAATTTTAGCTAATAATTGATTCACAACAGTATCATGTACACCACCACCACCACCAGCTACTGAACCTCTTGCCTTACAAATAGCATCGATTTCATCAAAAATAATTATGTGTAATCCACTATTTGGGCCAAGCTAAGTATTATGAGATTTAAATTAATTTTTAATGGAAATCGTTAATTAATTTTTAAATTAAATTTACCCTTTTCTCTTCTTCTTCAGCATCAGCAAATAAACGTCGAACATTTGCTTCAGATTCACCAACATATTTATCTAATATTTGTGGACCATTAACAATTTTTGGTTCACGTGCATTTAACATGTTTCCAATTTGCCGAGCCATTAATGTTTTACCAGTACCAGGAGGTCCGTATAATAGTATACCTTTAACATGCTTACAACCCAATTGTTCAACTAATTCTGGTGGAAATACTCGAGATGCAAATGCACGACGGAAAATTGCATTGAACTCTTTATCTAAACCACCAATACCCATTTTGCCAAAATCCCAATCAGGATTAATAATTGACTGACGTACAACTTTGCTGTATAAATAAATTAAAATTATTGATAAAGCATAAAATAACTAAATAAATCTTCAAAAAAAATAATATAATTATTTGGTTTACCCTTTTGCCTTGCCAACTAAATTTAAAGATGAACTTTCTGCTTTCTCAAATTGTACAATTGAATTTCCAAGAAGACGACCAAAACGTACTGTTTTAATTTTATCTGGTTTTCCTTCCTGCATTGCATGAGGATCAATTGCTACAATATAAATTTTTCTTAAATATTTTAATTAGGATTTATTAAATTACTTATTATATACCTTCCAGTGTTCTGACAGCTAAACCCAGCAGCTTTTTATCTTGGAAACTAAAAACTAAAGTTTGTCCAACAGTGAGGGCTAAACCAGAAAATTGTAGCAAAAATTCTTTGGCCATTTGATCGCTGTCGTAAGCTTCTTGTGTAATACTGTGTATGATCAATTTTTTTTCAATTTAAAATTAATTATTTAAATTTAAATTGTAATAGTTAAATTTACGTTTTCTTTTGTAAAAAGTCCGTTTCTAAAACTACTGTACAAATTACATCGGAACTGGCATCAAATTTAAAAGGTCTCACTTCAATATCCTGATTAATCGATAATGTTGCCCATTTTCTTTGCACTAAAGAAAATCCAATTGCACCCCTTGGAACTTCCATTGTTTTCTCAAGAGCAAAAACATATCGTTGCCCTGGACCAGTAGATATTTCAGCATACCTTTATTATTACAAAGTTAGTAATTTTCATATGTGATTTATTAACATAATATTACTTAATTTCATCTGGAAAATCGCTACTATTTACAATAGCCCGATTAGTTAGAGATAATTCATCTGTTGGGCATTTAGTTGCTTTCATTCGCTATTGATCATGAAATTTAAAATTTTCATGAAATCATTTTTTTTAAATGACATAATTGTTTTTAATTTAATTAATTTATTAACTTACAACTGACATCGTTTCTTTGTATATTTTTTTTTATTTTGGAGGGGCGGTGTTTAGAAACTATCTATTATATTTTTCTTCTCCAAGGATGTTAAAAATCAATAATTTACGAATACGAAAAATTATCTTTTGTATATTCCCTTTTTAAGTAAATTAATTTACATTCACTAAATTTTTATAGTATTTTTGTTAAAAATATTAACTAACATAAATTAAATTTAAGTTTTTTTAATAATACTTTATTTGTTTCCAATATATAATTTAATTTTAATTTTTACCTTCACTTGACAGTGTCCACTGACGATAAACTTTTGTAGACGACACAAAAAAAAGTTTAATAGGGGAGGTTATTGAATTTTTCTTGGGGTATTGTCAATTGTGTTGCTGTCGCGGAGTAGAAAAGTAATTGTTGACAGTACAGTAGTCGAATCCATAGTTTGTGATTTTGATTTGACAATATTTATTTTTGTTTGAATTTGAATGGATTTATTTCTAATTTATACCATAATGATTTGTCTACAAAATAACAAACGATAACAAAAATTATTGTTGCTTTTTAAATGATATTGAAACAAATACAAAATACAAAAAGTTATAAAATTTATTCTTAATCTGCAATTAATATCAGTGCAGCGGCAACTCTTATACTTCAGTTATATCGGAAATGTCATTCACTGGCTGTAGTTGTACTGTCTGATTTCTGATTGTCGTCTGATGCGTGTCATATAGGAATCCGAAGATTTTTTTTTCAATTGAAAAAAAAATAATAAAGTTATTAATAAAAGTATTAAAAGTGATTAAAATAATTATAAAATAAGTTTATATAAATTTTTGATGGCTTCAACTAATTTTAAAGCAAAACAAGAATGGGTAAAATTAAATGTCGGCGGGACATGTTTTCTTACAACCAAAACAACATTATCCCGTGATCCGAATTCCTTTTTATATCGTTTAATTCAAGATGACAGTGATTTAATTTCTGATAAAGTAAGTATAGTTTCATTTATTTAATTTTAGAGATATGAACAATACTTTACATATTTTTTTCTTTTTTTTATTTTACTTTGAAGAAAAGTAGAATTTGTTTACTTTAGAAATATTAAATTTTTAATTATGTTTATTTCTCTAACAAATATTAATACAATTACAAAATATTTTGTTTATATTTTAGGATGAGACTGGCGCTTATTTAATAGATCGTGATCCTAGATATTTTGCACCAGTGCTAAATTATTTACGACATGGTAAACTTGTGTTAGATGGTTTATGTGAAGAGGGTGTACTTGAAGAAGCTGAATTTTACAATATTACACAATTAATTATTTTACTAAAAGAATGTATAGCACGAAGAGATCAGGTTTATATTTACTAATATTTAATATATATTTTTGTAATTAATCTTTTTCCTATTTTTACAGAGACCGACTTTAGACAAAAAACGAGTTTATCGTGTATTACAATGCCAGGAAAATGAATTGACCCAGGTAAAAATTTTTATTACACTCATAAATGAATATTTGAATTCAATATAATAATATACATCCACCCCTAATTTTTTACATTTCAATATTTCAAACATTTTATTATTTGTTTACATTTACACAAACATATTTTTCGTGTTTATTCTTTATGCATGAAAATATATATAGCTACATATATTAAATATTTATTTTTTAAGATGGTATCTACAATGTCAGATGGTTGGCGATTTGAACAGCTTGTAAATATTGGTACTCAATATAATTATGGGTCTGAAGAGAATGCTGAATTTTTATGTGTAGTTTCAAAAGAATGTCACAGCCCGCAAGTTGGTCGTGAACAAGAATCAAATGATCGTGCTAAAGTACTACAACAAAAAGGTTCAAGAATGTAGGTATATATTTCTATAATACAAATTTTGGAACACAAATTAATAATAAGGATATAAAATATAATAGCTAACTGATTATTAAAAATATATAGAAACGTTACTTTATTTATTTAAAGTTCTTGAAAATTACAAGAATATGTAAAGTTCTTTCTGGATTTTAATTAAGTTTTTGATTAATAATTTTTCATTTACTCATTTATTTCTTTTTTTATTATATTTTTTAAAAAATTATGTCAAATCAAAAATATTCTAAACTAAATATATTTAGGTCATATACTAAAATTTCTGTTTTATATAAGATCAAGCATTATATTTTAAATATACAAGAATTGAATAATTATAATTTTTTGTTTAGTAATACGTCGAAAAGAAAAACGATAAAATTATTTTCATGTAAATTTTTTATTTAATATTCTTTTTAAATTTCATAACAAGTAATACGATTTTTGCAGACAAACAAAAAAAAATTAAGTTTTTTTTCTAAAATTTTGGAAATATCTACCTGATAGATCAATAAATTCTCATTTTTGAATTCATTACTTATGAAATTCGAAATTTTTTATTAAAATATTTCCTAACTTTTAAGATAGTTATTTAAGATTAATATTTGATTCTTTTATTCAAAACTTTTTAATCTCTAATAGTGGCTATAAATTTAAAAACAAAAATCATATTTATCTATCAGAAAAAACAATTATAGTATTCCCACCGTTACGCACTTTGGATTTTTATTTATTAAAAATAAAATAAATAAATTATATTTGAATAAAATAAAATATTAATATTTGAAAAGAATATTAAAACAGAAGTTGTGTAGAATTGTAGAGCTTTTTTCGAGTGGGATTAGTTTGTAAAAGCATAAATACAAAATTTAACAAAATAAAGTTATAATGTAATAAATTAAATATTTATAGAAATAGGTAAAAGTAAAAAACAAAAAAAAAAGCGCTATTTCATAATTAATTTTTAAATAAAAAAAAATCAAGACATAAATATAAGGAAAAAACATTTTAATTAATTATATTAATAATATTATTTATGATTTTTTAAATAAAATTTTTTTTTATTAATATATTTGTACTTAGTTTGCAACTCATTTTTACAACCACATAAAAATAATTTTTCTGTTTAATAAAAAAAAAATTAACTGCCAAAGAACAAACAACATATTAATTTCCTTAGCTATAGTATGAAAAGAAATGTATAAATTGTTATTGGTAAATCTATTAAAACGCCTAAAAACAATTTACATATTTTTAATTCGAAAATCAAAAATTTACTTATTTTCTTTTATAGATTAATTATAAAAATAATTTAATTTAATTTTCATTAATTTCCTCTATTAATAATTTCACTAAGAGACAATCTAAATTTAAGAAAACAAAAAATATAATTTCAAAGATAAATGTTCTCATTATCATCTTCAAAATTATTATAAAAAATTTCAAGATATTATTAAATTAATATTTATTTGGCAATAATTTTTGTTTATATATAATAATTGTTATTTGTAAAAAAAATATAAAAAATAATAATATGAATTTTAATATAACGTTGAATATAAAAGCATTTATTTATTAGTAAAATTTTTACTAAATAATTAAAATTTTTACTATTTATTTTGAAAATCTATAAATGAATTCACGTAAGGTGCATTTATATTAAATTTGAAATTATATATATTTATCAGAAATTTCATTAAGAAGATAACTCGTTAATATTTTTAACAATTTTTTTTGTATATTATTAAAATTTAAAAAAAATAGTAAAATTTATAAATGATACTATCGAAAATTATAAGTTTTGTAAAAGAAAATTATCGTATTATGAGAGTTAAAATAATTAAATCATTTTTACATTTTAATTAAATACTATATTACCTAAGTAGATTCATAACGAATATTTTTCAAATAGATAGTTTTATTTTCTCAAAAATAACTAAAATATATTTTAAAAAACTAATAAAGTGGAAGATTGTCTTTACAATTTTTTTTTTAAATTTAATAATATTGTAATGGAAAAGTTCACCTAATCGTTTTGACTCTCATGAAACGGCTTTAACATGCTTAACGTTTATAATATAATATTATTTATAAAATAACGAAAAATAAATTGAATTAATTTACGATTTAAAAAAATAAAGTAAAAATAAGTTAAAAAAATAATCATGACTTTTATTATATTATCATCCTAGTTGGTTAGCTAATTTCGAATTTCCGGTTGGCCTGGACCAATTTAAATTTGGATAAATATCCGAGGGTGAGCAAAAAAAAAAGAACCAAGGACCAAGAGTCTTTTCATAAAATTAAAACCACTTTCGTGCTTTCGTAAATATTATTTTTAAAAAAATGTTTGAAATCAAAATAAAAGTTTGAAATGATAAAATCAAGTTTGAAACGATAAACTACGTGATTTATAATACATGTCTTATTTAACTACCACTCATAATCAGACCATCTGATTTAACCTTAAAAAAATGACATTTATAGTGACAATGACAAACTGTTTTTATTCTATTATTTTTCCGGTATGAAAATTTTGTTTAAATTCTATTGTGATTTGAAATTTACATTTTAAAAATAAAAAATATATTTTAAATTAAAAAAAATGAATACTAATAAAAAAGTTACAGTCTTAACACCAAATGGGAGACGTCAAAATATAAACATTGAATCTGGCACGACACTTTTACAAGTATTAATTTTTTGATATCAAATGATTTCATGATTTTATGATGAAATAATTAAATCTTATAATAAAAACAAAGTATTATAAATGAAAAATTTCTATTCTATAATTAGGTATTAGAACAAGCATGCCAAAAACATGGATTTTCTAGTAGCGAGCATGGACTTAAACATCATAATAAAGAAGTTGATTTATCATTAATGTTTCGATATACTGGATTACCAAATAATTGTCTATTAGAAATGTTTGATACTGGTAAAATACGAAATGATGATGATGATGTTACTTTATGTGTACAAATTGAAGATGGTACTAGATTACAAGGAATATTTAAATCTAGTGAAAAATTATCAATAATTTTGAATACATTATGTAATAAAAAACCATATGAAAATCCTGTTATTATATATATGAGAAAAGAAATATATGGTGATTTATTAAATACAACTACTTTAAAAAATCTTGGAATTACTGGGGGTCGGGCAATGATAAGACTTTTAAATAAAACTCCAGAAGAACTTAAAACGTAAATATACATAGAATACTTATTAAAATTAAAAATTATATATGCATATAGATAGAAATTTTATACTATAAATATTGTATATTTAGGCAAGCTAGTGTTTACATACCTCCAACTATAAAAAATGAAGAAAAAAATGAAAATGATGATAATGAAAATTTACGGAAAAGTAATATTTTATCTAATAAAGAAAATAAAAATTTTATAGTATCTGCAATACAAAAAATAAAAGGTGAGAAAAAACTTGCCGATGACAAAATGACTGTTGATAATAATGCGACTGAACATCCACAAAAAATGAATAAGGAAGACATTCCAAATAAAAATATAGAATCTAAACCAAAACCAGATTGGGGAACTGGTACTGGTAGAGCTATGAATAAAGATTATATTATAAAACAAGATGATATGGAAACTGAATCAATAGAAGAAGATGAGCCAACAGTTATTGAGGTATGAATATAATATAAAAGTATACAATAGAAATAATAATTAAGATTTCGTATTTTAGTTAGGCGAAAGAAATGCAATTCTCTTTTCTTTAGAAGAAGCACAAAAAAGTGCACCTGAAATTCCAGATTCATTTTTTGATTTAACTGTTGATGATTTAAAACTTCTTTTACGTGATTTAAGAAAACAGGCAAGTGGTAATGATGATGCACCATTGTTAACAGCTAAATTACGTGAATTGGAAGATAATAAAAGAATACTTAATAAAATCGGTCAATATAAGAAATGCGTACTAAGAATACAATTTCCAGATCGTTTAGTACTTCAAGGTACTTTTAAACCAATTGAAAGTGTCGAAATCGTTTATGAGTTTGTAACAAAATATTTAAAAGATAATACAATGAATTTCCATTTATGTAAGTATTACTATAATAGATATTATAATTTTGAATATATAACTTATTAATAAAATATGTTTCACAATCACAAATTAGTTACAATACCACCGAAACGAATTTTACCAAAAGATAAAAATTTATTAGAAGTTGACTGTGTTCCAACAGCTGTATTACATTTTGGAATTGATGATCAACAGCAACAAAATGTGAATCAAGCATTTCTTAAAGATGAAATTTTAACGAAATTAACATCACCAGATGGAGCTTTATTATCAGCTACTAAATCAAGGTAAAATATAATTCACATTTATTTAAATGTCGGTGCATTTTTCTTTTTTTACAGAATGGTAATGAATAGAAGTAATACAAATTCACCAGAAAGAGATCGTCCTGGGCCATCAAGTGGTGCCATTCCAAAAAAACCTAGAGATGAAGATTTTAAGCAATCAACAGCTGTTACACCTACTTTAGAGGGAAAAGTACCGAAATGGTTTAAACCAAATAAGTAATAATTAAAATCATATTTTATGAGAAAAAGATTTAATTATTGTTTTCTTTTTCTTTTCTTTTTTAAGATAAAGAGTTATCTATTTTGTTACGAAAATTAAATTGTTCTAATTATAGTGCTAAAATCATTTCGAAACTTGAATATGTAAAGATAAATTGAAATATATATTGTACCATTGGCTCAATTTTTTTACAATAAGATTGAATGAAAATTTATTATTTATTATTAAAATAAGAAATCATTTTTTTTTGTCAACTGAAAAGTTTATTTTAATTAAAAAAATTTATTTACTGAAATTATGAAGAAAATGTGATTAAACTATCATCGAAAACGATACAACAAAAATCTTTTCGTTTTCCAATTACCTGAAACAGAACTCTACAGTGATTTATTAGGCGTTTCTTGTGCATAATTTAATATTTTGAAATATTTCCTAATGTAAATAAGTTTTCTAAAGACTCTAAAATTATAAAAAAAAAAAAATTAAATGCCTTGGTAGATTTTTGAAACAAAGAAACGCTTAGCTTTAATTTAATAATAAAATATCGTGCATTTCAATACAAGTATAAAATTTTCTATTAGAAATAAAACACAATTTATATTATTATTATTTTTTAACACGTTAACGAAAGAAAGACTGTTTTATTTTTTTTAAATTAAATTAAAATTTTACATTTTTATCTACGCATTTTCGTTCAATATATATTTATATATTCTTATTTTAAATTTATGTTATAATACGTAATTATTAATATATATATATATATTATAATGTCTTATCTATACAATAATTTTCTTATATTTATCAACTAAAATTATATTTTCAGAAAAAAGGATATTTCCAACGAAACAAAATTAAAAATTTAATTATAATTCTTTTTTTATTTTTTATTTTACAAAATAATCTAAAAATTATCTTGTTCTGATATTATTTTAAAATTATATAAAATAAATATGAAAACAACAATAATATAATATGAGAAAAAAAAAACTAAATTACATTTTTATAGTAAATATATTATCATTAATCATTCAGTTTTTAAAAATATTCTTAGTTCATCAAAAAAATTTTTGTTTTTACAAAAAATAATGTTTTTTTTTTTTAAATTTAATCTCATCAGAGCAGAGTATGACTTTATTATTGCTTTTGAAATATATTAATATAATTTTAAATTTTGTACATAAAGTTTATTATCAAAAACAGCGAAAGGAAATAACTTTTAAAGAAATATTTTAAATAAAATAAACCCAATTTTTTTTTGTTTATCACAGATTTTAAAAATTGGGACAATTATAATATTTAGAATTTCTTTTTTTTTTATATATATATTTTGAAGTGAAATATATTTAATTTCGAAGTAGGAAACAAAGATATATTAGTGTAATTTTGTGGAAGGTAAAAATGAACATTAAAATCGTGTAGGTTTGATAATTTCGTGAAATTTGTTAAAGTTCATAATTTTATTAATAATTAATAGCCAATCATTTAATTTATGTATTACAACATTTAAAGCATTCATTTTTATATTATTTTTTAAATTGGATTTGAATTAATGATATATTTAGCTATACGTTTAACAATTTCCACATTAAAATAATTCATATAACAAAATAATATATGTACTTAATTATTGCAATAGTTTATATATATTATATACGAGCTTTTTTTTTATGGATATAATTATACAAAAATAGAAAAAATCATATGTTATGAATAATTAATAATGATATGTTCTTATTTAAAATTTATATACCTATATATATTTTTTTTATACATTTTAATTTAAAAATAATATAATTACAATATTTATTAATTTATTTTTTTGTATTAAGCTTTTAATATCAGAACAAGATAAAAATTTATTTCATAAAAAATATACATTAAATATTATTATAACTTTAATTATTTTATTATGCTTTTTTAAAAAATAAAAAATGGGACGTAATTTCGCAATAATTTTTTTTATTATTATTTATATAATTATATATAAATTTTATTTAGCAGTGTCTTTGATGAAATTAACTAATAAATTAAATACACAAAAAAAAAATTCTTTAAAATCTTTTAAGGACCAAAAGCACTAAACAGAGAAAATAAAGAATTATTTTTAATATTCACAAAACAAGAGATTTTTTTATTTTTAATAATAATGAGAGTAAAAATTTTTATTTTAAATTTTTTGAATTCCGATAAAAATGTAATAATGTATTTTTTTTTTTTTTCAAAATTTAAAAGAAATTATAAAACATTTATTTTTTTTATTTCACTAAATTAAATCTAGTATAGATTCAAGTTTTTATTATATATTTGAAATTATTTTAATTTTATTATTATTTTTATATACAAATTACATTTTACTAGATAATTTTTTTTTCTTTCCCTAAGATATTTTAAAAATATTCGAATAAAATTCCTAAAGATAATTTTTTTTTGTTAAAATTTAACTGATAAACTAATTTTTAATTAAAATTTCTTATAATGACCAAATTAGTTTATAATATAATTATCTTTAATATGAAAAATAATAAAATTAAGTTATTGATATTTTTTTTTTGGAAATTAAGTTTAATTTTTTTTTGCGGTAGGGAAATTTATAAAATTGTGTCCTTAAGTACATATTTGTTCGATTAGTAAAAATTAGGTAAGAGAAATAAAAATTGTATATTATACACGCAAAATTTGTATATTTCTAAGCATGTGAATTAGAAAATTAATAGACAATGCAAACTACTCTAGTAAAATAGTGTGAATTTTGTCAGATTTTTGTCAAAAACTAAAAACAAAATTAAATTTGTAACTATAAAATATTCAGTCTTAAAATTAATTATTAACGCAATAATAATGTAGAAAATTTGTTATCCATAGAATTAAACTTAATTACCAAAAACAATTTTCATATAAAATTTTTAGAAAAGGAAATACCAAAAACAAATTATAGTTGTGTATGTATAATAATATCGAATGATCACAAAAATATGAGATTACTGAAATATGAGATTACCGAATATAAACTAAAAAGAATTACGATCAAAGGATTCATTGATTATCAATTTAATTAGATATCAATAGTGTGAATTCGATTAAATAGTTGATTAATTCTTTAATCTACGTCGATAATTAATCAAATAAATGATTTTTCGGAAATTTAATATTACTGTAGTTTTATAATTTACAAATTTTAATTATTTTTGGTTTCCAAATATATATATATTATATATAATATACAATTTTTCAAACATTCTAATAAATTTTTTTAGTGTTAATTTGTTATTCGCAATTTTATTATATTTAGTTAGAAGCTTATATAATATTTAATTATAATATCTATATATATACTAGAAATGGAAAAAATTAGTAATCAATTATTTTTGTTTTATTTATTCCGCGTCATTCTCATTGTTATTTACGTTATAATATCGTTTGGAAATAATCTATAATTGGGTGGCTGTAAAACCAATTCGATATAGACTGCTATAATTTACATCCGGTATATTAAAATATAATTTATATCTTAGGGAAAATAATTATCTAGTTCCGTGTTTCTTTTCATTCTTTCAAATATTTTTCTTGTTTTTTTTTTTTTACAAATTTTCTAATTGTATTTATTTATTATTATGTTTTTTTAGTTTTAAGATTAAATTTGTTCATTTTCTTTTTTTAAATTTATATTAAGTTTATATTAATTAAAACACAAAATTTCAAAGCAATATGGAAAAAAAAAATAATAATACAAAAATTTTATTTACAGCTCACAATAAATCAAAGCGTACAATGTGCTGTTGTGTGCACCTGAAAAATTGTTTAGAATTCGAAATTTCCATTCGACCAAAATTTAAGATTCTTTTAAATTCAATTTTAATTTTAACACAGAAAATTCGTCCCAAAGTACGAACAAATTGAATTTCCTTTTTCCAATTTGAAGCGAATTCATTTTATTTTTGAAGCTAATTCATTTTTCTGCCGTAGTTTTTTTGACCAAAAAGATTTGTGTTGCATATTTGGAAGAAGCTTCAATTAAAAATTCTATCCATATTAGTAATTTAACAACAAATTTCGTATGCTCTGATTTTAGAGTTGATAGTTTTGAATTTTGGGTTTTCTTGCTATTTTTGTTAAATTTAAATATTTATATATATAGTTTTGAAATTTTTCTTTATAATTTTCTATTTAATTTGTGGGTGTTACTGTGTTTACATAAATATATATTTTATTTTTATTCAGATTAAATATTTTACTTTAATATTATACTTATTATTTTTTATTTGTTTAAATATAATTAAAATAAATTTTATTTTAATTTTTTATAACAAATAAAAAAATGATTCGATGCGCGCACAGTATTTTTTTCAATTTGTATTTTGAAATTTTAATGTGAATTTTGTTTTATTTTGTTTATGCAAAAAAAAAAAATTATATAAAAAATAAAACTGAAAGTAATAAAATCAAAAAAAAAAAAGTGTTTAATTAATTTCTGCTTTTTGTTTTTGTTTACTTTCTTGTTGTGTTACTATGTAATTATTTTTCTTTTACATTTTTTTTTTACTTTTCATGTTATTATTATTATTATTTTTAATAAATATTTCATAAGATTACAATTATTATTAATATTTAAATTATTATTTTTTTTTATATAAATATTTTTTTATACTTTAAATATTTATAAAATCACCGACGACAATTTATGATTACATTTTTTGTTGTTTATTTATTAGTTTAAATTTGCATTTTCTGTTTTTTTGTTTTTTTGCTATTTATAATTTTCTTAAAACTTTTTTTGGTTTACTTTATAATTATTTAATTTTTTTCTTTTCAAAATCTAAAATTTATTGGTTGTTTACTAAAATTAAAAATAGAAGAAAAAATATTTTTGAATATTGCGTGGTTCTATATAATTCTATATCGTCTGAAGTCTGAGCAGAAACGTCTAAGTCAATTTTATCATTTTTTTTAGAGAATTAATTAAAAAAATTAAATGTAAGTAGTTTTTTTTTGTGAGGATTCTGTTTATTTGAATTATTTTTTAAGTTTATTTTATTATTGTGGTAATTGAAATAACTATGTATATGTACCTAATGAAAGATCAATCAATTAAAAGCTTTGTATAATCTGAATAAACGTTTGTAAAGAATTTCTAAAAAAAATTGGTAGTAATTTGTTTGACTTTCTTTTAGTTTATAACTATTTGCATTAGAAATGTTATTTAAAAATCTAGCAATTCAGGGGATAATACCTGCACAAAGTGATAAAGTAATTAATTTAATTGGTGGTAAAGAAATGACTAAATAAATTTTTATCCAAAAAAAAACGACTTAAGTGCTTTTGTTCGTATAATTTAGAAATTATTATTGATACCAATTTTAATTTATGATTTTGTTTTTGAACAAAAAAAAAGTTAAAAAAATTATGTTGATACATTTTTGGATATTGAAAAATTTTGGAATTTATGTTTAAATTCTTCAAAATATAATTTCTAATATTAAAAAGATTGATTCACAAAGCTTTTAGACCGAAAATTTACATTAAACAATAATTAAGTATTTGGCAAATTTTTTTGGAAGAAACTTCTGAGCAGCACTCTGACTGATAAGATTTTTTATAAGTGTTTAGATCAATCGATTTTAATCCAAAAAAAAATTGATTTGCCTTGGTACAATCGACCAGAGGTTCAATATTTTCGATTTCATCTAATACAAATTTTATTCAATTATATTTTCAATCATTTTCTAGTTACAATTTCCACAATAAAAATGAAGTTTCTCGTCTCCCAAATAAATTAATCCATTAAAAATTTGTAAATTTCCAAATTACTTTTTTGTATTAAAGTCTGAAAAAAAATAAATAACTTTAAATAATTTACGTCTTTGTTTTTTTCTGGTAAAAATTTTGTGTTTCCTGTGTTGATATTTTATTTTTGAGTTGGAAAATTTGAATTATTTTTTTTTTATATATTTTATACTTAATTTATTTATTTTTTTTTTTAAAGTAAATAACAAATTATTTTTATATCATCAACAAATAAATAGAGTTTCATTTAAGAAGAGAAATAGATAGAAGAAAAGTGAAATTTATTTGTATTTAATTAATTTTATTTATCATTTTAAAGTTTTTTTTTTAAGATTTGTGTTTTTTTCATGTCTGAGTTTTTTTTTTATTATTTATTTTATTTATTATAGTTTTTTTAATTTTATTTTTTTTTTGTAAATATATTTTTTATTTATTTAAATATATTTTTATTTTGAATTATTTGTTGTTTTTATTTCCTTGTTTGTAAATATAATTTTTAAAATTTTTTGTTATTTAAATATTGCAGATAAAAATTTGAAATAGAATTTTTTTGCTTTTTTCCAATTTACAAAAAAAAAAAAAATTAAAATTAAATTTTACACAGTTTTTATTTTCAAATTTTCATTTTTTATTTTTTTTTTGAAATTTTCTTATTCATTTTTTTTATATAATTTTCAATTTTCCTCCATTTTTGGATGAGTTTTTTTTTTGTTTAAATATAAAGAATTTAATGTTTATTAATACAAAGTAAATAATAATTATATAATTAATAATAATAATAATAATAGTTTTAATTTAATGTACAATAAATATATCTAGTTACAAAATACAACAGGTCGTTGAACAGCATCTACTAGAGCCACCTTTGCTTTTTTGTCTCTGATCTATTAAAAAAGAAAATTAAATTGAAATTATTCAAAATCTATTAATAATAATAAAAACGACACAAATTTAATTTAGTCATATAATTGGAAAATACACTTTCCGGGAAATTCAATCCCACATTAAATAGAAATTTCAACTAAATACAAGAAATTCATCTTAAAAAATGTTTCGTGTTAAAATTTCCCTTTGAATTTTGGAAATTCAGTTCAATATTTTCTAATCCGAAGACATTTCTCTTCTTCTAAAAGTATAAATTCGACACAAAATATAATTTGTCCTTATTTGATAAGAGCGAAAAACTTATTGAACTAAATTTGGTACAATAAATTAAAATACTTATGCACCTAAATATTTCTTAAACACTTTACAAAACTATGTACGTATATATATACGTCCGTTTACTCCAATGTGGGGTATCAAATAAAATGTCTTGAAGAGTACATCTCGTTGGGTAGTCCGTGGGGCTACCATGTGGTTTGTAGGGTTTAGTTTTTCTGCCAGCTGAAGTAAACGTAATGGGCTAACAAGTTAAATACGTGTTAAACGAAGCAATCTGAACAAGGCATTATTTTGGTCGAATTTTTAGTTTACCTACTTTTCTTCTGATTGTGGAAATTTATTCCAAAGGAAATTCACTCTAAATGTCTTGAACTAATTTCCTGTGAATTTGAATTTTCTATTTAATTTGTGTTGAATTTCCGAAATCTTATATAGAAATTAAATTCAAGAAATTTTGAATATTTTTGTAATCTAAAAAATTATTTTCCAACATTTTATAATATAAATCTGAGTACCTCAAAAAATATTTTCAAAATTATGTAAATAAATTTTCAAAAAAATTTTTAATTACCTTGAGAATTAGGCTCTGGTAAATTATCTCGTGGAACTAAATGCATTACAGTCGTTTTACCCAATGGAAGTCCTAGTGCACCTAATGTTACGTTGCAATGTAAAAATCTACCTTGATAAATAAGTCGAAGTATTTCCGCTTTCGAAACCAGTTCGGATTCCCAATCTAAAAATAAAATAAAAAAAAAATATTGATTAAAAACAAAATCGTTTTTTTTATCGGCTTTTAAATTTCTTTGTTTTTTTTTTACTATTTCAATGCTTTTTTTATTGATATATTATAAAAAAATTATTGTTTTATTTAAAAAAATTTAATCTTTCGAAATTTATTTTTAAATAATTTAAATTTCTTAATCAGTAAATGAAAACAAAAAATTGACTAATAATAAAAATTGATCACAAATGAATGCACTTAAAGGTGAATTTCATAAAAATTCTTTTAACATAGAAGAATAATGAAATACATAAATAATTTTTTTTTATTGAGCGCACAATGGAATTTTTTTTATTGTATTAAATATAAATCCATACTTGAATTAAAGTCACTGCCCTTCAATTCAGTTTTATTAAATACATTATTTCGAATTGACTAATTAAGTTTTATATATACTTTTTTGTACAAAATATGAGCAAGAGAATAATAATTTTACCTTAGGTTATTCTTAAGAAATTTGTAGTAATTTTAATTGGAAAATTTAGGTTAACATTAAATGAGTCATTCTATTTAAACAATGGAAAATTAAGGTACATAATTTATGATAAACAATTTTGAAAGTTTGCCTATAAATTGGAGAAAAGTTTTGATGATTAGAAAATATTTTAATATGATAATAATTAAAAATTCAAGTAAGTAGTCCAATTATTGATAATACTTAAATGTTTTCATTTTTTTACTAATAAAATTATTGGTATAATTTTTAGGAGAATTGTAAAGTTGAAAGATTTCAATTCAGACAATACTTAGGTGAATTCTGAAACCTCAAATTCTGTCCTAAATTTAAAATTGCAATAGAAATTTTAGCTTGACTTTTATTTACTCGTAATAAAATTTTAGATATGAACAGAATAACTGAAGAAAACAATATTACTCTACATATTTATACATATTTGATGAGCATTTTGTATTCATTATGCATTGGCCATGAAATATTAAATTCTATCTATAAGATAAATTAATTCCATTATTGTTTTTGACACCTGGTCGAACAATAAAACGGAAACAATAACATTTGTAATTTTTGTATAGTGAAATTAGGATCGATATACATATATACCAGACCAGAACTAACCAAAAACTATTTAGTTATTTAAATTGCTTTCAATAATTTTACAATAATTATTATTATTAATATACGTGTTAAAGGAGTGTTTCTTCTCTTAAATCATAAAATTTTGTTTGAAATAAAATTAAGGTTTACCTAAAATTCAGTTCTACGCATACTTAATGATTTCACATTAAAACAAATCATATGATTGCATAGAGACGTGCAACAATTTGCAAATTAATATTGGGGTAGTATTATAGATGAAACATAAATCTGAATCCAAAATTCCTTGATTGTGACGCCACCTATTGATATATACGGGCGTTTTCGTTAACGTCAAATGATCGCAGTACTGCAATGTTTTTATTCGTTTTTAATGATAGTTTTATGGTACGATACAGTATAGAAACTAGTAGTCGACAAAATAAGAGCATTGATTAAGCTAAATTTATCGATTTGTTACTGTCATGCTAGTCTGAATACAAGAAAAATTAAGACATTGCAGTACTTCGATCATTTGACGGTAATGAAACGCCAATACTACAACTACACTGTTACCTCGGTAGTTCATACATTTCATTATCCTACAAAAAATGGTATACTACCAATTATCCTAATCGTATATTTAAAAAACGAAATAAGTAAATATTACAGCAAATATCTTGCTTAGCTTATTTGAACCTTTCGGTAGACTATCATTAACGAATAATTAGTCAAAAAATATTTGCATCTGATCTAGTAAAACTCCAACAAAAAGTGTTATACCTACATACAATTACTTAATTGAAATTTTACAATTAAACTTAAATTTATAATGATTTGGTTGCAAATAGTATCTAAGATAAGCTAAGATTTTCTCACCATAAATTTTGTAGGTGCAACCACCCGTTTGCAATAATTTCTAATTAAAATAAATTACCAATTCAAATATGTATACAAAAATTAATCATACAACAACAAACCAATTTGTGTGTGATTATATTAACGGAATGAATTTAATTGCATACTTAATGCAATTGATCTTTATAATTCGCCAATTCATCTTAATTACTTAATTGTCGAGAAATTTAGATTTTTTGTTTTGTTTTTGTTTCAGCAAATTTAATTTATGAAAATTGAAATGAAAAACATTAAAAAAAACTGACAAAAACAACGGGAGTGAATAGAATCTTTTAAATTGTAAATTTTTATTTAACATAAAAGGGAAATAAAAAATTTAGATTTTTTTTTGTGTTATCACAGTTTATAAAACAATTTTACACAACAAAGAAAATTTTTCTTTATGATGTAATTTTTTTTTAAATATTTACTTAATAAGATGACTAATAAAATTTCATGCTTTGATTAATCTCCACTTTTTGTTTTCATTTTAGTTTTTTCATTAAATTAAATTCTTAATGAACACTGTGTGACAATTTTATTGATATTTTTTCAGTTCATTTGATAAATTCATAAAATTAAAAAACTTGTTAATGTCTCAGATAAGATTGTGTAAGGTCGATCGATTATTATAATAAATTTACTTAATTGAATTAAGTAAGTATAAAAAAAAAATAATATGAATAATATACTTTAATGAAACGAATCTTAGTCATTTCATAAAAATGACAACTAAAAATAGAATTAACAGAAAACAGACAGATTATATATATATATTTGGATTGATTATTAGCGCAATTATCGCTAGTAAGATTCAGAAATAAATTATTGTCAATTTGATTTGATTGCAGAGATAGTCGATTATTTTAAAATTTCACCAAAAATCAAAACAACCATTTCTATTTCACTTCACTGATAAAAATTAATTGAAAAATTTCTTAAAATGTCCTTACTTTATCAAACTAATTTGAATTGTAGTCGTTCTACCTAGTGGACTTATTTAACTCAATTTTACTACTTTGAGAGATGTTGAACTTTTATTGATAGTCTAAAATCTAGTGTCTAGTCTAAACTTTAATTGCATATAAATAATTATTAAATGAAAATGTACCTAATATTATTATTATTCTTTTAAGAAGGCACCAACCATAATTTGATTATATGTGACCCTCTTCTGTGTTAGTGTTTTTCATTCCAGACCAAGGATGAAAAAACCTAATTAAATTTGGTATGACTGGGAATCGAACCCTCTCAGTTATAATAGCTTAGGCACTAACGCACTCAGCTACTGAGATACTAAATGTACCTACTACCTAATATTTAAGTAAAATTATATATTATTAGATGAATAAAACTTACCATCTGGCCAATTATCAAATACTGTTTGTGCAATGTCACCAGCAGAATCTGACGGATTAAAAAGGAATTCTTTTGTTTTACCACTAACGAGTATTAATCGAAGATTTATCTGTAAATAAATAAATTTAAAAATATAATATTAGTGCAAAGAAAATTGTACAATCTGAAAAATCGATGATATTAAAGACCACATTATATATATAAACATTATAGTATATTTGATATTTGATATCAAGTGAACTGAATCTACATTTTCCATATATTAATTAATTTGAATAATTTCGCGGAACAATTTCCGACCTATAATTTTTTTATGAAAATTTTAATTGAAAACAAAACAAAAAACAACCTCAGATACATTTTATAAAAGGTAATAATGAGTTTCCTTATACATTTCAAAAACCAGGAATAATATTTATATAAAACAAAATTGACATAACTTTCAAAGTTAGGAAAAAAAATTATAGAAATGACATTTATAGAATTATGGCATTGACCAAATTGAATAGCTTAGTAAATCTATTTAGAAACTATAAAACAAATCTTATTTGAATTTTAAAAAGAATTTTCAAAAGCAAAAAATGCTTTAATATACTTTAATTGAAAAAAAAATCAATTTTCTAAATTAGAATTTTCTTCTTTTTTTTTTCCATTTTATGTTATTTGATTTTATTGAGAAAAAAAAAATTTTCCAATTAATATGAAGGACTTTTTATTTATTTTCCATCAGGAAAAAAAAAAATAGAATTCAAAAATTGATTTTTCTTTTGTTTTTTAAAAAGAATAATTAAAATTTTTTTTTGCAATTTTCTTTTTATATTAGAAATGAAAAATGGTTTAGTTTGCTGGACGATAATAATGATTGTGGTTTAAGTATAAAAGTCATTCCAGAATTGATTTCATAAAATTTCGAAGATATAAGAAAACGAACAGAAAAAATTTATAAACAATTTTTTTTAATTAATTCGTAAAGAAACTAATTAATAATAGCAAAATTATGAAGACAAGTTAACGAAAATGATGACCAAAATTTATGTGTTCAAGTCATAGTCAAAATTTATTCAATTTTTAAATATGCGCCTAAATTTTAATGTTGTGTGTAAATTAGGCGCACATTTCCACCGGAAATATTGATAACTTATTCAAAAACAAAATTTTGTTATTTTTATTCATTTCTTATTTTGAATTTAAAAATATTTTTTTGGAAATAAAATTATTTGTTATTGTAAACAAGATTGTGATATTTTTGATTATTTATGTAGATTATTTTTATTCAGAAAATTGTCGTTTTAGTCACTCACTTGATTTGTTTACTTGGAAAATTCGGAATACTAAATCATATCAGTAGAGAAATGTTTAATATTTTTTAGCATTTCAAGGTCAAATTAATAATTTTCTTTAGCTAGTCTATTTACAATTAAATTTCAAATCAAATTTAAATTTTTCCCCAAATGACATTATCTAAATCTAAAGTCTAAAATGAATTAACTGAGCTTCATGTAATATACAAATGGTACTGTCATAACAGTACAATTTCTGACAATTAGAACATATTTTATCCTTAAATTATTATTTTTAATGAATCGGGATATGCAACTCAAACATCAAGTCGATCCACAAGATCGTATGAAACGAGGACATTCAAAAAACACCTGGAAGACAATGAAACTGGACAGAGAAATCGAAAAGTCTGGTAGGACATGAAAAGAGATCAAGTTGCTAGCAAAGAACCGGATAAGATGGAATTACTTTACTAGAAGAGAGATGAAGAAGAACAAGAAGTAAATATTAGTAATAATAATTGCTAAGCATTTGCTGCCAATCATAATTTATTTTAAAGATAAATGTTATACCTACAACAAATTTAAATGGTATTTAACAATGCTCTCATTTAAAATAGATTATAATTAATCCTATTCCATTCCATATATAATTTATATTTGGTTTAAAAGACCTATAAACACAGATTCAAACCATTTTTCATATTTGTATCTTCTCCTTCTCCATCTCCTGTTATAAACCGCACAAAACAATATTTAGTCAATCTCTATTTGCTATAAAATACTAAACAATAAATCATCTGATTTAAACCAAAAAACCTATATACCAAAAATATTTTCTTACAAATTAATTAATTTTATAATCCGATTTCAACCACAAAAATTTGAAATTAAATAAAAATTATTGCGGTTAACCAAATCAACATAAAATATAAAAATTTCAGTCAACATAAATTCCAAACAAAAATATTATAAATTTTCTTATATACATACATACACATAAAATAAAAATCAATTTTATCATTTAAGTAAAGAATTTAAATTTTCAATTCAAAATTTATTTTATTTTAAAATTACATAATAATAAAATTTTATGGTAAATTAAATTTTATTATACTTACTACAAAAATAACAAAATCAAAAATCATTTTTGACATATTCGACACTCTGTATAAATAAATAATTTTAACATTGACCCTGAAATTAATTCTATTTTTAGCTACAAAAAAAAACTACTAAACTACTAAAAGCTTACAGAAAAAAAAACTGCAGAACATGAAGAAAAATATTTTATAGAATTTTTTTTTTGTACTGTCATCATGAATTTTATTCAATTTTTTTTTTAATTATCGCTAAATATTTTACAACTATTTATATAAAATTTATTAGTTCTAAATTTAAACTTTAATGATTTCATTAAACTGTTGTGTATATTTAAATATAATTATGTTGCTCTCAATACTTAAAGTTTAGTATTGAGTCCAAAGGTGGAATAAAATTTCAAATCGGTCTTCTTCACTTTTTTTCAAAAGTTAATTTCATGTGAAAAGGAGAATCAAAATTGTAAAGAGAAGAATTAATATGACCAAATTGCCAATTCTATTGAAATATTTCTACTTAACTTCTACTCTTGGGCTCAACGGTTCGAGATGTGGGGGGTCTCCAATTCTATTTCTACGTCATTAGTTCACCGAATCGAATTTACGACCTCTTAGCTAAACAGACTTACAATAAGGTATCTCTTAGCTAAACAGAAAAGCTAAACACTAACAATCCATAAACCTCTGGACCTAAGAGGTATGTGCAAATACAACAAATTGTTTTTCTATACTTCTCCGGTCGCCTGTGTACAGGTCCTTAAACTGTGCATGTTTATTCGGTTGGACCTGCACAGTTTTGCCTGCACAAGTGTACCTGCACATGGCCCACATGAGACGAGTCTAACCTGCCAACCACTACGAGCTGTGCTTATCGTTCAATGAAACCAAAGACGAATTTTTTAATTGATTGTTAGTATCTTCATTTTATACTAACTCTGTACAGGGTTTTAGATTTACAAAATTTATTATGTTTAATGATTTTTACAGATTGCTGAATAATAACAAAAAAAAAATTTTCTTTTAAGAAGCTTTACAACATAAGCAAAATTCAAATTGTTGGCAAAAATAAAAATTAATCAAATTTTTTTTTTATTATTACATAAAAATCTTTTTTTTTTATATATATTTTAGTAAACATGTCAATTGAAATTCACATTAAAAAATGTGTAAGTATATAAAAAAATATTATTACATAATTTTGCTGTATTTTTTTTTTTTTTTTTATATATCCGAAAAAAAGAAAAATATGAAAATGAAAAATAGAAAATTAACATAAATAATGAAATAACCAGAAAAGTTATGGCGGCGGTGGCGACGAATATTCAATCGACTAGAAAACTAGGTTAAATTTATATTTTTCGATAAAATAATTTTTATTTTTTATGTTACACAAAAATAAAATATGATTATAAGTAGATTTTTTTTTTTTAAATGAATAATGATAACATCATAGAAAAATGTGTGAAAAATACAATATAGAATTTTCTAGAGAGAACAAAAATTTCATTGTAGAAGATGAAATTGATATATTTTGAACTAAGAAAATCTATTTTTAAAAAACTACTGTGGCTTCTTAACATTTCTGTTACAATCCCCATGTTGTGTTCTGTCGTTTGGTACAACTTTAAAGTTAGCTTTTAACATAACAATTTAACAGTTTAGTATTTAAATAATTTACCTACAACATTTTTATATAATGTAAAATGTAATATCCCCCCCCCAGAGTAAACTAATATTAAAAATTTTAATCAAATTATTTACGTTTCAATAATTTAAAAAAAGATTTAAACATTATTTTATTTAAATTATTATGTACATAATTCTTTTCCTAAAAATATGCAACAAGAAAAATATTTATAATAATTTTTCAAGACGAATTTAGAAATTTAAAGTGAATTTACGTTAATTTCGTCAAATACATACATATATAATTATTAAATATTAATAATTAAGTTAACATTACTAGCTACATAAAAATACTGCTTCAAAAAAAGTTGTGACAATTTCCCAGTTGTTATGCAATCTAACCACTAATTAATTTAGTTCGATTTTTTTATGAATTTATATAATTTTTATGCAATCCTTTGTAATATTGGCAATTTTTAATTTTCTCAGAAACTCAATTAGGTAAAAATATCATTATGTATGTACTATAAATTGTGGCATGTTAATTTTTCTATCTACACGTTGAAAGTCAATATTAAAATCCTCCTATGAGTATGCAATTAAAATCGATATAAAAAACTACTAATTATTCTTACTATCTTGTGTGGTAAAGGGTAAAGCTAATATATATATTTTCTTATTTCATAATAATTTTATGTATTTGTAACTTCATCTCTCTGGAACATATGCAACCACAAAAACCAGAAACTTAATTATAATTAATTTTGCTATAGGCGGCTTTTTGCCTTTTTATGTTAGGTTATATTATAAATAGTCTCTTATATGTTAGTAAAAAAAATATATTACGCACTTTTTTTTTCAATATTGCCATTGGCATATTTCATAGTATATACACACACATAACAAGAAAAACAAATTAGTTAGTAGATAATAATATCTATTTGACCTAATTACTTTGACCAAAAATAAAAAAACACCATTAGGCGCAACAAAAAAACAGATGGGTAATTTGTGTGTTCCTCAATTAAAGTTGGTTTTGTTGTGCTGTTGTGCACCATCTCACAAAGATAATCACTGAGAAATACAATTAATGTTTTTTTTTTGTTGGTAAAAAAACAATAAGCGGCAAAATCCCTAGAAAATGTTTTATGTGTTATAAAATTTTCAGGTATAAATTTTTTTTTTTCATAAATTATGTTTTTTTTTATAGGAAACATTATTTTTTTTCATAATTAGAATATTTTTAAAATTAAGATAAAATGCCGTATGCTTTTAATGGTCATTTTTTGTTTGTTTTATAAAATATAATTAAAAAAGTAAAAATTTGTGTTATATGACATAAAATTTAGCTTAAATAAGAAAATGGTAACAAAATTTTTAATGTTTGATATGGTGCAATAATAAAAGTTAATTTAATTTAAATAATTATAAATTTTTTTTTAAAATTAATTTTATATTAGTCCTTAAAGTAAGCTTATTTTTACTTCTAAAATATACGAATTCAAGATGATAAATTTATGTGTTCTGTTGATGAATTTATGTGAAAAAAGTTGACCGTATAAACGTCACTGACTATTTTACGATAGTGACATATTCAGGACAGGAAAACGTGGTACAAAATCCTGTATCTATATTTAAGAAGGAAAAATAAGCTTACTTTAAGGACATAATAAGAAAATATTGTGAAGATAGTATGAATTATACTTATTCCTCCTCATTCATATTCTTTGAATTAATTTTATTGATATTTTCGATTACGAGTCGTTTTATTCACTGATATATTAATATTACAGAATCGTCTGTTCGACGTGAAAATGTACATATATTACATATTTACAATCGATTTTGCTTAACATTTCTATTTAAAAAAAAGTATCAGTTACAGATCGAAGTTTGTGGTGAAAACTAAATCAAAA
The DNA here is from genome assembly GCA_949752835.1 of Empis stercorea. Taxonomy (NCBI): domain Eukaryota; kingdom Metazoa; phylum Arthropoda; class Insecta; order Diptera; family Empididae; genus Empis; species Empis stercorea. The sequence continues at coordinate 52,969,417 of OX457087.1, read as the reverse complement.
TTGATTGATTTTCAACCTGAACCTAATCTAACATAAATAATATTGTACAAACGAAATTGAAAAATTCGTCTATCAATTTTTTTTAATTATATATATTATCGTGACTCTATCATAAATTATTGATAAATTATTACGAAGATAAATCAATAAATTAATATAAAAAAATGTCCGAAAAAAAATAAAACAGAATTCAAATCAAAAACATTTCTCTTTAGTTTCTTTTTTTTTTTGATAATTAATCATTAAGATTTATTTTATTTTACAACATTTTTCTTTTAACTAATTATTTTATATGTAATAGTTGAAAAAAAAAAATAATTATCAAGCGCGTAAATTATTACACTTTAATATAGTAAAAAAAAGTAAAACTTTCAGGAAATAATTAACTTAACTTTTAATTAAATTCAATTGTTGGAGGCATGATATTCTCCAATGTTTCATTAAACTCTTCGCAAACACACAAAATAAAGTTTCAATTTTTTTTAGTTAAAAAACTAGGTTAGTCTCGCCGTGCCTTAATTTTCTATAATATACTTTCATCATAAATTTTTTTTGACCCTTTTTTTTTGATGATTTCATCTAACAAAATTTTTTGTTTTTTATTTAACTAAATTAGCAATATAATTTCCAAGTGAACGTTTTATTTAGTATCCACTTTGTATAGAGAAAGTGTTGTTTTAAATATATACATAAATATGTTCCAATTTTTTTTACTATATATATACACTCGCTAGAAAAAGTCTGCGTTCACCCACTGCAAAGAGTTGGTAACGTTGATAAATGAAAAACAAATAGATATTTTCCAGATTTTTTTTCGTTTATTTATTAAGCATTTCATAAATATTCTATGTACAGAAATTCATTTATTTAGATTTGACAGTTTTTGAAATAACGGTATTTTCGATAAAAAATACACGATAACTAGGCAGAAAAAGTCTGCGTTCACTTGTTTAATTGGT